>OZ024825.1:9782757-10139086 GCA_964016985.1 Anodontia alba | reverse complement strand
CAAGGGATGGTCTTCCCCGACCCGTTGATATATCATTTGACGGGGAGAATAAATGGGTTATTGAATAGTTACTGAAAAAATAAAACAAAAACAAAAATAAAATCAACAACAAAAAAAAAAAAAAACAAAAAAAAACACACAAAAAAAAAAAACAAAAACAAAACAAAAGCAACAATAATAATAATGATAAAGGAAAAAATATTATTCAATACAAGTGCTCCCAATGAGCATATACAATTTTATTAGGGCCGTTTGTTTACACTATAGTCTAGTGAAAACGTCCTATATATATATTTTAGGTCTCAATGATGTATATGGACAGATGCTGTCGCCATAACTGGCACAAGTAGACCAATGCTATATTTCCAGTTTTACCAACACGATTTACACATTAAATATTCAGTAAAGTATGTGCACAAGTATTAGTTAACCGCTCCGAGGACTAAGCCTGTCCAGAAACAGTATAAGTAGGTTAATTGACCGCGCTCGACCATAATTGGTTGACTGGGACGTACAACCTCAACTCAAATAAAGAACTCTTTATAAATACATAGAACATTCCAACTAGTCTATATCTTTTGTTGCAGTATTCGCTTTCTCTTGTGTCTCTGCTAAACTGAGACTGTATTGTTAGGAAAAAAAGATATCTCATTATGTTAATAAAGGTAATGTTCAATTATGGTTTCGACAGTCAGCGACTGCGGAGTGACAATATCCTCATTTGAGGAATGAATTTACTTTTTTTGTGGAGTTATTGAAAGATTCGTCCCGAGTTCAAATGTCAGAACAGCGAGATCAGTTTAAATATTATGTGAGGACGTCCACCATACTTCAAATCATAACATTAATTAAGGCTAAATAATACACTTTTTGGGGAGATAACTGTCAAAACCGTATTTGTCCTCTTCTGATAAAGGAGTCTACTCTAAAAGGGAAGAGTTAAGGAAGAAAATTGTTTCATTGAGCAAATTATTTCCTTTTAGAGAAGACTTCTTTCCAAAAACTGGGCGTTCACGTGTATTAAAGCAAACAGGAAGTCACAGACGTTATGTCTTTTGGCGCAAATGGTGAAAAATCTACTGAGTATATCCAGTCCCCTTCAAAACATTACAAAAAATGCCTATTCAAATATACTAAAAATTTTGCCACAAAGAAAAATGAAAATTTTCAGATAAAAAATTCTGATATTCTTCATATTACTGCTAAAAACATAGATTGTGGGTATGCGTTAGAACCGCCTCGGCGAGGCGGTTCTAACGCGTACCCACAATCTATGTATTTGAGCAGAAATAAGAAAAATAATGTATACTATTGTAAACCCCAGTTTTACTATATAAAAGTGGGGTTTAAAGGTGTAAAAAAATATATAGGCATGTTTTCGTTAGGAAAACATCATCATCTCCTGTGCAGACAGAACGTCTCTCTATTCTACAGACGCACCATGCTCACTGGAAATTTATGTTGCAAAGCGTGCATATTCTCTTTATTGGTATGATGTCTGACTGTAGGATAAAATCCGAAAGCATCGCATAATTTACGAATTTGTGGATTGTACAATACGGCATAATTTACTGACGACTTAGGCGTTTTGAGCAAACAAATTGACATCTTTTGATAATTCTGTCGGGACTATTAATATGATGCGTTGGCGACTAACTTAATAAGCGCTGTATTTCATCCCTTTTCGTAAATTTCGTTGGTTAAAAAATATATATTGATCTAATTACAATGACAATGTCTCTTAAATGTCTCCGCGCCATATAAAATGTCCTTGAAACTGCAGACAAAATATTCAATTCTCGCTCTTATATGTTCCTAGATAAATCATGTTAACGTCATGTTCAGAACTGTTCACTTCTCGATACATCCTATACAATCAATTTTACATTATTTATAATTTCTACTATCACTCAGGGCCCAGTTGTTCAAAGCATCGTTAGCTTAACGAGCCGTTAGTGCTCAAAATGTTAACCGTTTTACAATATCTAACTCAAAGGTATTTTTGCTGAAAAAATGTGAGTAGCGTTTGCAAATGCAAACGCTTCTCACATTTTTTCAGCAAAAATATTAGCGTATATGCCATATTTAATGACCAATGTTTTAACGATACGTTAACTAACAACATCGTTAGTTTTGAACAACTGGGCCCAGAAAAATAAAACTTCCAGTTCGACCTTTTAAGGTCTGCAGACCAGCACGTACCATTCCGAACGATACAGATGCAAATGAGCCATCACAATCTACACACTGTGGACCTTCAAGAAGATGGCTGTTCTGTTGCAGATCTTCCTTTTTTTCACATCTGTGGTTTCATATATGGCGTTTGTATTGTCTTTCTGTTGGTGCCGTGGGAGGGTTGCTTTTCGTGGTTGTGGCATTTCCTTGGTATTTTCGTTTATATTGGTGTTTAGATGAAGTATTTGGTGATAATACTTGGATATTTGTTCCTTATTTCCCCAGTAAAATACATATCCTGAGAATACTCATAAGACGCGTCTTGGTGAGGCGCTTCTAATGAGTACCACAATTTACTTCTTATTGAGAACAGGAGAAGACCCAGACCAGCCTACGCATCCACGCTGTTGAATAAGGACCAGCTAACAAAATCAGTGTATAACTAACAAAGAAGGCCTGGATCAGATTGCGCAGATGCACCGTCGGATCTAATCCTTTGCAGCTTGCACCTGACATTCCATTCTCTTTTCAAGTCTATCTAATTTGTACGAGTATTCCCGTAATATATAGTGCAAACCATTACAAAAACATACCTATATAATTTTGACCCCCTTAAACTCCACTTTTATATAGTAAAACTGGGGTTTAAAGGGGTATACATTATTTTTCTTATTTCTGCTCAAAATCATAGATTGTGGGTACTCGTTAGAACCGCGTCGACGAGGCGGTTCTAACGAGTACCCAAAATCAATGTTTTGAGCAGAAATGTGAAAAACATCAGAAATTTTATCTGAAAACTTTCAGTTTTTGGTGGTAAAATTTACAATATATTTGAATAGGCGTGTTTTCGTAATGAAGGATATGCTTTAGTCTTCATTATCTGTAGGATGTTTTGCGTTCGTACTATGGCTCGATTGTAAACAATCGTCCAGAAAAGGGTTTACTCTGCTAGGAATTGTTTTTTTCTATTAAAATATACAAAAACGTTCTACTATAGTTCTATTATATAAAGAAAGAAGTCGCTTTCTTTTCGAGTAGTTCCCTTTTTAGAAGGGCTTTGTTGTGAAGGAAATCAAAGGCATTACGAAAACACGCCTGTTCAAATATATAGAAAATTTCACCTCCCAAAACTGCAAATTTTCAGATAAAACCTCTGATATTTCTCCCATTTCTGATCAAAACATAGATTGTGGGTACTTGTTAGAACCGCCTCGGCGAGGCGGTTCTAACAAGTACCCACAATCTATGTTTCCGAGCAAAAATAAGAAAAATAATGTATACCCCTGTAAACCCCAGTTTTACTATATAAAAGTGGGGTTTAAGGGGGTCAAAATTATATAGGCATGTTATCGTGATGGGGAAATGACAAAAGTTGTCGCCCTTGTAAATAATGGGGGGAAAGTGTATCCAGTTTCCTTAAAACATTCTTCATCAGAGAAAACGTATCTTCAGACATGCGCACTTAGCGAAGATTCAGATCAAACTGCGCATTCGCACAGTCTGATTAGAATCTTCACTTGGCACATTTTCGATAGCCAAGTATGCAAAATGTCTTCATGTGGAAAACTAAGACACTGATCAGACCGTGCGGATGCACAGGCTTATTTGAGTCTTCGATGGACGTACACGTCAGAAGGTACGTTTTCTCATGTTGCGGCTCATATAATCAATGCGTTACGTGGGAGAAAGGCCCTGGTGCGCATCTGTGCAATATGATCTTGGTATTCTTTGTCCGTCGACATGTACTACGGTATCCGTTGATTCTGTAAGCGGGCAACGAAAGCCCTGATCAGCCTGCGCAAACGCGCAGGCTGATCAGGGCCTACGTTGCCCGAAAATTGCATAAGGGCCTTTTTTCATGCGTTTCGCATCATATTTTATACAACTATTGACTTTAGCAGAACAAGGTTTCTATCAGTTATAAATATCGCGCCTTGTAAAAGATACAAATGAAAGCGAATCACAACGTAAGGAAATGTACCTTCTGATATTAACGACCAGCGAAGAATATATTGGCCTTTACATTAGTTTAGTCTTTGATCAGTCTTCGCTGGTTACCTTTTTGGAATGCAAATGATCCTACCTTTCTTCGGGCGGACAACGAAGACTGATCACCCTGTACGGATGTGCAAGTCGATCTCGGTCTTTGATGGCTGCAAATGTTCATAGGTACATTTTCTTATGTTGCGGATCGATATTCAGTGAAGAGTAGTATGTGGGTGAATGGTTAGTCGGCTGTAAAAGTGCTTTAATGCCCCCCCCCCCCCACCCCCGCGACCCCTCCCGCACCACCATCCACGGTGATTTATTCTACTAACCGTTCTAAGGCGGTGGTCCCGGTGTCTGTCTTGCTCTTTGTTGCTCTGTGGTTTATTCTACGAGGCAATTTGTGTTAATTTGTTCTTGTGTTTTTCAGCCCTTTTAGCATTGCGATTACCTCGCTTGGGGAAGAGAGAGCTAATCTTAGTGCTTTTCGTACATTTGTTCAATTTGCCTTGTTTGGTTTTGTCTGTTTTCTCTTCCTTTTCGTGTCAGGGAAGGGCTGTGGCTTGTGATTATGGCACTCCATGGACTTTTCTCTTACCTTCTTTTTGCCATACGAGATAGCATGAAGATTTCGTCGCATATATTTAGGGCATATACGGTAACAGGAAACGTGATCCTGCGTGTGCATTCACAGTGTTACTCAGACAAAATACCTAATAATCAGCTGAAGTCCAAAATCTGCCACAGTTGTTAATGTTTATCCATTATATAGTACGTACAAATTATGTTGTGAATTCTGATATGGGTTTTGCTCTATAATGCATTGATTGTGCAGCTATAAAGGTATCGATTCTGATATACGTGTTTTTCTAATGCATAGGTTATGCGGATATTGTTGTTTACATTCATAACACTGCTTGGCTGTTGCACTTAACATTTAGCACGATGCGTGACCGTTGCACTTCACAGTTAGCATACTGCTTGGCCTTCGCACTTCACATTAAGCACACTGCATGGCCGTGGCGCTTCAAATTTAGCACACTGCGTGGCCGTTGCACTTCACATTTAGCACACTGCGTGACTATTGCGCTTCACATTTAACACACTGCATGGCCGTGGCGCTTCACATTTAGCACTCTGCGTGGCCGTTGCGCTCCACATTAAGCGCTCCGAATGCCAGTTGCGCTTCCCATTTAGCACATTGCATGTCCGTTGCGCTTCACATTTAGCACACTGCATGTCCGTTGCGCTTCATATTTAGCACACTGCGTGGCCGTGGCGCTTCACATTTAGCATACTACGTGACCGTTGTGCTCCACAGTTAGCAGCCGATTGCCAGTTGCGCTTCACATTTGGGACACTGCATTTTCGTTGCGCTTCACATGTAACACACTGCATGGCCGTTGTGGGTCTCATGTAGCACACTACGTGGCCGTAAGACTCCACATTTATCACACTGCTTGGCCGTTGCGCTTCACATTAAGCACAATGCATGCCCGCTGCGCTTCACATTTATTACACTGCGTGGCCGTTGCTCTTCAGATTTAGCACACTGCGTTGCCGTTGCGCTTCACATTTATCACACTGCGTGGCCGTTGCGCTTCACATTTAGCACACTGCGTTGCCGTTGTGCTTCAAAAGTAACAAAGCGTAGACGTTGGGCTTCATATTTGGCAAACTGCGTGGCCATTGCACTTTACTTTAGCACACGGCGTAGGTGTGCTTCACATTTACACACTGAATGTCTGTTGCGCTTTGCATTTACCACACTACATGGCAGTTGCGCTTCACATTTACTATATTGCATGTTCGCTGTGCGTATATTTAACACACTGCGTGTTCTTTGCGTTTCACATTAAACACACTGTCTGGCCGTTGCGCTTCACTTTAAGCACACCGCATGTCAGCTGCGCTTCACATTTAGCACACTGCGTGGCCTTTGCGGTTCACATGTAGCACAATCTGTGGCCGTTACGCTTCACATTTAATGTACTACATGACTGATCCGTTTTACCTGTAGCAGGCAGTGTGGCCATGTGGCTTCATATTTGGCAAACTGCGTGGCCATTGAGCTTCACATTTGGCACACCGCGTAGCCGTTGCGCTTCAGATTTAGCACACCGCGTGACCGTTACGGTTCTCATTTAGCACACTGGGTGTCAGTTGCGCTTCACAACTGCGAGGCCATTGCACTTCATATTTATCAAACTACATGGCCATTGCACTTCACATTTATCACATGGCATGGCCGTTGCGTTTCACATTTAGGACACTGTATGTCGGTTTCGCTTCACATTTAGCACACTGCGTGGCCGTTGCGCTTAACATTTATCACATTGTATGGCCATTGCGCTTCACTTTTGGCACACTGCATGCCAGTTGCGCTTCACATTTAACACACTGAGTGGCCGTTACGCTTAACATTTGGCACACTGCGTGGCCGTTGCACTTCATATTTAGTACACTGCGAGGCCATTGCGTTTCGCATTTAGCACACTGTGTGTTCACTGTGCTTCACATTTCGCTCACTGCATGTCCGTTGCGCTTCACATATTAGCACACTGTGTGTCCGTTGCACTTCACACTGAGCATACTGCGTGATCGTTGCGTTTCATATTTAGCATACTGTGTGGCCGTTGCATTTCACATTTATCACACTATGTGTCCGTTATTCGGCACATTGACAATATTGTGTGACTGTTATTGGGCCTGTTAAACCTATTATCCGTGAAGTTCTGAAGTGGAATCTTCTGTCTAAGAATTTGGACATGTCCATTGCTGTAAATTGGGGTTTCAGTCTTAAAAAAAAAAAAGAAAGAAAAAACAGAATGGCAAACAAGCCGTCTCATCAGGATCAACACTGTTTGCACAGATACTGGTTTTGTTATGACGAGCTGAAAAGGTAAAAAGCACTGCAGAGAAATTGTTTGCACATTAAATAGACCGAATACCGAGGCCATACTTCTTAACATTACGTACACTGCTATGTCGGTGTTCGTCATTTCATACACCATAACGAAAACATACCTATATAATTTTGACCCCCTTAAACCCCACTTTTATATGGTAAAACTGGGGTTTACAGGGGTAAACATTATTTTTCTTATTTCTGCTTAAAAATATAGATTGTGGGTACTCGTTAGAACCGCCTCGGCGAGGCGGTTCTAACGAGTACCACAATCTATGTTTTGAGCAGAAATATGAAAAATATCAGAATTTTTATCTGAAAACATTTAGTTTTTGGCGGGGAAATTTTGAATATATTTGAATAGGCGTGTTTTCGTAATGCTTTGTGACCTTTGATATGGATCGTTAGTTAAGTTTGTGGCCATTGTTTAGCAATTTAGAGCCCTATGTGGCCGCTGTTTTGCATATTTAGCACTGCGTAGACGTTGTCCCATGCCTTCTAATCATTGCATGACCGCTTTTATCAGTCCTTTTGAATATGCATGTAGCACACTGCGTGACTACTGCTCTATGCATTTAAGACACTAGGTGGCTGTTGCTTCTCGCATTATTCTACTTTCGTTTGATTGACAACACCGTTGGAGATAAGTTTATTATGTAATACTCACAGCATAGGACCCTATTAACGATTCCTTGTAGCCATTATAACTACATGCACTCCGTATGTTAGAGATTTGTAAGCAATTGTACTTTTATGTAATTAAGGTCTATCAAGCAGCAATCTACCTTATTATATTCATGTAGTACGAGTCAAGCGAGAACGGTGTCTTAAGAATAATGCGGACGGGGAAACAAGGCTTAATCTGATCTCTGCATACAGAATCATTGAGTAATATATAATAGGAATTATTAACGGACAACAACATACTTCATGAGACTATGCAAATGTGCAGGATAACCTGAATATGAGCATTTGTTTGCGCTTGACTTGAATCGGTTACAGACCGTATTTACCCTAATACAGTCGACTCTCGTTGTCTCGAAGTCCAAGGGACATTCCGAAATATTTCGACATATCCGTACCACGACATATCAGATTTGCAGAACTGAGGACAAAATAAATCGAACAACCACATTTCACAAATGAATACGCAGTTTGACTCCTGAGGTTAGAGATATAGGGAAAATATTGTAGAAAATATTGTATTGGAGCAATTTCTCCTCTTCTCCACAATACTTTGTAACCTGTTGTTATATTTCAAAATTAATCAGGGACCAGATTTTTACTGCGAGATAAGCAGTTATTCGAGATAAGCGAAGTCGAGATAACGAGGGTCGACTGTATTCGGACATAAGCGTGGCTACATGTACAGTCCATTCCTAAGTCCATTTCGCTTGACACATACATGTAGCACCGTATTTACCCACAATATTGGGACACCTTAACTTCTTACATGCCCTTAAATCTGAACAAATATTGTATCTGAAAACTGCGGGATGAACAGCAAACAGTGCAGATCCTGATCAGACGTCGCGTTCTGCGGCGTCTGATCTGGGTCTCCACTGGTTGCTCAGGCCTGTCTGTCCGAATACTTAGTGTTATTATGTTTTTTCTCTTCTTTCAAAGAGGGCCTTTGTTTCGCTTTTCTATTATCTGACTCAGACTGAGAGGTTTATCAGACTGGTATCAGAGTCAATATCTTAACATTTTGATGGATATTGTTTCAATAGGTCTTTGTCTTGGTAAGTACAATGTAGCATACCAAATGAAACGCGGACGTAAATGTGAATGTAAACTTGAATGTAAACTTAAATATTTGTGACATATGCACGTACCGACGTAACATCACGGCGAAACGCTATATGCCCCACTGATGCCTCTGGCAGGCAGAGGCATACATCATGAAAACATGCCTATATAATTTTGACCCCCTTTAACCCCATTTTTATATAGTAAAACTGGGGTTTACAGGGGTATACATTATTTTTCTTATTTCTGCTCAAAAGCATATATTGTGGGTACTCGTTAGAACCGCCTCGTCGAGGTGGTTCTAACGAGTACCCACAATCTATGTTTTGGGCAGAAATATGAAAAATATCAGAATTTTTTATCTGAAAATTTTCTGGTTTTTTTTGGTGGTAAAATTTTCAGTATATATGAATAGGCGTGTTTTCGTAATGAAAAACAAGAACAATAAAAACCCTATATTTTACCGCCTTTCAATGTGTCAAAACTGCTGGATAGTTGGCAAACAGTGTTAATCCTGATCAGATCGCATTCTGCAGTGTATGTTGTCTGCCTGTTCAAATACTTGAGTCACTATTGTATTTCTTGGATGTGCACATTTGCAACAAATAACCAATCGCGAGTCCCATAAACCGCGTCACGCAGAAAGACGTCTTCAATATAAACGAGAACAGCTTATGGCTTGATTAGATAGAATTTTTTCTATTCATCAATATTTCCACAACATCCAAAGTTTCTGTAACCGGACATCGAATGCGCCTGCTGATCTGGTCCTTCTCTGTCCGCATAGTGTTCCGAAAAAACACCTTTTCGAACGGTGGTTCTCACGTTACCTTTATAAAAAAAATACGTGGTACATGTATTTTCCACTAACACTTTCAAGTAAAATCAGATGATTCCACATGTAGCGTTGTATAAACATAGAGGCCACATATTTATAGGTATCAAGCATTTTCTGGAGATTCTCTCTGAATGATTTTTTTATGTGTATTGGAAATGCGGTTCAGCATACATGAACATTGAGAACAGTTTTTTTCTGGCAATACAAGAAAATGAATTTTACTTTAAAGACCTACGTAAGAATAATCGCCATTTTTTTACTAGAATGATGGAGTAGTTTAAGAGTGGGTGAGTGGGAGGGGTATGACTGCCCATGCAAACTAGGTTGTTCAGACAGATCGTTATGTACAGCTTAACATGTTCAGTCCTGCAAACCCAAAATAATAGCATCTTTACAAACAGTGTACAAGGTGTAGATCCTGATGAGACTGTCTAATCTGGATGTATGTGTTAAGATAAAAATGAACGAGTTGATTTCAGCAATCCGCGGAAGAAAAGGTTGAGAACATGAAAGATGACGTTTTCCACTATGAGATTAAAATGTTCTGAATACTGAAAAATAGGTAGAAACACTGGATCATTTTTCTGCCGGAGTTTGTTAGTCTCAGCTTTGAATGTTGATGAACGCGGAAAAAAAAAACCTATACCACATGCGGACGACATCGAAGGCACAGATCGTTCTTTGCATTCGCACCATCTGATCAGATCCTTCAGTTGCCACTGATTTAATCACTACTCGACATCACGAAAACATGCCTATATAATTTTGTCCCCCTTAAACCCCATTTTTATATAGTAAAACTGGGGTTTACAGGGGTATACATTATTTTTCATATTTCTGCCCAAAAACATAGATTGTTGATATTCGTTAGAACCGCCTCGCCGAGGCGGTTCTAACGAGTACCAACAATCTATGTTTGGAGCAGAAATATGACAAATATCAGAGTTTTTTATCTGAAAATTTTCAGATTTTGGAGGTGAAATTTTCTATATATTTGAATAGGCGTGTTTTCGTAATGAACAAAGAAATTCAATTTCCCCATCCTACTGTGCGGAGAAGCAGACTTAACTGTTTTTTTTCTGTTCATTACGAAAACATGCCTATTCAAATATACTGAAAATTTTACCACCAAAAAATGAGCATTTTCAGATAAAAAATTCTAATATTTTTCATATTTCTGCTCAAAACATACATTGTGGGTACTCGTTAGAACCGCCTCGTCAAGGCGGTTCTAACGGGTACCCACAATCTATGTTTTGAGCAGAATAAAGAAAAATAATGTATACCCCTCTAAACCCCAGTTTTAAAAGTAGGGTTTAAGGGGGTCAAAATTATATAGGCATGTTTTCGTGATGTCACATATGGTATGACTCCTTTTTTTGCGGTCTGAACGTAAATATAAGCTACATGTAACCCTTAAAGAGCCAAGCAAAATTGATAGCAGATGACATTCTATTTTTTTTTGTTGTTGTATTTTTCACAGAAAATCAGTCTTGACATTTCATGTGAATCGTATGCTAGCAGATGATTCACATGAAATGTCAAAACTCATTTTCTTTAAAACTTAAAACAAAATCAAAATGTCGTCCGTTGTAGTTGTAATTGCCGCTTTAAGGATTAAAACGTGAACTTATAAACAAAGAATTTATGTTTGTTTGTTTTTTCTTTCAGATCTGAATTTTATCATTCTTAGAGACGAGACAACGCATGGCTTACTGGACACGGTTTAATTCAAAACGGATAATAAATAAATTCTGCTCTACTGACAAGTAAGTTCAATGTTTATGCTCTTGGGTGTGTGATTACAGACATGGAGAGTTATTCTTAAAAAAGTGAAGGTGACAAGGAAGTTGGTGACTTTAAAACGTTCTTGCTACGTCAGATGGA
The DNA here is from genome assembly GCA_964016985.1 of Anodontia alba. NCBI lineage: Eukaryota > Metazoa > Mollusca > Bivalvia > Lucinida > Lucinidae > Anodontia > Anodontia alba. Next base: position 10,127,543 of record OZ024825.1, on the reverse strand, counting down.
GAATATTTCCTGTATAATCTAAGTAGGTGTAGCTGACAGGCCTCTGCTTATTGGCTAGAGGATTTCTGTGTTATTATGAAGAAGTGCAATTATGTTAAAATTGCTAATTCTATTTTTGTTCTCTAATTTAGTGGAGTCTTCATCGGGTCTGTCAGCTACCAGGAATGTGTCACAATCAGTGGAAGAAACAGATTACATCTCAAACAAATCGATTTCACTGAATAGCACTGAAACATTTCTGAAAACTGTAACTGACAAGTACAACAATACTAAAGTTGATTTAGCTAATAATGTCACGGAAATTAGCGATAATCACAAGACAGGTGATAATGACACGACAAAAGCAATCCAATATACAGCGAATAGCTCTGTGGATTACTTAAGCTTTACTTCAAAGAGAGAGCTCCCTATGGCTATGATCATTGCCGGTCCAGTAGCCGCTGTATCAATTATGTTGTTTCTGTGTGTATCATACTACTGGCATACGGTACAGCTGGACAACCAAGCTAAGAGACTATCCATAACTTTGTATGTTACACCTGATGGTAAGGAGAAAAACGGCGATCTTCCAGTGCGTCCTCAGAAACTTGTTCCGTCGAAATCCAAGCATTTCCGTGATCCTGATTTTAACATGTACAGTCAAAGACGTAAAAGCACTCTATCGGTTCCCACTTTAGTTCCGCCATCAGCCGTTATGGGTAAAAGGGGGTCATCCTGGAGTGCTTTAGCGGACCAAGAAATCATTAATTTATCAGCACCAAGAAGACATTCCACCTTCATTTTATGACCATGTGTATATTAAAATATCATGTCATTCTGAAACACATTTGTTTTCGCAGGCCTTTAAGACAAAATACATTTGCCCTCTTTGATGTTAAATTACAGGTCCTAAAAGATAGTTCTAAAAGCCCTTGCAACTAAACTCGATTATTAATCTTTTTCAAATGAAATTTTCGCGATGAGTTTTTAAACATAAGCTTTATACCCAGGATATAAGTTTAGAGCAAGATTACATCTCCAAAAGGTTCCATGGACTTGACATTGAGTAGTTTTGCTGTACATTATGGAGGTTTTCATATAATAAAATTCAACAGGTTTTCTATGCCCATGATTGGGACCCATGTTTTTCCCCCATTAATGTAATGCTATTGATACTTCATTGCTATTTATAAGCATTCAGTCAAACTTTGCTTTAGTTTCATAAACGGTGCTGGACGTCTGAAACAAGCTTTTATGTGTACGTTCTCTTATTCTCCATAAAAAAGTTATATAGTATCATCTCGCTTAGGAATCTCGAAGAGCGTTCAAGAAGGAGAGTTTTTGTGAAGAAAATGTAATAGTCATCCTTTAATCATAAATTTTATTTTTGGACCTGATACATATAATCATTGAGTTGTAGAGTGGCGATCTTAGACTTCATTACGAAAACATACCTATTCAAATATAATAAAAATTTAACCACCAAAAAAATGAAAATTTTCAGATAAAAAAAAATGATAGTTTTCATATTTCTGCTAAAAAAAAAGATTGTGGGTACTAGTTAGAACCGCCTCGATGAGGTGGTTCTAACGAGTACCCACAATCTATGTTTTTGAGCAGAAATAAGAAAAATAATGTATGCCCCTGTAAACCCCAGTTTTACTATATAAAAATGGGGTTTAATTGGTCAAAATTATAAAAGATGTTTTCGTGATGTTAAACCTCCACAAAACTTCAGAAAGTTGTTAAACCTTCATCTGACTACAATGAAACGTATAAGCATTTCAAACTGGGAACCTTTCCGAGGCGTCGGGCACCTGCCTCCAACTTTAATCCAAGAAACTTTCTTTAGAAAAGAATGTTTAAAAAAATACTGCGAACTTTCAATTTGAAAAAGAGAGCAAAAAATGAATTAATGCATTTTCCTAACACATTCAATACCATAGTCACACCTGTTAATCTCGTAAGGGGTAGCCGGTAGTTATGCACACAATCTCTTTACGCGAACTTCCGGCAATGACTTACGAGACGTCCAAATGTCAACAACGGATAAGTTCTTCTCATTTATTCATTTGTAGTCAATTTCATAGACATATTTTGAAAAAATCGGACAATGCTTTTCCCCAAAACTTCCATTTATGCGCTTGAAAAAGTGTGGGCTTGAAAAACCAAGCGGCTAATTTTCAAATTTATTTCACCCGGAGAAGGGTAGTCCGATATTCCTGTTTTGACCTTTTTTCCAGTGCAAAATGAAGATACGTTTAGCTATCTTGGCTATGAAATTCTTATTAAACACTTCAAATAAGACGTACTGCAACCTACGTCTACTTTGAAATACATAAGGTGCTAAATTTCCAAAGCTGAAATATTTGTGCCAATTATGACTTATGAGGCCGATTACCCCGGAGGCATTAACCCTTACGGGGACAGGAAAGCCAACTGTCAGGTGTCTGATTACAAGGCCAGATTATCCCTTACGGAAACATTAGCCATTATCAGAATGCCACGCATTTAAAACATACAGAATTTAGACCAAACCGCTTTCAAACTATTCTATTTTATGATTTACATATAAACAATCAAACACCATTAAAGGTTTTGCAAATGAGACTGCATGTGTCAATAGGGTTCTGATATGGCACGGTTGCATATATTTGAAGCTCTCAATTGAGCAAATTCATACAGGTTTTTTTTCACTGCTGTAAAATTGCTTTGTGATATAAAGGCTTTCTTGACCCCGTTAAGGGTAATGTACCCGTAAGGGTTTATCGGCCTCGTAAGTCATATTCGGCACAAATATTTCAATTCCCGGAACAAATGCTTGGGAAACGTATGTATTTTAACTTAAACTTAAGTTACAGTACGTCTTATTTGATATATTAAATAAGTATTTTATAGCCCATATGGCTGAATATACCATCACTTCGCACTGGAAAATAGTCAAAACAAGAATATCAGACAACCCTTCTTCAGGTGAAATAAAATTAATGATTAGCAACTTGTTTTTCTCAAGCCCACACCTATCTTTACGGCGCAGAAATGAACTTTGTTGAGAATACCATTGTCTGATTTTTCAAAATGTGTCTATGAAATAGACTAAAAATCAATAAATCAAGAGAACCTGTTTGTTGACATTTGGATGTCTCGTAAGTCATGACCGTAAGTTCACGTAAAGATTTTGACTGCATAAGCATCTGCTACCCCTTACGAGATTACCAGTTGTGACCGTGGCTCTTCACAACCTTTACATTGCTTAATAATACCACAATGTCGGTTGTCTTTTGTCTAAAGTTTACCAACAAATCAACGAATGTGCACTGTTCATAACGGAAAATGGAGTTTCCACGTTTAGAACTGAAACTTCAGTGCTGCCGTGCAACGCACTGGTCGACAAGCACTCATTTGTTTATATATGTATACAAGTCGTTTAATTATCATCAACTCGATTAATCTTTACCAGCCATGTTCCATGTGTGGTTTAAACCTGTCTTGTTTCAATATTTGCACAAACATATGACAAATCACAACATTGTAAGGAAAAGAACAAAATCTGAAAGCTCAATTAGTCTCCTCCTGTTTCATGTTTAGTATTAAAAAAAATCAGTATGCTAATTGTGACGTAGTGGTCAGTAAACAGTCATCTATTTATACCGTAGCACTCATCCTGCGTGTTCGGACACTTTGATTCTTATGATAAAAGTCTAAAAGGTTGCCATTAGAAGCAAAGAACATATTACAGACCGACAAGGGGACTCTCGGTTTTACTGCGATTTTTCATAAACAGTTATGACGTTTGAAGGACTGCTTACGCCCTCTAAAGTTAGGATGAGTGGCAAACAGTGTAGACCCTAATGTGAGAAATGTAATGCAGGCCTGTCTTTCTGATAAGTAAGAGAAATGCAACAGTCAGAGCGCTACTTCATTCATGTTACTACGTTTGACAAGGTCCTAGGAATACAGGGCCCAGTTGTTCAAAACTAACGATGTCGTTAGTCAACGTATCTTAAAAACTTTGATCATTAAATATGGCATATACGCCAATATTTTTGTTGAAAAAAATGTTAGTAGCTTTTTGCAAAAGCTACTCATATTTTTTTTCAGCGAAAAATACCTGTGAATTTGATATTGTACTTACTAGAACTAACGTGCTCGTTAAGTTAACGACGCTTTGAACAACTGGGTCCTGGTGTTTAAAACAGACTTAATACATATATATATATATATATATATATATATATATATATATATATATATATATATATATATATATATATATATATATAAAGATCACGCCTGCTTCTCTTTTTAATACTACGTTAACATGCTTACTCCTAAGTCATATCTCTAAATAAATCATTTGTTTAAACAAACCACTGGCATTATTTTTTTCATTTCTACATGCATAGATTTTTTTCAGTTACTCATCAGAAGCGCTTTGGTGAAAATGCCATACCTCTTATTAGAGGGGTAATAAGATGAATACTTTTTTTTTTTTTATTTTTCCACAAAATAAAGTATTTCGTGGGCATTCGTTAGACGCCCCTCCAAGAGGCGCTCTAAGAGGAAGATTATGTACCCACAGCATGTTTTTTTTTTGTTTTGTTTTGAGGAGAAATAATAGTTAAAAAAGTACCAAATGAATAATATTATCTGGTTGAAAAACCGCCTTATGTAGAGCTAATGGTAGGAAGCATCACGAAAACAGGCCTATATAATATTGACCCCCTGAAACCCCACTTTTATATAGTAAATCTGGGGTTTACAGGGGCATACATTATTTTCTTATTTCTGCTCAAAAACATAGATTGTGGGTACTCGTTAGAACCGCCTCGGCGAGGCGGTTCTAATGAGTACCCACAATCTATGTTTTGAGCAGAAATAAGAAAAATATCATAGCTTTTTATCTGAAAATTTTCAGTTTTTGGAGGTGAAATTTTCTATATATTTGAATAGGCATGTTTTCGTAATGTATACATTTTACAAACATGCAAAAACATGTTTATATCCTGTTAAGGCAAATCATAATTGCATGTGTAATTAGCCGAGGCGGTTTTAACGAGTACCCACAACATATGTTTTGAGCAGATATACAAAAATATCAGAGTTTTCCAAAAACTGAAAATTTTCAGGATTTGGCGGTGAACTTTGCTATATATTTGAATAGGTGTGTTTTCGTAATGGCCATTTTCGACCTCGTGGAAATCAACGTGCTCCGATCATTCTGCATATCCGATTATGGTCTTTGCCACCACACCCTACGCTGTCCTTATATTCAGCAGTATCGCATTTGATCTTAATGCTCGAAAACCTTAATTCCTTACCATGCTTGTTCTAAAATAGGTCTATTTGACAACTTGGTGATGTGTTTAGATATTGGTGACTCAATAGCAAACAATACAGACCCTGGTCATTCTGTGGCGTCTGATCTGCGTCTATAGTATTTTGCACAGGCCTCTTTGTCCAAATACTTAGGATAAATGGTATCTTCTAATTTTGTGAAATCAGTGAAATCCTGAAAAGAAAGCGATTGCACAGACTAATGTTTCTTTTTGTCCACATACGTCTGGTAGAATTTTGTAAAGATGGCGCGGATCAATTATTATTTTTTCTTCAGAATATATCTCGTACTAAACGGAAACTGGGCTTATCTTGTCTTTTTAGGCGGGCTGTTAAGTCCGTCTGTACCTATGGCTGTCGACTCGATTTTGGGGACCATTTTAGGTATCTCTATTCTAATAATCTTACGCTAGAAAAATAGTTCTCAGAATTTCTGTTTTTGTTCCGAGAATTTATCCACATTGCACAATGCCAAAAGAATCATAACATTTTTTTTTTTTTAGATTTATTTAAATTGAAAATAGCTTCAGTTTGCATCTGAAATCAATACTTATACCTTCGACAACGGAACATTGATCAACGCGTATAATTACCTTACGTACGTGTTAACACCTGGTTAATTTACCTGGTAAAATGTCACGTGCGCACTGACGAGTGAAATAGATCCAGATCCGAGAGCCGCAGAACGGCCCGTCTCTTAAGGGTTAACACTGTTTGCCAAAGTATAGGAACTTTTGTAAACTTACAAAAAAAAAAAAAAAAAAAAAAAAATAAAAAAAAATAAAAAAATAAAAATAAAACAACAACACACTTGACACCCCTTAATTTTCAAATGATTTTGTCCAATGGATATGTTCAAAGGCATTTTGTTGGGACTTTGGCAAACAGTGCAGACCCTGATCAGACGCCGCAGAACGCGGCGTCAGTGTTCATTTACAGTGCAGGAATTTGTTTTGCAAACTTACATAAAATACAAACAAATTGACACCCCCTAAATTTAAAATACTTTTGTCTAAAGGCGTTTTTGCGGACATTTGTAAACGGTGCAGACTTAGAGTCTGATCAAGATCACCACTGTTTGCGTCCAAATTAGGTACTTTTGGGATTGGCAAACAGTGTAAACCGAGATCAGACGCCGCAGAATTATTGCGGCGTCTGATCAAGGTCATCACTGTTTGCTTTATCAACAGTAATTTTTGAACAGCTTACAACAAATAAAACAACTCTTGACACTACTTAAAAAATAGATCTGTGATTGTTTGGTATCCAACATCGCAAAATTGTGGTACACTCATGTTTGGAAAGTTATCTTTTCCAAAATGTGGAAATGAAGATTTCATGGAAAAACAAGTTGCTGAATGTTATGCGATGGACAATGGAAAGCATCAGTCAGATTAGTCGAAGAAAATTACGTCATTTACAGGGAGGTAAAAACAAAAGTAGTGTATCCCCACAGCTAAAAAAGGAAACTATTTCTTTGTAACAAAGTCTCTACATCCTCCATGTCGTTTAGTTCCCTCAGTAACAACAGACACTTTGCAAAAAAAAAAAAAAAATAAAAAGAATAAAAAAAAAAAATAAAAAAAAAAATAAATAAATAAAAAATAAAATAAAATAAAACACTCGGGATTTCAGCAGTAATCACTAGAACTAAAAGTACTTGCCTATCGGCAGCAAATGCCATTTTTCATGAGCCCGTTTGATACAAAATCAAATTTCAGAGGTTGGCTCCTTCGCAAAAGCACGGCAAAGTAAAAAGAATTGTGAGCTAATTTCCCGCCTCTCAGTACTTCCAGTACTTTGATTTATCTTTCATACTGTACATACTGTAACTATCCTAACAATTTAGACATCCTAACTTCTTATCGTATTTATCCTAACTCTTTACTGTATTTATCTTAATGTTTGTACAAATTAATTTTTATAGAAAGTAATGCATTACGTTAACACGTCAAGTCTAAATATTATGAAACCGCTTCTTGTTCCTCTATAATGTATAGTGAAAACCGTAGTATGTAGGGTTTTTTTTTTGCTGTTGTTGTTTTTGATACAGAATTTTGCAATTTGTAAACCAGCTCTTCAATCTGTTTATTGCATACCGCAATTATTTGTACTGCACGAATCAGTTTTTATGTGTTTAATAATCAAATTCTACCTCATTATCCATATTAAATAGTGAAAATTGCCTAATAACTCTAGATAAAAGGGTATAAAATGACTATTTTTTCTTATTTAGTGGGTACCCACTACTTATTTATTAGTGGGAATCCACTACTTATATTTTCGTGAAGAAGAAAGAAAATATCTATCACATAAGATTGACTATAAGCGTTATATATAGAGCTATGGTTAATAGAAATATACATTTCACATAAGAATGTTAACATAACGAAGGAATAGTAGCAACTAGTCACATCACGAAAAGACGCCTATATAATTTTGACCCCCTTACACCCCACTTTTATATAGTAAAACACGAGTTTACAGGGGTATACATTATTTTTCATATATCTGCTCAAAACATAGATTGTGGGTACTCGTTAGAACCGCCTCGGCGAGGCGGTTCTAACGAGTACCCACAATCTATGTTATGAGCAGAAATATGAAAAATATTAGAATTTTTATCTGAAACTTTTCCTTTCTTGGTCGTAAAATTTTCAATATATTTGAATAGGTGTGTTTTCGTAATGAAATGATTTGCTCAGACCCGTTCATCCGCATATATGTAAAATACGGTACCCAGTACCTGTCTAGACAACAAATTAATAGGATGCTTGACTTGAATGTCCGACTTTGCCAACGACGGAAGCAAAATAATCGATTTTGCAATGAGAGATTGTTAAATGATATCATTTTGCATTTGCGGCGGTGAAATTATCTTTTATATGTTATAGGAAAATTCAGCAGTAGACCAATTGATGATATTTTCTTTTTTCCCCTGAAAACAGGTTTTAACATGCCATGCAAATTGTCTCACTAGGAGACAATTTGCTTGAAATGTTAAAGCTTATTTTCCAGGACAATTTTTTTAAATGTCGTCTGCTGCAATTTTTACCTAGCACGATAAACGTGCGCACATTGTGCTTAATATTATTAGCCTTATCTTTTGCGTATTCATAGATTGGTTTGTTCCGCAGATGCGCAAAAAATAAATAACATCGTTCTGTGCTTGTAAATGTGCAGGATTATAATAGAAGTGTGTCGAAGCGTTTCTATTATATTCATCAACTTGTAAGCTTATACTCTAAGTATTCCCCTGCCTCACGCAAGTTCAGTTATGAATTTAGCAATTTCGTCTCTCATGAGCATACCTCCTTGTTTGTTAGATTAAGTAACTCACAAAAGTCTGCCAAGAATCGAAAAACATTTAGCTGTGGAAGTTTTGTGTCTCTGAATAATGCAGATATAAAAGTAATTAACACCTGCCAGGTGAGCGATTGGCAGGGTAATTATAAATATTCCGACTTAAAAAAGAAATGCAACACCAGTAAGTAAGTGAGTAAGTCAGTAAGTTATACTTTATTAACGTATCACATGTCTTCATTACGAAAACAGGCCTATTCAAATATATAGAAAATTTAATCTCCAAAAACTTAAAATTTTCAGATAAAAACTATGATGTTTTTTCCATATTTCTGCTCAAAACATAGATTGTGGGTACTCGTTAGAACCGCCTCGGCGAGGCGGTTCTAACGAGTACCCATAATCTATGTTTTTGAGCAGAAATAAGAAAAATAATGTATACCCCTGTAAACCCCAGTTTTACTATATAAAATTGGGGTTTAAGGGGGTCAAATGTATATAGGCATGTTTTCGTGATGTTAAAACATAGCAATCAATATCATTAAAACACTAAGACACTCAGCTGGGGTTATCAGCTTAGAGACACACCGAGTTTCAACAATACATTTTACATGAAAGTATGTACATCAGCTTATCGTACAGTATCTAAAAAGTTTATCAGATGCAGAAATCACTGCTACATTAGGAAAGGATACATATTAGAATAAATAAATAATTAAAATGAAATACAATATAATAAAATAGGAACACTGCACCAAATAACTTCAAAATATGGGCATCATAATCATACAATCAGCAGATAGTGTTTCCTGTTTGATATATTGTCGGCAATGCAGCAGGAGCAAGAACTGAACTATACCAGATCCGGGGATGCAGGGAACATGTGGCGGAATCAATGTCAAAACATCATGCCCCTGCCCCTGAATCAGGCTATAATATTCCCGTACACTTGCCGGAATAGACTGGACACGAATCTACTGCCTGCATGATTAAAGCTAGAATAAATGCATTACGAAAAAATGCCTTTTCAAATATACTGACAATTTATATATGCAAAAATGAAAATTTTCAGCAGAATTTTCAGCAGGTGCAAGAACTGAACTATACCAGATCCGGGGATGCAGGGAACATGTGGCGGAATCAATGTCAAAACATAATGCCCCTGCCACTGAATCAGGCTATAGAATTCCCGTACACTTGCCGGAATAGAGTGGACACGAATCTACTGTCTCCGTGATTAAAGCTAGAATAAATGCATTACGACGAAAGAGCCTATTCAAATATACTGAAAATTTATACCCAAAACTGAAAATTTTCAGATAAAAAATTCCGATAATTTTCATATTTTTGCTCAAAACATAGATTGCACTGAAGAGTTATAAAATGCTCTTCGTGGCGATTTATCGACAATGCTGCACTGACAACCAAAATATCCATAAAACAAATAACCACATGTGTCTATCGTGTGTGCATGATAATAAGCCGAACTTTTAACAGTCGAAAAATTAAGTAAAGGACAAAAACATCACGAATTTCCACGTGTTTTCTGTGGCTTTCGGTAGACCTTCAGCACGCGAAAAATAATTCAGCCAATATGAGATTTACTCCACAGACGCCGATATCAATGGGCTGTTGAATGTAAATCCCGTTTTTTAAAATAATTTCCTCAAAACATTTATATCGCTCATGAAACACAGAAAATGCAAAATTTGTTTACAATGTTTTTGAGTCCTCGAATTCCTGACCGGATATCGCTCTAATTGTTTCACGTGCTTAACCGATGGTTACCCATTCTTTCGTTTGGTAGGTGTGGAATGCATACTTTATATTGAAGAGTAAACACGTTTAATATACGAGTACCTTCAAATATTAATTTACGTGCAGGTACAGTATTACACGTTAAACCAGTTTTACGATCATCAGGCGTAAGTCTTCGTTTCTTTTTGACATTTAGTAGTATTGCGTTTCTTGTTTTTATTATTATAATATATAGAACATCGAGCATAACAAATGTTCATGTACCATCATTATCCTTAATATTCGGATACGTTAATCTGTTAATCAATTAAAATAATTAGATTAAGCGACATACAGTCTTTACCCGGTATGAAAAACGTTATGGAGAACTCTCTTTCTTAACCTGCTATGGAGATCTTGCCTTCTTTTCATCACAAAAACATGCCTATATAATTTTGACCCCCTTAAACCCCACTTTTATATGGTAAAACTAGAGTTTACAGGGTATACACTTTTTTCTTATTTCTGCTCAAAAACATAGATTGTGGGTACTCGTTAGAACCGCCTCGCCGAGGCGGTTCTAACGAGTACCCACAATCAATGTTTTGAGCAGGAATATGAAAAATATCAGAATTTTTTATCTGAAAATTTTCAGTTTCTGGTGGTAAAATTTTCAGTATATTTGAATAGGCGTGTTTTCGTAATGGGTGCCTCGGGAAGGCTGTGCTTCGTGATTGTGGTATGTCCCGGGTATCTTCACACTTTTTTACCTTCATGTCATACATATCCTTAAAGTCTAAGAGGTACATTCGACAACGTGGTGATATGTATGAAATTACTGTCTGAATAGAAAGCAATACATGCAATTATTTTCATCTATCTTGGTCTACAATGTTTCCTTAAACCATCTGTCCGACCGAATATTCAGGTTAACTATATTTGCCCTAAATATTCGGAAACCTAAACCCATTATCACAAATCCGATTTGAATGAGTGCATTTGAAATTTGAAAACTCCGTGTTGTGTGTCATACATGTTGTGACAGAATGATACTTTGGTCTGCATTCTACTCATAGCCCCAAATGAGACAGGGTTTCAACATATTTCTTATTTCTCTACGAATACATATGTTGTGGGTACTCATTAGAAGCGCCTCTGTGAGGCGCTTCTAATGAGTACCACAAAATATGTTTTCCTGCTGTAATAAAAAAAAATAATACTTTTTGGTTGAAAGTGTGCCTTATTTGGAGCTAGGTATAATACTGTTTACTCAGGCCTGTCTGTCTGAATACTAAGGGAGAATATGGCACTTCTAGTAAAGTGTCAGAAAGTATATATGAATTGCATCATTGTTTAATGTATTATTCTGCAAGATGTTAGAGGGCGGCGCCATGGTGTTACTGCATACAAAATGTTACATTATAAGATAGAAAAGACACTTGAGACACTAAAACTGTTAAATCAATACAGATTGAGAATAATGGTTTTCCATTTGAGAAGGTAATTCATCAGCTTATGTTGTCTACTTTTTGTTTCGTTATCGCAAGTTCGCTCCGCTAAGAAGTAAACTAAGCTTGCTTTCCTTCAAACCGCATTTCACCTACCTTGGGAAGGCTACATTTATTTATAAACCCTTTTGGGCGCATAAGCATGGAACAGGTATTTGATATCTGTACAATAAATTCAGTTTCTACTTTGCCAGATGTATAGATACCAAAGGATTACTTTGGATTTGTTCTAATACGAAGATAATTATCTTGTATGTAATTTTGGAAATTCGGCAATCTTAACCTAATTATATCCAACGAAAGTCAGAAAAGTACCCAATGGTGCAGGTAAAAGGGACAGTCCGAGAGCCGTATATAATTTCAGCAGTACCTATATACCTGATTACCACTACCGATACGGCCGACACAGTTAGTTCCCAGATTATGAGTGCAAACAGCGTGGACAATCGTACGACGTACAAGCACACAGTTTGTCTAAAACTTGTTTGGTTGTTTTTCACCTGGTAAACTGCACTTCAGTGATATTTTGAATATTGTTAGAAGAGGTACATGTGCTTCCATAGCGTCATGTATTCTCCAATAAATGTATTAAACAAAGGCAACATTTTACACCTTAACTCTATTAACACTGCAAACCGATATAGATACCTTTGCAAACAGTGCAGGTCCAGATGAGGCTTCTCATCAAGATCCAGATAAGACGGTTCATCAGGATCTTAACTGTTTGCCATTGTGTTGTTCATTTTTGACAGAAATCCCTTTTTGCAACAGTGGATGTGTCCAAATTTAGAGACGGAAGGATCCATGTCAGAAACTTGGGCCTTAAAGGGTTAAAATTTATATACCGATTAAAAAAGTGGGCAAGAAATTGTTTAGTTGTAAGGATCATTTAACTCTTATATTGCCACAGGCGATAATAATAGACCTTTTCAAACTGCGTAGATCTAGATGAGACGGCTCATCATGAGCCGTCTCATCAGGATCTACGCTGTTGGACATTCAGTCTTTCAACTTTATATATAAACTTCTTTCCTTTCAATAGTTAGTTTAGAAAAACAAACAAAGCAGACGACAAATATAATCTGAAATATGGCACCGAAAGAGTTAAACGAGATTATAACTGTTGCCTACGTAAGTGGTATTTCGTTGTATTTCAATACTTACATCATTGAGATCAAAGGAATAACGGGTTATGGTTCATAGTTTTTTTCAAGTTTTGCAGGCTAAACAACTTAATGAAAGCGTTATATTTGTTTTACAGAAGGCTAAAAACAATAAAAACAACTTGAAATGATGTTATCCAAAGAAAAACTGCAACAGGCGGGACCACCTTGGAACGGAGAGCAAAAATGTAGAGGAGACTTAATTGCTGTAAAGAATAAGAACAAAACGTCTGCACACTCTCTATTTTTATTTATAACACTTTAATCGGTAGGTTTAAGATTTTAACTTCGTAATGAAACCTCTTTTGCGCAGGGGTTGTGGGAGTGCGAGGGGTCGAGTCATGAACAAAATGTTTCACAAGTTATTCCTAAGTTGTTAACACAACTATTAAAAGAACGCTTTATTTATTTAGATTTCATGCAAACCCCGCAATACATTAATTTATATAGTGAAACGGGAAAATTAGTTTAAGTAGAGGGGAAAGGGGTTCAGACATTATGATGCGCTATGTTTTACATGTAAATATCTACTCATTGCATTTTAAAAATATTATATTTTTCTCAGACATCTGGACTAGATATTGCATGCCATTTATATAAAAGATCAAAATGTTTATTTATTTATTTTTTTTTTTTTTTTGCAAAAAAAATTAACAACAGCGATTTGCGTGAAAAGTCAAAATGTCAAAACATTTTATTCTGGGAAAGGTTAAAAAGCTACACATGTTATATTGTCATATAATTTTGTATTTGGCATACTATTACTCAACAGTTAGAGACTTATTAATAGAAAAAAAAAAACATATTAAGATGAATCTATCAGAGCCTTGAGACATGGGACTTTAGTTGGCTGGACAACATAATAGTAAGGTGTGTTTATTCATCTTGTTCATGCACTAGCGCAAACTATTAGAGCCGCAACGTAAGCAAACATGTCCGCCCACCGAAGACTCAATCACGAAAACATGCCTATATAATTTTGACCCCCTTAAACCCCACTTTTATACAGTAAAACTGGGGTTTACAGAGGGGGTGTACATTATTTTTCTTATTTTTGCTCAAAAAACTTAGATTGTGGATACTCGTTAGAACCGCCTTGCCGAGGCGGTTCTAACGAGTATCCACAATCTATGTTTTGAGGAGAAATATGAAAAATGTCAGAATTTTTATCTGAAAACTTTTACTTTCTTGGTGGTGAAATTTTCAATATATTTGAATAGGTGTGTTTTCGTAATGCACATCAGTCTTTGGATGCGCATAGTCTGATCAAATTATTAATTGTCCACAAGAAGACAATTTCGAATGCTCCAGCTGATTTGAATATGTGCTGAACGCACATACGAAGGTATGTTTTCTGACGTTGTGACTAATTTATGGTTTAGTATTACTTGGCCACTCACTATCAGGGCCATGGACAAACTTATTCAGCAAGCCCTATAAAACCGATCTGCTTAGTAGCTGCAGACCTGTGAGCGTCTATACGCGCACGTGTCCTAATGTATAGTGCTTGTAAAAAGGTGTCGTAGTTCTAGTAAAAAAAACAACAAAAAAACTGGAAGTAGCACGGGTTTTCTGACAATTCCTTCTGTAAATCCAAATAAATTGTGACTGGGTCATATAATGAAAACTGGAAAGACTGCAGTTCACACATGTTTGCTCATTATTCTTACACATCATTTGGACTGCATCAAGCGAAAAACTGCCTTCAATCATGCGCAAAATGCACAAATTCAGACTATCCTGCGCATGTGCAAAGTATCATCCGGGCCTATGCTCTCCATTCATACATTTTATAATATCAAATGTCTGTTAGCGAAACAAGAAGGCCCTGATCCGCACATGACCTGAAGGCACATTTTCGCTTGGCTCCGTGGCCAGCCTACTACACTTTCTAACCATCAATAAGTAAGTCATGATTGCACAATTTAGGAGTCCTAGTGACCGTACGCGTACGTTCGATACCAACATTTAGCAAAGCATTACTCACTGGTGAGACAGAACCTGAAAGTACAATAAACTGTGCACAAAGACTGAAATCTTGCTCTACGTCTCATGCCAGGTTATATAGTCATGCCATGCAAATTAATAAAATCATGCCATGAAAACTTAGCTTTACGAAGTCGACAAACAAAACATCAAATACGCTATACCCCGTGGTTTATTGTCCTAACACACAGACAAAACTCTGAGTTCCTTTCCGGATAAGTGTGTACCAGAGTACGTGCATTTATAACCACAGTTTTACGTTCCTCACAGTTTTATTTACTTGTGAGTATGCTTTAAATCAGTTTGAATTCTGAATACTGATAAACATAATATGTTAATGTTACTTCGGATAGCGGATAGTTGAAATGTTCAAGAAAGTTAGCTGTTTTATTTAATTAAGTTAGCAACAAAAGTGTAATAACATTTTCTTTTCATAACTAGTCTACATCAATTTTCAAGGGAACCTTATTGTTTAAGTGAGCAACAAAAATGTAACAACACTTTCTGTACATAACCAGTCTACATTATCTGTGGATATTTTAAAGGGAACCTTATTGTTTAGGGAACCATATTGTTTCCCTAATGATGTGGCTGTAGGAAACAAGCAAGGTGTATATTGTCGACAGTGTTACCAAACTAAATGTAACAGACTTGGCCGGAACTTTTCTTTCTGTTTCCCGGCTCACCGGGGTTCAGCTGGTGTTTGTTTTGTTTGCTCCAGTATACCAGTGGTGTTGTTTGACAACCCAGGGATCTCCAAATGTCTCAACATGTTGTTCAGCCCTCATCTTTGCTTCATTGTAGGCTTTATCTGGGATTTATCTGTTGCCTGTAATATTTAACCCTTAAACTGCCAATCACAACAATTGTCGCCTGCTTTGTCATCTGCTTGTGATTTTAAAAGGGACTTTTGCAAACAGTGTAGACCCAGATCAGATTGCTCCTCTGATCTGTGTCCACATTGTTTGCCAGTATGCAAAAATAGGTTTGAATTGCAAGAATATTCAGCAGACGACATAAACAGACGATATTTTCAGATGCAGATTTTCTTGGCGTTTTAAGGGTTAATGGATGAGTTAGAAGACCTTCCTACGGACCGTACAAATATATGTTTTTACCAATATGGAAGCTGAAGGCGAGGGCTGGGATCCCGTAAAACTAACTTAAGCCCCACAGTAATTCATTTCTCACCGTTTTAACGTGGTACTTTCATTGTGGTTTGTTTGTTGATTGTTTTGTACGCTCGTAGTGTTTCATTTTCTAATGTTTTTCTTTAAATAATTATGTAAAAAGGTAAGAGAAAACTCTAAGTTGATTATTTATTGAGTTAAATTTGGGTAACAGTGTTGCAACCTTTTTGGGAAAGAGTTGCCAACTCTGCTTGTCCTCTGTCCATTGTTTTTGTCTGTTTGTCTGTTTTCCCTTTGGTGTTGGAGGCTTGAAGTGGATCTGACTGTATCAGTTCCTGAGTTCTCTTATTTACTTTATATATTTTCATGATCTCTTATATCGCCGACAGCTTTGTCAAACTGAATTGAATAATTTTCAAATAATTATTATTCCAGCTTGTGCCGTGGTATTAAATTGATTACTATTACTTTTGTAAACAAGATTTTGGAACTGTATAATACAGTTGACTATCGTTATTTTAAACACTGATAGCTTAACCCACTGCTGAAATCAAATTATTGCATAAAAAGCAGTGTCGCAATCTATCAACAGCCGTGCATTAACCGGCGAAAAGCCGTGTATTAACAAGGCAATTCACACGCTGTGAATGCACGGCTACGCAACTTTCAATATGATCGTACCGGGGCCACAGATTTGCTGCCGTTACGACATGTGTATTACCCGGCCCTAGAACGAGCATAGTCCGTGGAAATTGCGTTCGCGAGACATCGGTGAAAAGGCGAAACAAAATACTGTCGAATCTCGTTATCTCGAACTCGCTTATTTCGAATAACCGCTTATCTCGAATTGAAAATCTGGTCCCTATTTTAACATGAAACTATGAAAACAGGTAACAAAATAATGTGAAAAAGAGGAGAAAATGCTCCTCAGGAGCAATTTCTCCTCTTTTCCACATTACTTTATATATACATTTCTAACTTCAGGAGTCAAATTACATATTCATTTGTTAAATGTGGTTGTTGAATTTATTGTTTTCCTCACTCTCTCAACTCTGATATGTCGAAATACGGATATCTCGAAGTGTTTCAGTGAGTCCCTTGGAATTCGAGATAACGGGAGTCGACTGTAGTGCAAGAAATAACGCAAAATGTTGCAAATGTTTTCAGTTTTTATGCAATAATAGCGATCGAACATGTTTTTTTCAATGCATTAACATTCGCCAGATCCCTTGGGAGGTGTTGAAAACCGCGGCCTTCGGCCTCGGTTTTCAACACCTCCCACGGGGCTTGGCGAATGTTAATGCATGAAAAACCATGTTTGATCCCTATATTGAATATCGTGAAATATGGGTTTAGTTGCAATGTACTCCTTTTATCTCAAACAATTGTTCTATCAAACCAAAAATCATTACGAAAACACGCCTATTCAAATATATAGAAAATTTCATCTCCAAAAACTGAAAAATTTCAGATAAAAAAACTCAGATATTTTTCATATTTCTGCACAAAACATAGATTGTGGGTACTCGTTAGAACCGCAGAAATAAGAAAAATAATGTATACCCCTGTAAACCGCAGTTTTACTATATAAAAGGGGGTTTAAGGGGGTCAAAATTATATAGGTATATTTTCGTGATGGTTTGCTTCATTGGAGTTTGAGATAATACAGCAGAGTCTGAACTAATATTTACACAAAAGTGCACTTGTTGGACACTTGAGGTGCACAACAAATATAAAGAAAAATAAAGAATAATGCAATTCAGGTGCACGTGGTGTGCTCAGAGGGTTTAACTTTAGTTCAGACTCTACTGTAAGAATTGACTGTACATTTTAAAGCCATGCGTATTACAGCAGTCGGTTCTAATTCTATGACATTAATGTTGTCATTTCGAGTAAATAAAGGGCATCATGTTTGCTATGACAGAACCAAACTTCCCGTTATACTTAGTTGTGGGGTTAAGTACCAAACTTCCAGTTATACTTAGTTGTGGGGTTAGCTTCCTTCATTGGTTTCGGTTTTTTAATTGACCATCATCATCATAAATGAGAATTACCAACCTCCATTCATCCCGCCCCACAATCTCACACAAAGAACGGTTGCCTTATATTTTGCGTGTCAGTGGCAACGCTTTAACATTTATGCATTGAAAAAAAACTTGTTAAACAATCAATTGTAAAAATCAACCGTTAGCATAGTCTAGAGTTTTGTATTCACCGCGCTGTAATGAACGAAAGGGATATTTACTGAATCATAGACGCATTTCAATCGCTCATACAAAATGTCTGCCATCTTTTCCGCAGGTCTACAATAATAATCCTTTACTGCTGCTTTAGTAAAGCCTGAACCATATGACACTTCCTGATAGATCTGCTATAACTCAATATTAATGCTTAACGCCCACATATTGAACTTTTGTTAATGGCACAAAAAGTTTTTAAAATAATGAACATTTTTCAAAACACGGTGTCACAATCAAAGATCACAGTCTATCACAGATACCGAGAGGAAGAATGAACAAAAACGAACGGCTACTGCTAGACCATTACAGTGCGTCAATTTTAACAACATAATCTTGATGCGTCAGGTTGCAATTAATGTGCGTTGATTAGTTATTTTAAGATTAAAACATGCGTCGGTAAAAAGACAAAGAGTTGAAAACTTACATTTTACCCGTCCGGATTCCCACCAGTTTTTTGTTATAAAAACATTTTCAAATGTATAAATAATACAACTATGTTTATAAATGACTAGTCAAGCGACCAGCTTCCTCTTCTCCAACTGAGGTGATCACGAAGTTAGACAAGAGAGAGCAAACACAACAACAAGGCACCAGACAGGATGGGACAAAATTAACTAATAAACAGTACCCGAATGACCGACTTAGACCGGTCAGCGGTTTTAAACAAAACACGGGGAAGTGGGTGTGGGCGTAGGGGTAGGGGAGGGTGGTGGGTGGTGGGGATTAAACCAAATTTCAGCTGCCCATTTTGTTTTCTGTTTTACTAGTTGTGATTAAGAGTGGCATGGGGACCCAGGGTGAAGTTGGCTAGCCGTAAAAGTGCGTTAGATTTGTCGGTTTGCTCTTCCTCTTGGTGTCTGGGAATGGCTGCTACCGTTCCATGGCGGTGGTCCTGGTGTTGTTCTTACTCTATGTAGCTTTGTGTTTCCCGCATTGCTTTGTGTTGTTTTTTTCTATATGTGTTTTGATGCTAGCATTGTTGTCATCGTCTTCAAAAGCTGCCCACTTTGCTTTCTGTTTTACTAGTTGTGTTGTGATGCTAGCATTTTGGTCACCTTCAACAGCTGCCCATTTTGCTTTCTGTTTTACTAGTTGTAATAAAGAGTGGCATCGGGACCAAGGGTGAAGTTGGTTAGCCGTAAAAGTGCTTTAAACACCCCGGTGGATTACTCTACTGACCGTTTTAAGGCGGTGGTCCCGGTGTTAGTCTTACTTTGTGGTTTATTCTACGAGGCGATTTGTTGTATGTTTTTCCGTGTGTCATTTTGTTCTTGTGTTTTCCAGTCCTTTTAGTATTGCGATTACCTCGCTTGGGGAAGAGAGAGCTAATCTTAGTGCTTTTCGTACGTTTGTTCGGTTTGTGCTTGTTTAGATTTGTCGGTTTCCTCTTCCTCTTGGGGTCTGGGGAGGGATGCGGTTTGTGGCACTCCCTGGACTTTTCTCTTACCTTTTTTTTAATTTTTATTTTACTCTTTATTGCTTTGTGGTTTATTCTACGAGGCGATTTGTTTTATGTCTTACCTTCTGTCATTTTGTTCTTGTGTTTTTCAGTCCTTTAAGCATTGCGATTACCTCGCTTGGGGAAGAGAAAGGTAATCTTAGTAGTTTTCGTCCGTTTGTTCGATTTTTGCTTGTTTGGATTTGTCGGTTTCCTCTTCCTCTTTGTGTCTTGGAAGGGCTGCGGTTTGTGATTGTGGCACTCCCTGGACTTTTCTCTTACCTTTTTGTTACTCTACTGACCGTTCTAAGGCGGTGGTCCCGGTGTTAGTCTTACTCGTTGTTGCTTTGTGGTTTATTCTACGAGGTGATTTGTTTTATGTCTTACCTTGTGTCATTTTGTTCTTGTGTTTTTCAGTCCTTTTAGCATTGCGATTACCTCGCTTGGGGAAGAGAAAGGTAATCTTAGTACTTTTCGTCCGTTTGTTCGATTTTTGCTTGTTTGGATTTGTTGGTTTCCTCTTCCTCTTGGTGTCTTGAAAGGGCTGCGGTTTGTGATTGTGGCACTCCCTGGACTTTTCTCTTACCTTTTTGTTACTCTACTGACCGTTCTAAGGCGGTGGTCCCGGTGTTAGTCTTACTCGTTGTTGCTTTGTGGTTTATTCTACGAGGTGATTTGTTTTATGTCTTACCTTGTGTCATTTTGTTCTTGTGTTTTTTTGTCCTTTTAGCATTGCGATTACCTCGCTTGGGGAAGAGAAAGGTAATCTTACTACTTTTCGTCCGTTTGTTCGATTTTTGCTTGTTTGGATTTGTCGGTTTTCTCTTCCTCTTGGTGTCTTGAAAGGGCTGCGGTTTGTGATTGTGGCACTCCCTGGACTTTTCTCTTACCTTTTTGTTACTCTACTGACCGTTCTAAGGCGGTGGTCCCGGTGTTAGTCTTACTCGTTGTTGCTTTGTGGTTTATTCTACGAGGTGATTTGTTTTATGTCTTACCTTGTGTCATTTTGTTCTTGTGTTTTTCAGTCCTTTTAGCATTGCGATTACCTCGCTTGGGGAAGAGAATGCTAATCTTAGTTCTTTCCGTACGTTTGTTCGATTTGTGCTTGTTTGGTTTTGTCGGTTACCTCTTCCTCTTGGTGTCGGGAAGGGCTGCGGTTTGTGATTTAGGCACTCCCTTGACTTTTCTCTAACTTTTTTTTTTTTCAACGTTATATTTAACAATGCATTACGAAAACACGCCTATTCAAATATATTGAAAATTTTACCATAAAAAGAATGAAAAAAAAAAAAAAAAAAAAAAAAAAAAAAAAATCAGATAAAAATTCCGATATCTTTTTTTATTTCTGCTCAAAACATACAGTGTGGGTACTCGTTAGAACAGCCTTTCTAACGATTACCCACAATCTATGTTTTTTAGCAGAAAAAAGAAAAATAATGTATACTCCTGTCAACCCCAGTTTTACTACATAAAAGTGGCGTTTAAGGGGGTAAAATATGTATATGATGTTTTTGTGATGGGGTAGCCAATGATCCAAAGCGTCTTCAGGCTGACAGCGATGACTGTGATCAAGTTGATCTGAGTCTTCGCTGGGCGATATGCATTTTTGTCGTCTATGTATCATCGTGCTGGGTTCGTTCACCTGCGTTAAATGTACTTTCCGTCCTAAATTTGCAATCGTAGAATCCCGATTTCTATAAATTGATTCATTTTCAGATTTGTGTGGCTAATATCAATCATTAAAGAAATTTATACCCAACTGAAAAGTTCGCTTTTGGAATAGGTAGCGATATTTTGAATGAGGCACCGATAGTTCCGTAATAGAAATCTATTACAATCATTTCAAAATACCGTGGTAGAACGTTTTAGAGCGCCTAACGAAATTTGTGACACCGATAGCACCGTTTAAGAAGTTTCGCAATTAGGACTTTATTCCGACTGTAGAAGTCATTATTAAGAGAACAAACTCTTGAAAAAAAGAAAACAAAACTGAGAAATGTATACTGTACATAAAGGAGGTTTGGAGATTTCTGGACTTCGCAATCAAAAAAACGGAAATTAACAATGTCAAAGTCAAAATAACCCGTTCGTCATTAATAAAGAAACAGTAACATCAGATATGGATAAGTCAAAATCGGTATCAGAAGAATTAGCTTCATTTAATAGACCTTCAACAGGATAAATCTTTTGATAAAAGAAAAGAAAAATAATATTATCGACATTATGCAAGTCATTTAGGAAAGTATTCCAGTCGTTTAGAAGTCGACTTAAAAGCATCAATCACATCAGCTTGGTTTTCGCCAGACAGAGACAACATGAAGTCTTTATCGCAGCAAAAGAAAAACAAATAATGCAACAAGAGAAGAGCAGTCTCCAGTCATGCTGATAGATCTTTTCTGTATCTATTACTCTTGCGCCAATATAACTTGAGACAATTTGCAATCAAGTAATTATATTAATTCATAACTACCGCCAAGTCCGCAAACGCAATTTGGCCAGATAATCTAGAACAAGTCAGACGCTTATCACGTTCTACCCGGTTTGTATTTAACATGAGAATCCTGTAACAGAAATGATAAAAATAAAATAAACCAACCATCACTTCAGATGAAACTGGCTCTGTGCAAAGAGAACGACAGAAGAGTCCACTGAACATTACTGGTATAAATTATTACTTTAAACATACCGCAAAATCCTTAAATGACACGAAACTAAGAATTGTGAATTAAATGGACTCGCTACACAGGGGAGAGATAACTGTAAAAAAGGTTTTGCTTCCTTTCTGAATGGGGTAAACTATTAAAGGAAATATTTCGCTCTCTGTAAAGGAACGATGTGCATAAAAGCAAAATGAAGTCGCTAAAATATCTCCATTTACAAAAACACGACTGTTCAAATATATTGAAAATTTTACAACCAAAACAGGAAATTTTTCAGATTCATATTTTTGCTCAAAACATATATTGTAGGTACTCGTAAGAACCGCCTCGTTAGAAACAATCTCTGATTTTTAGCAAAATAAGAAAACAAAAAGTGTAGCCCTGTAAACCCTAGTTTTACTATATAAAAGTGAGGTTTAAGAGGGTCAAAATTATATAGACGTGTTTTCGTGATGTGTGTACAATGTAGCGCAACCCCATGACTTTAATTACTGGATTAGCTATTTCAAGGAGGGCAGGCTTTTGTTCTAATGAGTACCCTCCCGGAGAAACGTCGTCCGTTTTAGAGTATATCACTTTTCGGAAGAGAGTATACTATGAAAGGAAATAATGGCACTTGATGTGCTGAAAAGCAAAATGAAGTCGCAAAAATTGCCTCTTTTGTACAAAATGGCGAAACCACATGTATCCAGCGACCTTAATCCCTGGATTGGCTATTAAAAGGAGGGCAGGGTTTTGTTCTCTTGGAGAAACTTCGTTTCCTTTAGGGTATGTCACTTTTCAGAAGATTGTCTACTATGGAAGGAAAAAAATTGCTCTCCTTGAGCCGCAAAAATTGTCGGAAGGGGCTTGATGTAAAGGAAAACAAACAAGAAACCACAAAAGTTTCCTCCCTTGTGCAAAATGGCGGAAAATCAACCAGTGCCCTTAAATTCTTTCAGAAAATTTGTGTCTGTGATAATAACCTTTCATGGGTAATTCAACTTTCGTCTTTGCACTAATCTATAAAACACAAGCAACCAAGAATAGCTACGAGTCAAGTAGCGGTAGTTCCAAGACTGAGTTTCGTGAACGTGGCATTTACTGGGTACCTTTACTTATGTTTTGACCTTCCACGAATTAAAAATTCCATTACCCAAGGATACTGCGGACGCAATTTCATTACTATCACTTGGAAAGTATTACAATGATTGAACATAATTATTCGGGCATGTAACGATACATTTTCCCCACAGTTCATCTGATGAGATCTAACCGTGTCTAGACTATTGCCCAAATGCCCAAAAACCATTTGCGGAACGCTTGTTATGCCTTATTATATAAAAGCTACAATGTCGCAAATGATTTAGTGCTATCACACATATTTAAATGATAAGAGCTTTTTTGTGTGTGTGTGTGTGCTTTTTTTTTTTTTTTTTTTTTTTTTTTTTTTTTTTTTGTACATGTGCTTGGGTGTTTCAAATGAAAACTGTCACTAGGCTACAGAAGACAATCAAATGTACGTGAAAACAAACGACATGCGGAAATGGAAATTAGTTCCTAGACGGGACCATCAATTACACGTCTTCTTAACTAGAAAAGATGTGTTCCTGAAGATTGGTACAGCTGGCGAACTCTTGAGAAATAAATTAATTCTCTGATTTACACGTAATTTATTAAAGCAAGATTAAATATTTGAACCGTTTCACGAAAAAAAAAAGAAGAAAAAAGAAAACATACTTAACGTATATGCCAAAATCGTATTCACAGACCAAGTTGGAAACCACACAGATTTTTTAGAGCATTAAATATAGCCTTTCTGGTTCAAACGCACAAGTAATGATCCTGATAGAAACGTGCATAAGCTGTCTGCACCTGTCATTACGAAAACACGCCTATTCAAATATACTGAGAATTTTATCACCAAAAAATTGAAAATTCCCAGATGAAAAATTCTAATAGTTTTCATATTTCTGCTCAAAACATAGATTGTGGGTACTCGTTAGAACCGCCTCGGCGAGGCGGTTCTAACGAGTACTTACAATCCATGTTTTGAACAGAAATAAGAAAAATACCTTATACCCCTGCAAATCCCAGTTTTACTATATAATAGTGGGGTTTAAGGGGGTCAAAATTATATAAGCATGTTTTCGTGATGTGTTAATCACACATTGTACGTGGCGAAACTATTCTCTTATTATATCAATACTCTGGCCTGTTTTGATCCACTTCTCACGTCGTGCTGATTTTCTGCCTACGTTTTAAAATCATGCGGAGTTCAGCATGCATGCAACAAGCCTTAAAATAATAAAAAAATAATAATAGTAATAGTAAATAATTAGCGCCTTTCTATTTCATCGTTTTGCTCATACATGGAAACGCTTAATCATATTTGCAGGGATGCTGATAACGATACTGTATACAAAATATGAACAAACTATTACTACACGATGTTTTGGTTTGAGATGCAGAATAGCTTTTACTCTAGCACTGGGACTAACAGGACTGAGCAAACAGTAAAAACCGAGATCGGACGCAGCAGAACGCGGCGTTGATCAGGATCTGCACTGTTTACTATTCATTCAGCAGTTTTAGATAGATCAACAGGTAGTATGAGAATCTATTCAAACTCTAGGCCGAATAAAATGATTTTCGGATATCCCAATATTTAGATATTTAAAACGATAATATGCGAATGAAAAACTCAATGCATAATGAAAACACGCCTATTCAAATATACTGAAAATTTTACCACCAAAAAATTTCAAAATTTCAAATAAACATTCTGATATTTTTCATATTTCTGCTCAAAACATAGATTGTAAGTACCCACAATCTATGTTTTTGAGCAGAAATAAGAAAATTAATGTTTACCACTGTAAACCCAGTTTTACTGTATAAACGTGGGATTTAAGGGAGTCAAAACTATATAGGCATGTTTTCGTGATGGGCATTAAACGTGGGGTTTAAGGAGGTCAAAACTATATAGGCATGTTTTCGTGATGGACATTGGCAATCATTTCATTATCAAGAGATGCGAAGTACATTTTTAGAATTTCTATACGGGAATCTAAGCATGTGATCTACTCTTGATATTCGGACAGCTTTGCTCCATTCCATGCATGTCCTTAAGTAGGAATAAGCCATTTTCACTACAGTGAAACGTCGTTACAACGATAGCATTTGCTCCCAAAAATCATGCTATCAAAATGAATTTGCTATTGTAAACAAATGTAGGCTAAATGAGCAGTATGATACGTAAGAAATTATTTGTTTGATTCTTATTTTCAAATAAACGTATATTTTGGATTTTTGTTAGACTATTCTGATAAATATCCAAAACATATGTTTCTTAATGTATTGAATACAATTTTCTAGCATAATTTCTGATTAACTGTCACCTCTCAAGTGAGGTTTTTCCTGTCAGTACAATTATCGTTATAACGAAATTTGTCGTTGTATAAGAGGGTTGATTGTATTTTGTAATGTCTAAAGCATTTGGGTTTGAATGGCAAACAGTACGGATCCTGATCAGAAGCCGCGTTCTGCGGTGCCTGATCTCGGTCTACACTGTTTAATCAAGTCCCTCTGTCAGCATCTGTCAGTTAATATACATTACTTATTCATCTGAAAGTCGCTCTTACATTGATAAGTATTGAGAAATTAAGTAGCAAGATGGATGATTCTGGAGAAACAAGTGTCTTCGAATAGAATGTCTACCCAGCAAACAGACAACGTCGCCACAACGTCGTTACAACGTCGCTGCAACGTCACGACGTTGTAACGACGTTGTTGTGACGTCGTGTGTTTGCTGGGTAGAAATAACTCAGATTTTATCTTGTTTGATAGGTAATCTGCATCAATTAAGTCGCGACATGATAAAGGTCGGTTAGAGGTTTATAAATGCAGCAAGACCAAAATAAACCTGCACATTTGGAAGTCACTGAGCTGCAAGAAGGGAAAATTTGTCGTAGGGAAACATTGGCAGCAAAAGGTCCTATCAGCTTATGCATTCCTTTCAGTTGAGCCTCGCTAAAATATGTTTGAGGCGTAGGCAGTGAAGACATAGATAAATCTACACGTTTTATTATTGAGCCAAAACAAACGAATAGATGTCTCCAATATTGGCAACATAAATAATATTGTTCATTCTTAACTAGGAAATAGGTTTGTTGAACACCCCTTTTATTTTTTCGCGGTGTAAGCGGCCTATTGCGTCGGAAATACTTCTACTTTTAGCTCCGCTTCAGGTAGGATTTTTTAGAATATCTCTATTCATACCGAATGGAATTTGTTAAAATAAAGCACAGAGTACGTGAAAATCAAGCTCTTTTTGGTGGTGCAGAATGTTTTTGCTGTCAATCTGGGTCACCGGAACAATGTATATGAATTTTGATGAAAAACATTCTCCGTATGTTCTCGAGAATCAGACCAGATTGCAGAATAGCACTGACACCACCAGAAAGAACTTAATTTTCCGCGTACTCTGCGCTTTATGTGAAAAAAAATCCATCAGGTATAAATCGGGATATTCTAAAACATCCTACCTGAAGCGGAGCTAAAACTAGTAACAAACTCTGTGCACCCTGTCCATCGAATTACCCCGAATTACCCCCAAACTACCCTAAATCACCCCAAACCACTTTTTTGTATATATAAAATGTATTCATTGACTATGCTGCGCTTGTATTATTGATTTACATCCAATTCATCACGAAAACACGCCTATATGGTTTCGACCCCCTTAAACCCCACTTTTATACAGTAAAACTGGGGTTTACAGGGGTATACATTATTTTCCTTATTTCTGCCCAAAATCATAGATTATGGTACTCGTTAGAACCGCCTCGTCGAGGCGGTTCTAACGAGTACCCACAATCTATGTTTTTGAGCAGAAATATAAAAAATATCAGAGTTTTTTATCTGAAAAAAAAAATTCAGTTTTTGGAGGTGAAATTTTCTATATATTTGAATAGGCGTGTTTTCATAATGTGAAAACATTTAAACTTCATTAGTAGGGGATTAAGATGTTGCACAGGCTAAAGTTTTGTAAGGTTACCCTCTCTTTATCAGCCGTTGGAGACACCTGACACCATTTTACTATCATTATTCCTCCTAAGGGATTGGAAACTTCACTGTGATTATTTCTTAAGTATATAAGACTCAAATAACTATGATTTGATCAGAATTTGCCAGGAGACAAGGAAACTCAAGGTACATTAAAATTCTATCGAAAATATGCCTGCGTGTCTCCAGCAAGAAAGATAACTCTTGGTCTGTGATGTCATCAGCAACCTCTCAATTGCACGGCGCCAGCTGGAACCTAAGGGTAAAATTTTATCCTTGGGCTAATGTGACAGGGTGAACACATACCATTAATGTACAGTATACTGCCAGTAAAAGTTATGCAGATTAAGTCATAAATTTAGAAACAATCTTCATCAATATAAGTGAGCAAATAGACCTATATATGCACCAACATGCATCAACGTATGTATTTTGTATGTATATAAATATAAAATATATATATAAATAGATTTATTGTACATTTTATCTTATAAATGGTGGTTTGGGGTGTCTGGGGTAGTTTGGGGTGGTTTGGGGTAATTCGGCGGACCATGAAAATATTAACATTTCCATAAAAGATCATTTTTGGCAAACAGTGTTGACATAGATGAAAGCATGGTCACAGTTTTTAAATGACCTCTCCTCTGAACCTACTGGTCTGATATATTGCAATCAAACTGTCTGAAACATCAATGTGTAGGAGGGCCGAATGATTGTTCAAAGTTTATGAATAGAGTTATCTCGCTTGTTGCTATAGCAACCAAATCTTTCAAAATCTCCTCAGTACGGGCTGGTTGGATTTTTTTTTCACAGAAATGTTTCTTTAATAGAAGGTCTTTAAATCTTGATAAAATATTTTTGTTCCGTTCTCAAAATATGGCTTCCAGTTGGCGTGGTTATTTTTCATTATATATGGAATTATGTGGAGTAAACTTGACAGTTCGTCTTCCGCACAACCTATGGTCCAGTTTTGTACAAATGTTCCATAGGTGAATGTCTATCAGATTTGTTCAAATTATACTGGTTGATTCCTCATATGTCTGTCTAGAACACTTCGAACATTTTTTAATGAACAACTAACTAATATTTCAATAATACTCACAAACATTACTGGATTGACCATCCTTCAATTTTTTAAAAAAAAATAAATTTGTATCACCAACAAAAAAAACAACAAAAAAACATAGAATAAAATAAATAACTAACAAAGGACAGGGTCTAATATATATATATATATATATATATATATATATATATATATATATATATATATATATATATATATATATATATATATATATATATATATATATGCAGAAAACTTTGAAAATATCCTTCCGCAAGGTTAAAAAATCTGCTCCTCAGGTCAGCAATCCAGGGCCATCATGACCCTCTTATTACAAATTATTTTTTTTTTTTCTCCAGTTTTTGCCAATCGTCATAGCCAGTGTTACATTTTGCTTACTCTTTATCAAAAAGGTGCATCGTTGGCAAGGATTTTTCAAATACTAGTATAGTATACAAACTACGTAACACACAAAAATATATGCTTTTTTTGTGTTCTTGGAGATTAGCACTGATGAGTTAGGAAGCCTTCATGCGGACTGAACAAACTCAACCGCGGCAGAAATAAGGGTGAGGATTGTTGCCACGTAAAATCGATTTAAGTCCCCTAGTGAAATACTTTTCACTGACCGTTCCAAGGCGGGTTCTTCTGGCATGGTTTATTTTTGTTATAGTTCGTCTTTGAATGTGTGTGTCGCTTACATCTTTTTGTTTTGGATAGCTATTTGGCCACTTCGTAGGACAGTAACAGTCCGTTTGGCTTTCTGCTAGTGATGTTTCCATTAGGGTCTAGTTATTTCGTGTTTGTGTTTCTTTCCCTTTGATGTCCCTGATAGGAGGTGTGGGATAATTTTGTCGATTCCTGATCCTTGCCTTCCCTTCTATTTTTTACATTTATATGCTAAATTGCTTTTCATAATTTAGTACAGATATTTACACATCTGAGTATACTCCCTTTCCTGCGAACCCTTGCAATATATACAATGTCGTACAATATTTCTTGATACTGTTTGAATTCGTAATAAAGTTTATATTTTAAAAGCCTTCTTCTTTTCATATTGAACCACAATGTAGTTTCAATATTCATATTCCAGTATCTCTTACGCCGTTTAGTTCTTGTGTTGTTTTGTTTTTAAACCACAGGGTACCTAAAATAGTAGGCGCAACGTGAGAAGACGTATCTTTACACATGTCCGCTAACTTAGACTCGTATAAGCCTGCGTATCCGCGCAGTCTGATCAGTCGTCGTTGTCTGCATAAAGAAACTTTGCTTCCTCGGCAATTGGGGATGCGCCCAGTGAAGATTCTGATCAGATTGCACGGATGTGCAGGCTGATCTGAATCTTCGTTGGACGCACATGTCCGAAGGTACATTTTATGACCTTGCGGCGCTACTTTCTATAGACGAGCAGTACACTGCGTGACCAGACTGCACGAATGTCCTTTTTATGTTTTGCTTAACTCTTTCACTGTCACAGGCAGTTTTAATAGCCTTTTGCAAACAGCATAGGTCCAGATGAGTCGGCTCATAATGAGCCGTCTCATCTGGATCTACGCTGTTTGACATTCAGTCTTTCAGCTTTACATGTAATCTTCTTTCCGAGCGATAGTTTGTTGAAAATAAAAACAAAAAAAAAAACAAAAAAAAAAAACAAAGAAACAAAAAAAAAAAAAAAAAAACAGATAACAAATGTCGTCTGAAAATTGGCACCGAAAGAGTTAAGGGCAGCCATTATACTCAGAGTTACTAAACTCTAGTTCCAGTCGAACGTCAATGACTCAGACATCTTTGAGACCATAAAAATTTGATCTAGGCATTGACTGGTCGAGTCAGTGAGGATAAATCATAGCGCCAGGTCAGGGAGCAAATCAGGAAAATTTAGGGATGTCTTTTTGATCTTCTATAAAATAATGATACATGCATGTCGCGTGCTACATATATTTTCATGAGAAAACAAAACATTTTCGTATGGACTAAACAAGAGTTCAGCCACAGAAAACCAGCAATCGGTGTTCGAGTCATTGAAGTTAAAATTGTATATTGATCGATGAGAAGCAATTGTCAGAAACGGACAGCTCCGATACAAGATATGTACGGAAGGTATGAAGTAGAATTAAACCAGAAAGAAAGACCTTATGCCATCTGCGACTAGTGTAGACCCGGATCAGCTTCGATACCCATGAAGTCGTATCATTGTATACTCATTTTTGAAGATT
Organism: Anodontia alba; assembly: GCA_964016985.1. NCBI lineage: Eukaryota > Metazoa > Mollusca > Bivalvia > Lucinida > Lucinidae > Anodontia > Anodontia alba. The sequence goes on along the minus strand of OZ024825.1, from coordinate 10,096,734 downwards.
GTATTTGCGGACACTGACTAGACAGTACAAATGGGCTACTAATTTTGGTCCAATGCAGATCGGACAGCCTCACTGAAAGGGCGGCTGATCTGAGTGTAATAGTAATCACAGAAGAAAATATACATTATCAGTTTCATCAGCAACAGCATTATTGGTTATATACTTGAACGTTCAGAATAAGAGTTTCTTGGTCGTAAAGAAAATGAATTGCAAACAAAGACCTTATGTAAAAGTATGCTCAGCGAAGTTAGATGAAATTGCACAATCTGCTTAGAGCAAAGTGTATTTACCCTCAGTATTTGGAAACCTTATTGCCTTACCATCCTTGTCCCCAAATTTAATATCAAAATAAAAGTGAAGATACCCAGAAAATGCCACAATCATGAAGCACTTCCTGCAAGAGGCACAAAAAAGAAGGAGAGATGAGAAACAAATATTACTGCATAAAAAGCAGTGTCGCACGTTATTAACAGCCGTGCATTAACCGTCGAAAAGCCGTGTACTAACAAGGCAATCCACGCGCTGTTAATGCAACGCAACTTTCAATATGCTCGTCCCGGGGCCACAAAATTGCTGCCGTCACGAGATGTGTACTGCCCTGCCCTAGAACGAGCATAGTCCGTGGAAATAGCGTTCGCGCGACATCGGTGAAAAGGCGAAACAAAATAGTGCAAAAGAAATAACGCGATATGAAGCAAATGTTTTCAGTTTTTATGTAGCAAATGTTTTCAGTTTTTATGCAATAATAGCGATCGAACATAGTTTTTCAATGCATTAACATTCGCCAGATCCCTTGGGAGGTGTTGAAAAACCGCGGCCTTCGGCCTCGGTTTTTAACACCTCCCACGGGACCTAGCGAATGTTAATGCATAAAAAAACATGTTTGATCCCTATACTAACAAAAACAAACGCCACATAGGAAGCCACAGACACAGAGACAAAAATAAGTGCAATAGAGGAACTGCCTTAGAAAATAAGAAAAATTACTTGTGGGGTAGAAAGTGGGGCGGGGTGGGGGATGCTTAAACCATTTGCTGTCGGTGTGTCTAAAATAATGCTGAGTGGCAAACAGTGTAGAGCCAGACACCACGTTCTGCGGCATCTAATCTGGATCTATACTTCTGGATCAAGCATGTCTGTCCGAATACTGAGGGCAAATACGGGGTTCAATGCCCGCCTGAAAAACGTTTGCATGAATGGCTATCTACAGTGAATATCCCACATTTTGCTAGCTGATCAGTGCCATTGCTAGGCCCTCATACCAGAAGGTACATTTTCTAGCGTTCCGACACAGTACTTTGAATCTTTTCGAAATTGAGTGCACCGAAAAAAAATATATATTCAAATATCAATCTCATCTGTAACTTTGTTATTGGTTATATACTAGATCATTCGTCATATAGTTCTGATGTTAAAGAAAAGGGATTATAAACGAAGAAAATAGAAATGGGCTGCAAATATATGCAATAATTTTCCACAATACGGGTGTTAAATTTAATTAAATAATTTAAATAAAAGTCAGATTCACAACAAATATTTATTTTTGGCTGACCGGTTGTGTAGCTGACTTTTATTTAATTTATTAACATTTATATATAAAATATAAAATATGCTCTGCGAAGTTCGACCAGGGCCCAGTTGTTCAAAGCGTCGTTAGCTTAACGAACTCGTTAAGGGTCATTTCGTTAACTGTTTAAGCGGATTCAATATACAATATTCTGAGTTTTTTTTTGCTGAAAAAAATGTGAGTAGCTTTTGCAAAAGCTACTCACATTTTTTCAGCAAAAAATTTCAGCATATTTGCGTATCACTCGATGCAAATTTTAACGAATCGTTAACTAACGATGTCGTTAGCTTTGAACAACTGGGCCCAGATTGCGTAGCTTGCTAAGAATACTCTGTTTACCTCAAGCATGTGGATACCTTATCACCATATCATAATCAGCCGGTCTCGGTGGCTCAGTTTGATGTTTGTTCGACTAATGATCAGGAGGTCAAGGGTTTGATCCCCGCCGGGTCTGGCAACATTCTTTCGTACAGATTAATGATCATGGAATATGATTTATAGTCATTCATTCCCGTCCGCTAATTCAAGAAGGGCAGTTGACCGTTTCTGATGAAAAAATGGGGACTAGTACTGGTTAACCGCTTGAAGGACTAAGCCTGCCTAGGAAAAGAGTGTTTAGGTAAACTGACTGGTTCGACATGATCTTAATAGTGTTGACTTGGCCGATAAACTCCAAACCAACCAAAAGCACCATACTTGTCCTAAAGTTTGTTTTTTTTGCCTGTTGGTGTGTCTAAAATCATGCTAAGTGGCACATTGTATAAACCCAAGTCAGACACCGCGTTGTGTGGCGTTGCGCGAAACCTCACCTTAAATTCTTATGCAGCTCCAAATTACAAATATATGTTCGATCCACATAGGAGTCGTTTACCTCACTTGTGACACATCAGAGTGAAACATATGTAATACAAAGACTATGATGAAACACATAAAAAGGCTCAATGACGATCGGAAGACAGTATGCAAGTAAACTACTAACAGGACCACGATACGTGTGAGTCCTATCCATTACGAAAACATGCCTATATAATTTTGACCCCCTTAAACCCCACTAGTAAAAGTGGGGTTTTAAGGGGGGTATACATTATTTTTCTTATTTCTGCTCAAAAACATAGATTGCGGGTACCCGTTAGAACCGCCTCGTCGAGGCGGTTCTAACGAGTACCCACAATTTATGTTTTGATCAGAAATATGAAAAAAATATCAGAATTTTTATCTTAAAGTTTTCAGTTTTTGGAGGTAAAATTTTCAGTATATTTGAATAGGCATGTTTTCGTAATGCTTTGCACAAACTATGTTTGAGCGTTATAACGGCAGTTTTCATAGATTCTCAAAGATCACAGTGGTGTATTTGTTGAGGCATTGGATAATATTATTCATTTTGTCTTCATTCCATGCAAGGTACGGTAAATGTCCTAAAATTCCTTTCACCAAAGTATCTGATAAAATGGCAAATGCACATACAAATAGTGTAGACCAAGATAAGACGGCTCCTTAAGGAGTCATCTGATCATGGTCTACACTGTTTCCCATTCCATTTAGTATGTTAAGAAACACCGACATACTAAACTAACTTTAGGTAAAAAAATATGGAATAAAGTGTTCGAAATTTTAGGACATTTATCGTATCCCAATTTACTGCATCTTAACCATTTCAACCTCACGGACTTGAGTAAAGGTTTTGCAAGCAGCTTAGATACTGTTTACCATGTTTTTTGTCACCCTGTTTGCCATTTTGTTTTCGATTTTTGTCTACACGACTTGACTTATTGAGATAATGGAGACATTCAATTTCATAGACAGACGAGCCAATTTAAGAAACTAAGGCGCGAAAGGGTTTATCGGATCAGTTCTAAACAAAACTTCTATAATGTATGCTTGCCGGTCTTGTCCGAAATTCCGCACAAATATCATGTGAACCCTATTATCGAAAACACGCGATTTCTCACTATGTTTGAAGGCATACAAGTTGTATCCAAAAAGTCGAGCGATAATCTGAAATAATTAGAAACAGAAGGGAAGGCAATGATCACGAGCCGATACAATTATCCCACACCTCCCATCAGAGACATCAGTCAAAGAAACACAAACACGAAATAACTAGACCCTAATGGAAACATCACTAGCGGAAAGCCAAACGGACAGTTACTTTCCCACAAAGTGGCCAAATGGCTATCCAAAACAAAAATATGTAAGCGATACACACATTCAAAGACGAACTATAACAAAAATAATCCATGACAGAAGAACCGCCTTGGAACGGTCAGTGAAAAGTATTTTACTGGGTGGGGTGGGGGAGGGGGGGGGGGGAGGGGGGGGGGGGGGGGGGCTTAAATCAATTTTACGTGGCCACAATCATCGCCCTTACTTAAGCCATATTATTTTTTCATCGAGGAAATACTGGAATTTCTGGGGAATGGAAAAAAATGGCATTTCTCGCTAGGAAATATTTCTCAGTGAGTAATAGTTCCCAAACGAAACTACATTTATTTGGCAAAAGATCTCCATCTTCGACCTCTTGTACTTTAACACTTGGACCCAATATACATTATAAGGTCCGAGTTTAACATGACATCATAAAATTAACATGATATCATAAAATTCCTCTTTCGCTGGCTACCGGTCTATTTTCGTTTTACCAACATACATGTACGATAGATCACTGTTATGAGCCAATACACAGACATACACGAATCGAACATGTATTTTTAAAGTAAAAATTCTAAAATTACACACTTATTCGCATACTTTTTTCCCGTCCTTATTGCCTCGAATATGGCACTTGGTAGGAAGTCTGACACCATGGACAGCACCAGAAAATGTATAGTTGTAGCAAGTCTTCAATAATTTTGATAGTGTTTCAATAAAATCTTGTTATGGGTATTCACAAGAATGGCGAGCTGATTGTATTGTAATGGATGTTCACATAATTCTTGATTTTGAATGGACCTTCATTTATTTAACTTATAATTGCTCCGATTACAGGCTACATGTACCTGCATTCCGTCAACACAAAAATGCTGCCTTCAAGGAAATAAAAGAAGCATGTCCCAGGAACACTACATTAACTGACAGGGATTACCAGGCCATGCAACTAGCATTTTCCATGTCCATATTATGATGTAATTAGCTGTCTGTCATCGGCGATTTCCAAATATTTTACTGCTTTCAAGTGTATTCGCCTTGCTGGTACAGATAGTCAAATCAGCTGGTCGGGTCAAGCACAGCTGAAATCACCTTAAATATCATACCGTCATCAAAATACGAGTAATAGCTATAAATTCCACTCCACACATACTTCTTGTCATCTGATAAATGAATAAAATCCTGTTTAACAGCAAATATCACTTATTAACACCAAAATACCCTAAGTATTCGCCTCCAAGCGAGTGCAATCGGCAATAATAAAATGGCGGAGTTTCTCTTTAAACTTGCATGTTGCAGATGGGGTAAAAATGCAATACTTTTTCGAAAATTTGAAACTCGCGTTAAACATTAAAAAAGTGACCAAAGGACAAAAATGTAATATACAGATTAATCCACTTTTGTTTTGAAATACATGATTTGTTCCCCTCAGAAGGGACAAATCCGATAGACAAACTCGTGCTGCGCACTCGTTTGTTTATCGGATTTGTCCCTCCTTCAGGAAAGAAACCATGTATTTCAAAACAAAAGTGAATTAACCTATATTTATTTTTATAGAAGATAAGGACCTCTGACAGTTGCAGTGTACAGTTGCCTACAAAATAGTGGAAAATAAAGTTTCAGTTCACTGCGTATTTTTTATTGCAAGACCTTTTTTGACGGAGCATTTTTGCCATGAAAACAGTTTTCTTGGGTAAATGCCCATTTTTATATCCCGCCGCACGTTAGTGGCGGCATATTATGGTATCAGATTCGCTGTCTGTGTGTTCGTCCGTCTGCCGTACGTCCGTTCGTATTTTCGCTTCCGGATGATAACTTGAGTAAATGTCAATGGATTTTCATCAAACTTGGTATATGGATTGACATTGTAGAGATCTTGTTTTTGGATTGCTAATGGGCGAAATTCTGACAGGTATCTGCCCGTGAAACATCTATAGTTTCGATTCCGCATGATAACGAGTAAAAATCAATGTATTATCACCAAATTTTGTTTGGTATAGTGGATATCTGGTTTGGGATGGCTAATGGATAAATTTCGTCAGTTTTGACAAGGTTTTCTGCCCGCGACACGTCGGGAGTTTAGTTTCCGGACGATAACTTGAGTAAATATCGATGGTTTTTCACCAAACTTGCTAAGTGCTTTAATATTGCAGAGATCTGCCTTGGGAGTGCTGAGGGGCAAACCTACGTCAATTATCTGCCCGGGATAATGTAAATATTTTTTTTTTTTTATAAAATATTGCGCCCCCACCCCTCGTCCCTTTCCCCCCTCCCCTCTTTGCCTCAGCTAATTCTTTTACTCGCATTTGTATATGCATATTTTACACAAGATTTTCAAGTGGCTACCTGAGGCAAGACGAGGAATGATATTCTAGAGACAGACATCCTACTTTTCTCACTTAATGTAGCAGTTTTTAGCATGAAAAGAACTACAATTGCTTTAAATTCAGCTATCTGAACTGTTATGTCCTGGCATTTTCATTTTTGTAGACACTTTAAATCATCGTCCATATATTTGGCCATCTGCCTGACTTCTTGTGGAGAAATGCAGCCTCTACAGAACCTTACAGGTATAAAAAGAAAATAAGAGAACTCAGGAACTGATACAGTCAGATCCACATCAAGCTCCCAACACCAAAGGGAAAGACTGACAAATACAATAAAGCAGCCTCGAAATGAACAAATAGCAGGCAAAGTTGACTACTCTTTCCCCCCCCCCTCCCACGCCACCCCCCCCCCCCCCCACCCCCCAAAAAAAAAAAAAAAAAAAAAAAATAACAAAAAGTTCCACAATGAAAGTACCGCCTTGGCACGGTCAGTAATGAGTTACTTCGGGGTGGGGGCGGGGGTTGGGATGGGGGCGGAGGGGCTAGCTATACGGGATCCCAACCCTTGCTTCCATCGTGGCAAAAACATATATTTGTTCGGCCCGTGTAAATAAATAAAGTACGACTTCTGTAACACAAAAATTTACAATATGGAAAATTCTGCTTCTTAATAGGACATAAATCTTTCTAAAATGCCAATTATAATAGTGTGAAGATACGCTCGTATCATGGAAGCTGGTAACTGTAATCCATCGGTCCAGATTGCCTATGTGACTGTCAGATGTCCTTAGTAATTTATCGTCTTTAACCTACTGGTAGGGCCGCGTCTAGCGGAAATGCGGCCTCGAACATATAGACATCCGCGCAGTCCCATCATGGTCTCCGCTGTACGGTTGTAAAATCATTGGATACCATTAATATGATGAACTTCAAATGAATCGACACAAGTTTGTATTTTTGTGGCTGAGGTTGCTACAAGGAACACAATTTAGACAGTATACCCTACGTTTATTACAACACGCCTATTTAAAATATGCTGAAAATTCTATCACTAAAAAATGAAAATTTTCAGATAAAAATTCTGATATTTTTCTTATTTCTGCTCAAAACATAGATTGTGGGTACTCGTTAGAACCGCCGGCGAGGCGGTTCTAACGAGTACCCACAATCTATGTTTTGAGCAGAAATAAGAAAAATAATTGCCGAGGCGGTTCTAACGAGTACCCACAATCTATGTTTTGAGCAGAAATAAGAAAAATAATTTATACCCCTGCAAACCCCAGTTTTACTATATAAAAGTGGGGTTGAAGGGGGTCAACATTATATAGGCGTGTTTTCATGATGGAGCCAGTGCTTGATAAAACCTACAAGAAGACTTGTAAGACCAACACAGACTACGATTAGTCTGTACATCCACCCAGTATGGCATGTGTTCTCGTTCATTCCTCTTTTGATAGCCCAGATGTTGTCGAAGGCAGATGCGATCAACGAAGACTCTAATCATACTGCGTGGAAGCGTCTTATTGAATGTTTTTTTTTTTCGTGAGTTGGCTCAGTCATTATTCTGATTATGTAAACAAAGCATAGTTCCAAAAACATATGTTCAGACAGCTGTGTTATCTTAAGACTGATGAATTTGTAAATCATCTATTTTTGAACTCTTGACTGATGTTAATCAACATATATCGATTTTCTGCCTGCTTAACGATTTCAGACATCAAATTTACCAATTTGATTCTTTTGTACGCGTTTGCATTTCGTTAGTGTATGTAAGGAAGTAATCACTAAACTGTAAAATGAGAGATCATTGCTCTAATTTTTAACGCCAGCCATTCACTGGGCATGTTTAAGAATAAGATACAACATATGATTAACTCTTTCACCCTTGAGTTTCTGAAATAGGACTCTTCCATCTCTGAATCTGGACACATCAATTGTTGGAAATACGGTCTTCAGTCAAAAATCAATAACAGAATGGCGTACAGTGATAATCCTGATGAGACGATTACATGCCATCTCATCTATATCTACACTGTTTGCAAATGTAGTCATTTGAGTCTTGAGGGCGCAAAGGTTAACCCTGTGTTCATACTTCGCCGTATTGTAGTGTTGTGAACTCGTAAATGTTTTACAATGGGTTGTCCCTTTATCCGCGAATCCGGGTCGTTTCGCCCGTGGGTCGTTTCGCCGGGTCGTTTAGCCCTGATTTTTGGGTGGGTCGATTCGCCCTTATGAGGTGAGTCGTTTCGCCCATGGGTCGTTTTGCCCCAATTATATTTTTCTAAGGGAGGGACAAACGGGATAGATGTGTAAACGGACGGATGGGTAAAATGGGAAACGGGATGGATGGGTTAAAGGGACGGAATGGTGCGTGGGTAGATAGACGGACGAACGAAAGGACGTGCGAATATACGATCGGATGAGATTGATAGATAGATAGAAAGAAAGATAGATAGATAGATAGATAGATAGATAGATAGATAGATAGATAGATAGATAGATAGATAGATAGATAGATAGATGGGCGGCTGGATAGAGTGGTGTATGGATAGATGAAAGTACGGACGGATGGACGGGTGAATGGACGGACGGATGGGATGGGATGGATGGATGGATTGATAGATTGGCGAATAAATGATAGATAGATAGATAGATAGATAGATAGATAGATGTGGTTGTTTTGACAGTCAATATAATTGATTGTGAAAACAAGTGCACGTTAATTGCTTTGACAAAGGCGATAATCCACTACGGTAATCCTTTCACATTTATAATCACACAATAACCGAGATGAGAATAATCGTGATTAATTAAAGGCGGTGCGTAAAGTCTTTGTCTTTTGCGGCGAACGGCGGCCGACATTCCAGAAAGGCTAAATGAGCTAAATGAGCCCTAAACATTTTATTAACCAAGTTCTTTTTGCTTTTAATAATGCCGACCGCTGTCCAGCTGCTGTCCAGCTGCACCAAACGAAGATATTACAATATAAAGCTCATAAGCAATTGATACTGAATAAACAGGGCAGAGCTATAACCAAACGCACACCGACTCCCCATACCACCCCCTCCCCCACCCCATTTACAGAATTGCTTTACAAACTCGGACGTAACCAGTTTTATGTTCATATTCTGTATTATTCTATGAAAGAGAAGTGTCCAGTCACTGGATATCATATTTTTCTATTCCGTTAAAGTTTTACACTCAGCCACATCGATGATGGAATACTATGTTCACCACGAAAACGTGCCTGTATAATGTTGACCCCCTGATACCCCACTTTTGCATAGTAAACTGGGGTTTACAGAGGCATAAATTATGTATTCTTATTTCTGCTAAAAAACATAGATTGTGGGTACTCGTTAGAACCGCCTCGGCGAGGCTGTTCAAACGAGTACCCACAATCTATGTTTTAAGCAGAAATATGAAAAATATCAGAATTTTTATCTGAACACATTCAGTTTTTGTGGGTGAAATTTTCAAAATATTTGCATAGGACTGTTTCGTAATGTTTCTCGTTGTAGTCGGTCCATCCGTCCGTGCTGTTTCATAAATATATAAAAGACTTAGGGCTACATGTTGTGGCCAGTGGCGGTTATTTTAGATTTTCAGATCTTGAGTTATCTGAACTTGATGTATCTGAAAAGGGGGTTTTTGCTTTACAGGTCCTTTACTGTTTACCGTATCTGATTGAAACTGCAGAATACAGGTTACATACTTGATGCCTGTGGTGACAGTGTATCATACAGTGTCGAAAATGCTTTTATCATTACGAAAACACGCCTATTCAAATATATAGAAAATTTCACCTTCAAAGAACTGAAAATTTTCAGATAAAAAAAAAATCTGATAATTTTCATATTTCTGCTCAAAACATAGATTGTGGGTACTCGTTCTTACGAGTACCCACAATCTATGTTTTTGAGCAGAAATAAGAACATTAATGTATACCCCTGTAAACCCCAGTTTTACTATACAAAAGTGGGGTTTAAGGGGGTCAAAATTATATCTATTAGGCATGTTTTCGTGATGTGTAGCTTGGCGTTGTGCTTTATCGAATTTACTGATTTTGATGATGGTAGAGATCTGAATTTGGCGGCGGCCTAGTTTGCACATTCAGCATAACTGCAGGTCAAATCTGGTTTCGGAACAATATAAAAACATGTCACGACCGATGCGGTTGCTTCCGTCACTCTTTTGATCTTTGTCGTGGAAGTATCCACGATTATTCTTTACTTCACGTTATGATTTGAGGCTTTCGTGTTCAAAGGGAAACGCGGGGTGGCGGAAAGGAATATAACGGAAATTAAAGAGCTCGATAAAGCATGTATTTTGGATGCAAATATGAACACAATCGGATTAGAACTAAGAAAGTTATTGAGGCTTGAGTATTTTAAAATTGCTTTTACGGGCGGCGTCACTTTGAATATTTAATGATAATTTATGACGTCATAAGCCTTAATGAAAAAGGCAAAAACTAAACATTATTTGCAATAACATTCTATCTCCATATTTGTGCAAAAAGCTTCGTCTCTATAAATATATTGGTTTAGGTTAAAACCCACATTGTTTTGTGTCCATTACGAAAACACGCCGATTCAAATATAAAGAAAATTTTACAACCAAAAAAGGAAAATTTTCAGATAAAAATTCTAATATTTTTCAAATTTATGCTCAAAACATAGATTGTGGGTACTCGTTAGAACCACATCGGCAAGGCGGTTCTAACGAGTACCCACAATCTATGTTTTTGAGCAGAAATATGAAAAATAATGTATAACCCTCTAAACCTCAGTTTTACTATATAAAAGTGGGGTTTAAGGGGGTCAAAATTATATATGCGTGTTTTCGTGATGAATGATAATTTAGACGTCATAAAAGATTAATTAACAAGAGCTGTCAGCAGACAGCATAGCTTGCTGGGGTGATACTGGAGTGTCAGGGTGTTATTTAGGACCAGTCTGATCTGGGTCTGCACTGTTTGCTTAGGCCTATCAGTCCCAATACTTAGAATCATTACGGTAAGAGGAAATGTTATGGCATTTTAGCTCTTGGTAGGATTTCTTGTGCTAGGGCTTGGTCACTTGTTGTCATGAATTTGAGATACTCAGGGATCAATTATAAAATTTCTGTGACCTTGACCTTGAGGTCATAGGCATGGGTGGGGTGATGATGAATAAAACTTTGGACCTGTATCTATTATCATTTCAAATATGAACAAAATCTATCAAATTGCATGGAAAATATGAAGTCTTAAAACACTTTAATATAAAATTTCTAGGTTCCTAACCTATACCTTGAGGCAATCATTACGGAAACACGCCTATTCAAATATATTGAAAATTTTACTACCAAAAAAGGAAACATTTTAGATAAAAAAATTCAGATATATTTCATATTTCTGTTCAAAACATAGATTGTGGGTACTCGTTAGAACCGCCTCGGCGAGGCGGTTCTAACGAGTACCCACAATTTATATTTTTGTGCAGAAATAAGAAAAATAATGTATACCCCTGTAAACCCCAGTTTTACTATATAAAAGTGGGGTTTAAGGGGGGTCAGAATCATATAGGCATGTTTTCGTGATGATGGGCAAGAGCAGTGAGTATTGTTGAATAAAACTTTGGACCTGTATCTATCATCATGTCAAATATGGACAAAATCCATTGTATGGTTTGGAAAATATGAGCTCTCAAAAAAACTTTAATATAAAACTTTTAAGTCTTTGACCTTGACCTTGAGGTCATAAGCATGGGCAGGGTATTGCTGAATAGAACTTTGAAACCGTATCTGTCATCATATCAAATGTGAAGAAAAAAAATCCGTCATATAGTTTGGAAAATATAAGCTCTTAAAATTCTTTAACAAAACACATTTCTAAGTCCATGACCTTGACCTGACCTTGACCTTGAGTTGATGGGCTCGGGTATAACTGAATTAAACTTTGGAACTATGTCTATCATCATACCAAATATGAACCAAATCTATCAAATGGTCTGGAAAATATAAGCTCTTAAAAAACTTTAACGTAAATGTGGACGCCGACACCGACACCAACGCCGACGCCGGGGGTAGTGCAATAGCTCTTCCTGAATTTCGTCCGGGCGAGCTAAAAAGGCAAAAACTAAACAAATATATGCCATAACATTCTATCTTTATATTCATCACGAATTATATAATTTTGACTCCCTTAACCCTACTTTTATATAATAAAACTGGGGTTTACAAGGTTATACATTATTTTTCTTATTTCTTTATGGCGGCTCCGTATTGTGTATACCGCTGCAGAACTAAGGGCCAGGGTTGTGGCCATATTAAATCGATTCAGACCCCCCACCCCCCACCCCCCACCCCCACACACGCCACACACACACACTAGTAAAGTTTTACTGACCGTTCCAAGGCGGTGCTTCTGCTGTGGTTCACTATTTCTGTCATTGTATGTCTTGGCATGTAAGTCCTGGTGATTTTTTTTTTTTTACTTTGGATAGCCATTTGACCTATTTTTGCTTTCTGATTGTAGGGTTTTGATTACGGTCTGTTGTTTTAAGTGCGTCCTTCTTTCCCTTTGGTGTCTTGGGCGAAGGTGCAAGGTAATTGTATCAGGTCCTGATCATTGACTTGCTTTCTATTTACTATTCTTACTTAACCCATGCTGTAACGTTTCATTAGATACGCGGTCGGTAAAAACGAAGACTGGTTGAGGTCTCCAATGTTTACTACGTCCGTTTTAAAGCTCTGAAGCATTGTGTAAGGGAAAAAAGTTAGTCTGGGTATTCATCATTTGCATTTTAGATGTCATATTTCCGCATAGACAATTCATTGATACACAACAATTGGCCAGTGTATATAAGTCTAAATGCTTTAATTATACTATTTAAAACACACACACACACACACACACACACACACACACACACACACACACACACACACACACACACACACACACACACACTAAACCGTTCACATAAATTGTATTTACACTTAACATTCAGACAGAGACCTGAGCAAACAGTGAAACAGTGTAGACAAAGATCAAATTGCTCCAGACATGAGAAAAAAACCAACAATTTGAATTGTTAAATTACTATTTCTAGGGATGTGACCGAGACGTATACAATTTACATCCCGTAATAACCCTAAGTACTAAAACACACAGTTCAGAGCAAAAAATGTTGACTCAGATCAGACGTCTCAGTGATTAGGGTCTACACCTTTGGCCATTCATTAAGCAATATTTTAGACAAATATTCTGGTACGAAAATGGACTTGTCCGAATATGAGGACACGATGGAAATGAGTAAAGCTGTCCGATACTTATGGTAAATACAGTAAAACTATGCATGTTAACCTAATGATATGAGCCGGGGCAAAGCACTCCTACAAGCTTGCAAATCCGTCCTGCGAAAACTAAGATCAGCCTACCCAACAGCGCAGTCTGATTAGAGTATTCGCCTGGCACTCTGTGGCATTACGAAAGCAAGCCTATTCAAAATATTGAAAATTTCATCACCAAAAAACTGAAAGTTTTCAGACAAAAAAATGATATTTTTCATATTTCTGCTCAAAACATAGGTTTCTGCTCAAAATATAGATTGTGGGTACTCGTTAGAATCGCCTCACCGAGGCGGTTCTAACGAGTACTCACAATCTATAGTTTGAGCGGAAATAAGAAAAATAGTGTACACCCCTGTAAACCCCAGTTTTACTATGTAAAAGTTGGGTTTAAGGGGGTCAAAATTATACAGGATGTTTTCGTGATCGGGTAGCCACAGAGCCAAACCGTCTTCAGGCTGACAGCGATGACTATGATCAGGCTGATCTGAGTGTTCGCTGGGCGCCATGCTTTTTTTCTTCTTCGTATGATCGTGCTGAGTTCATTCACATGAGTTAAATGTACTTTCCGTACTTGATTCGCAAAAATAGAATCAAATTTCTATAAATTGGTACATTTTCAGATTTGTGTGGTTAATGTCAATCATTAAACAAATTTATAGCCAATTGAAAAGTTCGCTTTTGGAACAGTAGCTGTATTTTGAGTGATGCACCGATAGTTCCGCCGAAGAAATCTATTAATTTGGAACTAACCGATAAGAAAACTAACAAAATTGCCCTTTCTTATCGGATATGTTAATTATTTACCGTACTTGTTATAACATTATGAAAACACGCCTATTCAAATATATTGAAAATTTCACCACCAGAAGCTGAAAGTTTTAAAATAAAATATCTGATATTTTTTTATATTTCTGCTCAAAATATAGATTATGGGTACTCATTAGAACCGCCTCGCCGAGGCAGTTCTAACAAATACCCACAATCTACGTTTTGGAGCAGAAACAAGAAAAATAATGTATACCCCTGTAAATCCCAGTTTAACTATATGAAAGTGGGGTTTTAGGGGGTCAAAATTATATGTTTGCGTGATGAAAACAGTTGAACAAATCAACTGTGCTTCCTAGTAACGCATCTAAAACGAGCCAGCTCAGTGACGAACTATAAAGCCGAATCAAACTAATACTGATCTTGGTTTTCATTTGTCCTGTCTTTCTGGCTACCGATGGTAAATACAGTATGTAGAATGCATAAACATACGCATAACGAAAACATGCCTATATAATTTTGACCCCCTTAAATCCCATTTTTATATAGAAAAACTGGGGCATTATTTTTCTTATTTCTGCACAAAAACATAGATTGTGGGTACTCGTTAGAACCGCCTCGTGGAGGCGGTTCTAACGGGTATCCACAATCTTTGTTTTGAGTAGAAATATGAAAAATATCAGAGAATTTTTATCTGACAATTTTCAGTTTTTGGCGGTGAAATTTTCTATATATTTGAATAGGCGTGTTTTCGTAATGCAAACAAATATTACAAGTTCAAGAATCGGTGTCAGTCAGCTTGAGATTACCATTAATTCAATGTCAATTTGAACAGTAAACAACATTAATAAACTTCATGGCATTTTATCAATATTTCTTGCCATCAAAGTTATTTATTTATTTATTTTTTTAAAGCTCTTCGATTTTACAGAAAGCTCATGCGAGAACTCATTAGTCAGCTTCACGAAGTACTGATCTTGAATTCGCTAAGTCGTGATAGAAGCGGGCCTGGGAGGGATACCACAGTATGAACACGTTTGAGTCATACCTCACATCTGCCGGCACTGGCAAAAGAACTATGCTTGCAGCAGTGGAAAGCGAGTGTGCTCAACTTTTACCACTCTCTGGGCTATTTCTACAGATGACAAATTGTTGACATTTTTCTGTTTTTCTTAGAAAAGAGGATTTGACATTTTATGCACATTGTCTCCATTAGGGAAAATTTGTATGAAATGTCAAATCCTGTTTTCTGGGAAAAATAAGAATACAGTCGACTCTCGTTATCTCGAATTCCAAGAGACTCACTGAAATACTTCGAGATATCCGTACCTCGACATATCAGAGTTGAGAGAGTGAAGAGCAAAACAATAAATTGAACAACCACATTTAACAAATGAATAATGTAATTTGACTCCTGAAGTTAGAAATATATATATATATATATAATAATGTGGTAAAGATGAGAAATTGCTCCCCTCATTTCCACATTATTTTGTTACCTGTTGTCATAGTTTCATGTTTAAACAGGGACCAGATTTTCACTTCGAGATAAGCGGTAATTCGAAATAAGCGAGTTTGAGATAACGAGGTTCGACTGTATTTCAAAATGTCTTCTTCTGAAAATTTTATCCAGAGTGCCAAGCGATTGACCACGACTGCATAAGCGACTGGATGATAATAATATACTCGTAACAAATAAAAAAAAAAAAAAACTGCTTAACTATCCAGTAATTAATCGCGATTGCACAAGAGACCGAAGAAATTCCAACAACAATACTAATCAAAATAGATTAATGATATTCATCACAATCATCATTACATTCATAACTCTTTGTAATTTGTATCTCCCCTCTCACATTCCCACTTATACAGTAAAAACCGGGTTTTGCCTGTATGCATACTGTTAGGCGAATGTTCAATTTTTTGAAAAACGCTCGTAATACAATTTTGCTGTTATTTCTATTGATATTTTGTATTGCATAAATTTGCCTCAACTAACTTGAGAAGCGTTTACCATATTTTCTTCATATTATATTGTCAGGTATCCTGGTACTTATTAGAAGCGACTCGTTCTCACATGCTTAATCATTGAGGTAAATAAGCAATACGAGTAGATCGATGTCATGTAGCTTCCAAATGCAGATTAGGTATGATAAAAAGCAACAAAACGACTAAAGTAACATAGATCAAAATAAAGAATATATTTTCTTCAGTGAAAAACTCATACTATTTACTTATATTTAATAAAATATTGTTTTATTCGTGCGTTTGTGGAGACATGGACAACATCTTAATCCTCATATAGTCATTCCATTTACCTATAGCTATGAAATACTGCACATACGGCGTTCATTACGAAAACAAGCCCATTCAAATATATACTGAAATTTTACCACCAAAAAATGAAAAGTTTCAGATAAAAATTCGGATTTTTTTTTCACATTTCTGCTCAAAACATAGATTGTGGGTACTCGTTAGAACCGCCTCGCCGAGGCGGTTCTAACGAGTACCCACAATCTAAGTTTTTGAGCAGAAATAAGAAAAATAATGTATACCCCTGTAATCCCCAGTTTTACAATATAAAAGTGGGGTTTAAGGGGGTCAGAATTATATAGGTATGTTTTCGTGATGTAATGAACTTGATTCTCCGCCATCTTTTACAAGGGCAACATCTTTTTGTGACATCTTGCTGGGTTTGCTTCACACCAGTCCTCATTTGAAAAGAGGCCTACCCTAAATGATAAAGGGAGCAAAGTCTTTCCATGTAGCGTAGACCGTTTTTCAAACGGGAGGCAAAAACAATTTTGACATAGATGTTACCCGTGAAAGTGTAGCTATTTCACTAATTTTAACGACATTTAATAATGTATAATCAATATACACATATACATATATACATATTAGCCACATAAAGAGAAAACATACTTTCTGACATGCGCTGAAATAAAGGTCCGGCTGCGCATTTGTACAATTGGGACAGAATCGTTGGCGGCTAATTAAGATGTCAAAGTTTCCTTAGGCGAGCCACGAAGTCTCTGGAAAGACCGTCCATATGCGCAGCCTGATCTTACTGTTTGCTCGGAGCACAATGTCCAATGGCAGTGGCGTAGCCAGACCGGATTTATTTGTACGCAGATCCAGGCAAACTCTTGAAAAAGTATGCCTGGAAGCTCTTCTACATTAGGGGCTACTCTTAAAGGAAAGAATTTGCTCCCAGAGGGAGCAAATTCTTTCCTTTAGGAGCAGCCCCTAATGTAGTCACTTTATTGTAAAAATATTTCTTACGCATGGTACGCACATGCGTATATGCGTAATGAGTGCTACGCCCATGAATGGTAAATATTTCTCATGTTTCGTCTCGTATAAATAATACAGTCGACTCTCGTTATCTCAAAGTCCAAAGGACTCTCTTAAATACTCCGTACCTCGTAAATCTTATCCGTACCTCGAGTCCTCGACATATCTGATTTGCGGAAAAGAGGAAAGAAAATAAATCGAACAAACACATTACACAAATAAATGTGCAGTCTGTCTCCTGTAGTAAGAGGTTTATTGAAAATATTGTGGAAAAGATGAGAAATAGGAGCAATTTTACCTCTTTTCCTCAATATTTTGATACCTGTCGTTAGATTTTTATGTTAAACCTGGGACCAAATTTTCATTTCGAGATAAGCGACTATTCGAAATAACGATATTCGACTGTATATATGAATGCATTGTGTACAAGTTTCTGAGTTACAAGAAGTTATTTCATACAACTAGCAAAGTTGATAAGTATGATAATTTGACGCAGTTATCAGAACTATGATATCATGCCTACTAACCTCTCAAGTTGTTTGTTCTTTCACTGACACGAGTGGACTTGCTGCATTGAAACGTACTTAAGACTGGATTGACTTTTTCGTCACCAGAAAACAAAACAAACAAAAACATACCAAAAGGAACAAACTTAGTAGCAAGCATAAAATAAACATAAAGATACCCGGGTAAGGCTGCAATACTGAAGCACCATTCCCCATTACCCATCCGCCCCTCAACCCCTCCCCTCCCACATACGCACATGTACACAGACAAAAGAAACGGAAACATACAAATGGAAAGAAGGCAGAATGAACTAACGAAAGTGCAATAAAAATACCGCCTTAGATCATTCAACAGGAAACCTGTTGGGGATGGTTTTACCTAGTTATGATACTAAATTTTACTAAACAAATGTTGATATTCCGAAAGGGACTAAGAGTGCCCCGCTTGCTGCAATTTTTTTTTTTTTTTTTTTCGAATCTTTGCTGGTAAATTCATTGAAACCGATGTGATTGATGCTTTTAACTCAACTGCTATGTGTCTGGAGGACTTGTTTCAAACTTATATATGTCAAGTGTCCTATAAAAGGGACACTGGCAAATAGTGTAGACTCAGATCATCCTGCGATGTCTAATAAAAAAAACAACAACAACAACAACAAAAAAAAAAACATCAATTAAACAAAAATAATTCCTTTGATTTTGAAACACCATTTTGGATTTGAACTTATCCATATCTCGATAGCTAATGATTTTTCTTCACATATTTACGACAAAAGCAGGATAATTTTGACTGTTTATATTATATACTATAGCGACCCTAGTCTCCTTTATATGGAGTATGTATGTTTTGCAACTTACTAGATTTGGAAGAGCATGATTTCATACTAATGGCTGTAGCAGTTGGAATGAAGAATTGACAGAGAAAATTCTTAAAAAGGACTATATGTATAATTAATTTCTTAGGCGTTTTCAAACTTTTATCGATGGCATCCGGGACAGACTACTTAATATAGCGTTGCACAAGATTTCAGAATTAGGGGAGATAGATACATAATGGAGAGTGAGAGTACTCTTGAAAACGACATGCCTAGTCCTTATATATGCCTGTGCCAAATATTATTAAAATGTTTCAAACCACATACACAAGAAATTCATGCAAGGAGGTAACTGGAAAACAACAACAGCAGAGGTTGTCCTTCTTGCACGTGACACTTTTACTGGTCTTTATGTATGCCTCTACAAAATATTAACAAAATATTTCAATCATTTAAGAAGTCATTCAGTGCACAAGAATTCGGCTTAGAAATTTATTCTGGAGTGCACAAGAAAAAGAACATAGCAAGAGTTGTCCTTCTGGCATGTGACTCTCCTACTTGACCTGATATATGTTCTACCAATATATTGTCAAGTTATCTGAGACAGTATGGGAGTTATAGCCTGCAGAAGATTTCGGCTGCAGTGGAGATAAGTACAAAACAAAAAGTGACAGTTGTCGCTCTTGGACGTGACCATAGACCTATTGGTCCTTATCTATGCATGTAACAAATAATATCAAAATATTAAGAAGTTATGGAGTGCACAAGAATTTGGCATAGTGATTAATTCAGGGCAGATTACTTGAAAAAGAACGAAACAAGAGTTGTTCTTCTTCCATATGACACTTCTACTTGACAAGATATATGTCATCAAATTATATTGCACAGCATGGGGGTTATGGGCTGCATAATATGTCAGCTTCAGTGGACATAATTACATCGTGAACTAAGTGAGAGTTGTCTCTCTTGCAAGTGACATGCCGACTGGTCCTTATCTATGCATGTACCAAATATTATTAAAATATCTTAAACTGTTAGGAAGTTATGGAGTGCACAAGAATAAGGCTTCGCAATTCGTTCAGGGGAGATACCTAGAAAAAAGAACAAAGCAAGAGTTGTCTTTTTGCATGCTACACTCATACTTGACCTAATATATGTCTCTATCAAATATTATCAAATTATCTGAAACAGCATGGGAGTAATAGCCTGCATAAGATTTCGGGGGCATTTGCGGGAAGCTGTCCGTCTTGCACACAACAATGATTCTAGGTCTTATCTATACCTTTACTAAATACTATAAAAATATTTTAAACCATAAAAAAGTTTCAGAGTCTTCAAGAATTTGGCTTAGAAATTCTTTCAGGGAGATAACCAAAAAAAAAAAAAAAAAAAGGAAAGAGCAAGAGGTGTTCTTCTTGCATACGAAATCACTACTTGACCTGATATATGTCCCTACTACATATATCCAAATTATCCCTAGCATTATGGAAGTTAAAGCCTGCACAAGATTTCCGCTTCAGGGTAGATAACTAGATAATGACAAAAGTTAGAGTTGCCTCTTGCACACGACACGCCTGGTATCCCACTCATTCCTATCAATTATTGTCAAATTATCTCAAACAGTATAGGCTGCACACGATTTTGGCTTCAGGGGAGATAACTATATAACAAAGAAAGTGAGAGCTGTCTCTCTTATACGCAACACGCCGGCTGATCTTCCTCTTTATCCCTACCAAATATTATTAAATTATCTCAAACAGTATGGGAGATATGGCCTTCACAAGATTTCGGCTTCAGGGAAGATAACTACATAGCGAAAAAAGTGAGAGTTGTCTCTCATGCACGCAATCCGCCTACTGGTTGCTCTATATTCTTATAAAAAAATATCAAAATATAAGGCTATCAAAATTATGGCAAATCTGACAGTGTTGCCCTGTCAACCCTTCAACCCATTGAGCCTTAAAGTGTATACATTGAATCTGAGCTTAGAGAGACACGACGGCCGTTTATACATAGTCACATGTTTACAATTTTAATAGTACGGATTTTATGCGTTATTCCTATGCGAGCGAGTCAAACAAGTATTCCAGTCCTAATCAAAACCAATTCCTGTTACTAAATATTTTTCATAGTGTTAAAGATTAACTCATTATAGACTGAATGAACTCCCCGCTCCCACCCCTCCACACACACACACACACACACACACACACACACACACACACACACACACTATATATATATATATATATATATATATATATATATATTGGAAGATTCTAATGTCGATTTTAGGTATGTCAAGCTATGTGATTTTGATATTCCCAAAGAAAAATGGTTGAACTATTTGCAAACAGTGAAGAAGACCCTGATTAGACGCCGCGTACTGCGGCGTCTGATCTGGGTCTGCACTGTTTGTAAAGAAGCCTTTTAGGGGTCTTCAGACTTCAATGGGTTAACCGCTGTAATTGAACCAAAGTGCATGTAAAACGTATCATCTGAAATCTTCCGCGAAGTCTGAGTAGAGTCTTGATTGTCCATGTGAAGAAACTTTGCATCCTTGACTATCCAAAATGCGTCATATGAATATTCTGATGACTGCTTGAATGCCTAGGCTGATCTGGACCTTCGCTGGGCGCACATGTACAAAGGTACGTTTTCTGACGTTGTGGCTCGTGTCTTGGTGTTGTTGTGCATATGTACTCAATCAATATCTTTAGCAGATAGTTTTGCCTCACTCCCTTGGGCACAAATCATATTTGTGTGTCTTTGTTTATAATTTGACATTGCCATCAACGTGCTTTATTTACTGACAGCAATGTCGTCTAAGCAGCAGGACGTTATTGTTCTCAAAGGAATGTTAATATGAGCCACAACGTCAGAAAACGTTCCTTCATATAAGATTCAGATCAGCCTGTGTATTTGAATCAGAATCTTTATCGGGAGAATTTTGGATAGCCTAAGACGCAGTTTTACATGCGGACAATGAAGACTCCCATCAGACTGCACGGATGTGCAGGCTGATTTAAATCAGCCTGCGTATCCTCGCAGTCTGATTAAAGTCGGTTGGCGCATGTGTTACGTCTTCTCATGTTGCGCCTCATCTTACAAACACTTCCGCGGTATTGTCAACTACCTAACATGTTATCTGAACAATTATTGCAAGACAATGATGGTCGTCCCGCACGAACCATTTTTCCATTTTCAAATGGACTACACTGGTGCGCAATAGATATGCATCGCAGAGGTATAATTGAAAAAGTCATTGTAATGAAGATGTTTTGATTACATAATTAGTAAAGGTCTCAAACAGACCTAATGCGGATCTTTTTTGAAATGCAGATGCATTCCCTGTACCACAAGTATTGGCAACATATATGAACCGCCAATAGCACTGCGTGGTGCTTATGCTGATACATTTTGTGCATATTACAGATGTAACTACAATGTAGTTTAAATATTTGCTACATATATCTCACAAATGCTCAATGCTGACGGATTCAGTACCAATAGTTCTATACTAGAAGTTGAGAAAATACTGGTTCAACAGCAATTGATTTCGAGAAGACTATCCGTCCGTAGGGACAGACCATGTGGACTAGAAAGATGTTTAACCTGTGAATGCATGTTAGAAGACCAGGAACAAACGTCCCGATCATTATGATAGCGTATACCTGAAGTAAAATCCAATATGCAAAGCGAACTCAGTCTCACTACGTGCAGTATCTACCAAACGCCGTCATCTGTTATAGTTTTAGTAATGTTTGATACATACCAAATAACATTTAAAATAATAAACAACAAGGACAGGGTGCCCTTGTTGTTTAAAATAATTAACAACACGGACACTATAAAAAGACAGAAGAAGCGACCAGAAGCGACCAGATATGCAGCGAGCATCTTTCATGAATATTGTATTGTAAGAAAAGGTTACCACAATGCCTATGGACTGGATACACTACAAGGATCTTCTACTGGTGAACTTTTGACATCTTTTTATGCCGAGGCAAGAATAGAAAGGGGAAAGTACAGTGTTTATCAATACGAGCCATCAAGAGTCTTCATAGGTGAGGAAATAGGGTGTCCCCCAAACTCGCTGCCTTCCCTTTTACACTGGACTAAAATTAAAATTTTGTATCTGTATCTGTCTTAAAAAAAAAAAGGTAAGAGGAAAGTCCAGGGAGTGCCACAATCACAAAACGCAGCCCTTCCCAGACCCCAAGAGGAAGAGGAAACCGACAAATCCAAACAAACACAAATCGAACAAACGTACGAAAAGCACTAAGATTAGCTTTCTCTTTCCCAAGCGAGGTAATCGCAATACTAAAAGGACTGAAAAACACAAGAACAAAATGACACACGGAAAGACATACAACAAATCGCCTCGTAGAATAAACCACAAAGCAAGAAAGAATAACACCGGGACCACCGCCTTAGAACGGTCAGTAGAGTAAACCACGGGGGGGGGGGGGGGGGGGGTGGGGGGGGAGTTTAAAGCACTTTTACAGCTAGCTAACTTCACCCTGGGTCCCGATGCTTAATACAGAAACACATAAACTGTCGGTTCGCATAAAGGCTCCCCAACTCAGTCAATGCATCAAAGCGAAAACATAAAAATCAAATTAATCACTATAATAAACAAAGACGAGTACTCATGGCTAATTCTACTGTATGCCAGAGTAAATGAAAACCAATAGTTGAACCACGGCGGGCCAAGCCAAAGACATATCGTCAAGCCCCAACCCACTGGTTAAAGTTTTACGAAGAGGCCGTCATTGAGTCTCAGGCCCGAACCGCCGTCGTGCAATTAAAGAGTGAAGCATAGCCATCAACAATGATTGGGTTGACAACTAGGCATACAGTCTGCCGCATAATATCCAGGCTATAGCCAATTCTTTTATAACGATTTATAAGTTTTCTGAATTGCTCCGAAAAGTTAGATTTACCTACATTTTTTTCTAAATCTGTACGCTAAGTCACCGTAAAATTCTGGTTTCGATATACCTTGTTGCAGAAGTGTTTTCAGACTGACGCTATATTTTTCCAACAAGGCACTGTGTCTAAAAGTTACCTAATATCCAGAAGAATACCATCTTCCAGAAGCAATGCTTTCCTTCCGAGCATAGAAAAAGAATTATTCCTCTTGATTACTATTTACATTGCTCATCGCTACACGCACATTAATTTAGCCAGGCTGCGGAACTCCTGTCTTGGGAAATAACTGTATCACGTAAGTTACTAAATGCTTACCTCTTTAACTGCACGCCGGTGGGTTGGGGTTGAGTATATGATGGCCCCGACTTAAAAACTGTTCATTAGATGGTCTGAGCTCGAACTTTTTATGCCTGTTTCTCGGCTAACCGGGGTTCAACTGGTGGTTTCCCTTTGCTCCAGCATTGCGGTGGTGTTATTTGACGACCCAGGGATCTCCAGGTGTCTCAACACCTTGCTTTTGTTGCGTCTGAATATTTGCTCCATATAGGCTTCATCTTTGGTTTATCTGTTGCCCGTAATGATTCATGGATGAGTTAGAATACCTCCAACGGACCGAACAAATATATGTTTTTACCAGTATGGAAACTGAGGGCAAGGGTTGGGATCCCGTAAAGCTAGTTTAAGCCCCCTCCACCCACCTCCCCCTCCCCACACACACCCCCTAGTAATTCATTACTGACCGTTCCAATGCGGTACTTTCATTGTGGTACTTTTTGTCAATTGTTATGTTTCCCTTTCTAATGTTTTTTCTTTTTAAATTATGTAAGTTGATTATATACGCAGTTAAGTTTGGGTAACAGAGTTAGAGTTGCAACCTTTTTTGGAAAGAATTGCCAAAAAAAAGGTCAGAGAAAAGTCCAGGGAGTGCCACAATCACAAACCGCAGCCCTTCCCAGACCCCAAGAGGAAGAGGAAACCGACAAATCCAAACAAGCACAAATCGAACAAACGTACGAAAAGCACTAAGATTAGCTTTCTCTTTCCCAAGCGAGGTAATCGCAATACTAAAAGGACTGAAAAACACAAGAACAAAATGACACACGGAAAGACATACAACAAATCGCCTCATAGAATAAACCACAAAGCAACAAGGAGTAAGACTAACACCGGGACCACCGCCTTAGAACGGTCAGTAGAGTAAACCACCGGGGGGTTTAAAGCACTTTTACAGCTAGCTAACTTCACCTTGGGTCCCGATGCTACTCTTAATACAGAAGCACATAAAAATTCGGTTCGCATAAAGGCTCCCAACTCAGTCAATGCATCAAAGCAAAAACATAAAAATCAAATTAATCACTATAATAAACAAAGACGAGTACGCATGGCTAATTCTACTGTATGCCAGAGTAAATGAAAACCAATAATTGAACCACGGCGGGCCAAGCCAAAGACATATCGTCAAGCCCCAAACCACTGGTTAAAGTTTTACGAAGAGGCCGTCATTGGGTCTGAGGCCCGAACCGCCGTCGTGCAATTAAAGAGTGAAGCACAGCCTTCAACAATGATTGAGTTGACAACTAGGCATGCAGT
Source organism: Anodontia alba (assembly GCA_964016985.1). Classification (NCBI taxonomy): domain Eukaryota; kingdom Metazoa; phylum Mollusca; class Bivalvia; order Lucinida; family Lucinidae; genus Anodontia; species Anodontia alba. The sequence continues at coordinate 10,071,449 of OZ024825.1, read as the reverse complement.
CTGCCGCATAATATCCAGGCTATAGCCAATTCTTTTATAACGGTTAATAAGTTTTCTGAATTGCTCCGAAAAGTTAGATTTACCTACAATTTTTCTAAATCTGTACACTAAGTCACTGTAAAATTCTGGTTCCGATATACCTTGTTGCAGAAGTTACCAACTCTGCTTTCCATCTGTTCATTTCGTGGCTGCTTTGTTTTATCTGTCTGTGTTTCCATTTTGTGTTGGGGCTTGATATGAATGTGACTATATCAGTTCCTGAGCTCTCTTATTCACTTTAAATATCCTAAGGAATACATCTTCCAGAAGCAATGCTCTCCTCCCAAACACAGAAAACATAAACCTCTTGATTACTTTTTACATGGAACACCGGCACATGCAGATTGTAGGTCAGGCTGTTATCTTGGGCCATCACTGTATGCTGTATTATTTCATCTTTAACTTCCAAAAATATGTGACCCCTACAATTCAAAAGCATACTTGCAACACAAACACATGACAAACGTTTCAAAACAAAAGGTAAGGAATAACCGTTAACAGTTAGGAACAATACTTCCTAGTTTATTTAAGAAGAATTTTTGATGGTCACCCAACCAGTTCTAATGTGTGTCCATAATAGGTTAGAGTTGGCATAGCTAAATAGAAATGTGTGTTTAGGGTTACCAGACCATGTTTATATTTGTTGATGATACCACAGACTTCAGAATTTTATCTTTTTTTCTTTTACTGTGAAATATTATGTTTCTTTGTTTGAGTTTTTGTAAATAAAATGCCAATACCTTACCCTACAGTTCTTCCACTTTGTGTCAAACTAATCTTCAGGGGATTGGGGGCTTAAAAATATATAAACGAACCTTTTGTTTTATTATAATAGCCCCAGATGGGATGGGAAGGGGGGACGGGGCAACAAGGATAACTAGAGGATGGTTTTTCTTATTTCTTACTAAAAGTAACAAAGAAAACATTACAGATACGGCTTTATTGAGAATCATCAAAACCAGTTGTGAATACATGGGCAGTTGTGAATACATTTAGTGTATACATGGGCAGAAGTCCATTTTTCAAAGATACCACAATGGGCCCAATGATCCCAAAGGAAATGAAAATATAATCTTCACTACGGTAAAGTGAGGATAGATGCTCTACGACCAGCACAAAACCTGTGTTGAGGGTACTTGTTAGAACCAGCTCCATAAGGTAATTCTAAACATACCAACAACATATGTTTCAGAAAGGGATTAAATAAAATTGTCTCTGAATTATCCTCGTTACCCCAGTGCCTCTTATCTGGAGCTATGCAATGTGTTTCAAGAATTTTTACTGAATCGTCTTTGCGAAGGGTCATTAACGGCACTGCGAGTGAAGCATTTGAGAGCAGTAGAGATATGTCAATGCTGTCACCACTTACCTTCAGAGAACCCGACCATTAATTCGTCAATAATGCTAAAGATCTCGGGGGAATACGAACGTACTTTTCTTCTTTAAAAAAACAATCCGACTGATTTATTACGTAAGGTCTTTTTTTCTTTTTTTTTTTTTCTTTTAGTTTGGTTTGTTTTCTCTTACCTTTTTTGGCATTATATTGCATTTTGCAGGAGAGGTAGGTACGGTCTCCGTGAATGGATTAAACATCATACATTCTAAAAACTGACGGTAGTGGGGAAAGAGTACCTTCAGAAAAAAAGCTCAGAAGTAAAGAAGAGTCATAGAAATGATCAGAAGACAGCTTCTGGTGGTGTTATGTTTGAAAGTGATGTGAGTTTTAACCCTGTTAAGTAATTTTAATTATGTTTGAACATTTGAATCCTAATTCATCTGCATTTTTTCAACGACTTAAAAACAGTTTGTCCTCAGTGATCTTGTATTGTATGCAAATCGGTAATTGGGCAACAAGAAAAGAAAAATCGAAAATAACAAAAAAAAAAAAAAAAAAAAAAAAAAAAAAACACAAAAACTCAAACAAAAAAAAAAATCTCTAGAACAACTGAACCTACAATTTCAAAACAGTAGGATTATCTAAAAATTATACTAACCATTTCCAGAGCCATAGGTATCACATCCCTTAGTGTTGGTAAATATGAATCTAGGCATACTTAGAGTGTATCTAAACACGCAAAAATAAATAATCAAAGGGTTGAAAGTTACAAAAGAGATGCTTCAATACCACAAAAAAGAACCGTGTCTACTACTTTGTCCACAGTGCTGTATGAGGGCGATGAAAATGTTTAAAGTACCAAACGATTTGCTTACGAGCCATCAGCTTATCAGGATTTAAATACTGTTTTATCTTCAGATCTAGTGGTACGACTCAGAGCAGACCGTGCCGCAAGCTGACCACATTCTAGTCATTTTTGTGATTTGTGGGCCCATTTCTACTGTAGTGCCATTTGTTTATTATTAGTGATATTAAGGTTACGCATCTATGATAGGGTTGAACTGGTTGAAAACGCATAAAGCATTAAAAGCCACGCATAAAGCTTGGAAGGTTATAGCCTTACTATATATATACACCCAACGACACTGTCCAAACGAAGGACAATCAGACACGAAACAGAGCCATGAGTATTTCTGATTGGACAAATCGGTGAATGCGTTTACATAATAATATTATTTAATTGTTTGTGGGTTTTACTGTTCGAATTCCGAGAAGCTGAAAAAGTGTCTGAGCCTGAACAGGCAACCCGCAAACTATGTATTGCAGCGCACGCTAATCCGATTTTGCATATGTTACCGGAGTTACTTAGGAATACCGAGCAGGCTGCGCTAGGTTGTGTAACCTGGTCGGGGTTTCTCAGGTTGCACGAATTGTAGCTGCTGTCGTGAACTCTGAGCTAGCTGCGCTGGCATGTGTAGACTGATCAGTCCTTTTGAAGCAGTAGCGCAAGGTGTAGTTTAGTTTATGCGAATAACAACAGTGCAGGGTCGGAATAGCCAATTTAACATGTGCGGTACCATATGAATCCCGTAAACAGAAAAAATAGGTTTTACATACGCATATGCAATACGCAAACATATGCACGGGTATAGAGACACGCACACATCCACATACATACGCAATTTTTTTTTGTTTTGTTTTATAATGCTAAATATTAATTTAAACCAATTATGTTAAGAAAGTGTGGTTTCATCTACGCTTGTAACACAATTTTTATACTATTTTACCATCTAAGAGATTCGTTGTACAATCTTAAAGCATTGGTAAAATATGAACGTTACTTAAAGCTGTTCCGATTTCGTCTGACAGGGCACTAAGTTTCTAAAGCCGGAGTTGATCCAATATTACGCTCCCTCTGATCATAATTCGAAAGTCGGGTGTGTTTGACAACCGTAATGTCGGTGGCATTCAGGATTGAGACATTTGGAATATCGTATCCCTGATTGACATTCAGACATGATAATCAATATAAAGTCGTATATATGGAAATAGAGTTTGCATATGACGTTAAATGGGCGACGTTGACGACGGTTAGCGGACGCTCACCGTCGGTCGCATCGACGTCATAAATAGGGACATAAATCACAGATTAGTCCCATCGACGTCAATAATGGGTCTATTATAGCGTTGTAGATTTAGCCGCGACGTCAATGATGTCAATCACTCTATACGGTGACGTGCGTCATTGGAGAATAATCGGTAGACTTTGTCTTGATATGTCCTTGTTTTTGTATTTTTAGTTGTATCCTTCCACTGTCCAAGAACCATAGCCCAGTTGAGTCTTATAAAGTCGCACCAGCGCCGACATCTCAGTCCACCTGGGAGGTAATAGGTGATAACCACCAGTATAATCAAGCAACAAAGTGCGCAAAAGGTGTTAGGTAATTGTATCGATTCCTGACCATTGTCTTCCTTTCTTTTTTGGAGAAAGGCAGCAACACTTCTTCTATTTTGTACCTCTGAAACACCTCTTAAATTGTTGGAAAAATCCTTCCAGGAAGTATTAATCTCTCTTTGAAGTGTTATAATTTAACAGGATTTTAAACAACACAATGAATGTTTACATTCGATCAATAATTTAGTCATACCTTCTCTTTTGAAGAAAAAGAATAAGTTGCACATGCTTCAGCACAGCACCATGCGACGTGGGATTTTGGCTTTTCCTCAATTTGATGATGCTTTAATATCATTATTGTAAGTGTCGCAGGTCGACCGTTTGGCGCGGTAACTCAGATGGCTAGAGTGCTCGCACGGTATGCGAGAGATCCTGGGCCCTTTAATTGCACAACGTCGGTTCGGGCGTCAGACTCAATGACGGCCTCTTTGTAAAACTTTTACCAGTGAGTTGGAGCTTGACTATATGTCTTTGGCTGGCCCGCCTTGGTTCAACTATTGGTTTTCATTTACTCTGGTATACAGTAGAATTAGCCATGAGTGCTCGTCTTTGTTTATTATAGTGATTAATTTGGTTTTAATGTTTTCGCGTTGATGCATTGACTGAGTTGGGAGCCTTTATGAGAACCGAATTTTTATGTATTTCTGTATTGGGAGTAGCATCGGGACCCAGGGTGAAGTTGGCTAGCTGCAAAACATGCTTTAAATCCCCCAATGGTTTACTCTACCGACCGTTCTAAGGCGGTGGTCCCGGTGTTAGTCTTACTTTTTGTTGCATTGTTGTTTATTCTACGAGGCGATTTGTTTTATGTCTTACAATCATTTTGTTCTTGCGTTTTTCAGTCCTTTTAGCATTGCGATTACCTCGCTTGGGGAAGAGAGAGCTAATCTTAGTGCTTTTCGTACGTTTGTTCGATTTGTGCTTGTTTGGATTTGTCGGGGTTGTTTTCTTCCTCTTAGTGTCTGGGAAGGGTTGCGGTTTGTAATTGTGGTACTCCCTGGACTTTTCACTTACCTTTTTTCGAGTCCCAGTCGGGCCATGTGTGCTTTTTCCTCCCCTGTGACATTTGGTGGCTCAGTGTGGGTCCGTGCTATGGCTGCGAGCAGCAAAGGGACTGTCTCGTCGGAACTGACACGTTTCCGAGCAGATTCGGAAACGAATATATTTAAGCAGGGGAAATTGTTGCAGGCCGACTGTGTGGCTCGGTAGCTCAGTTGGCTAGAGTGCTCGCACGGTATGCGAGAGGTCCTTGGTTCGAGTCCATGTGCTTTTTTTCTCCCCCTGCGACATTTGGTGGCTCATTTCCTGACCGTTCTAAGGCGGTGGTCCTGGTGTTGTTTTTACTCGTTGTAGCTCTTTTTGTTTGTTTGTTTTTTCTGTATGTGTTGTGATGCTAGCATTGTGGTCATCGTCTTCAATAGCTGACCACTTTGCTTTCTGTTTTACTAGTTGTTTTGTAATGCTAGCATTTTGGTCACCATCAACAGCTGCCAATTTTGCTTTCTGTTTAAATTGTTGTGATTAAGCGTAGTATCGGGACCCAGGGTGAAGTTGGCTAGCTGTAAAAGTGCTTTAAACCCCCCGGTGGTTTGCTCTACCGACCGTTCTACGTTTGTTCGGTTTGTGCTTGTTTAGATTTGTCAGTTTCCTCTTCCTCTTGGGGTCTGGGAAGGGCTGCGGTTTGTGATTGTGGCACTCCCTGGACTTTTCTCTTACTTTTTTTTTCAGTGTGGGTCCGTGCTCGGGCTGTGAGCTGCAAAGGAACTGTGTCGTCGGTACCGGCACGTGTCCGAGCAGATTCGGGGACGAATCTATTTAAGCAGGGGCAAATTGTCGCAAGTCGACCGTGTGGCTCGGTAGCTCAGCTGGCTAGAGTGCTCGCACGATGTGCTAGAGGTCCTGGGTTCGAATCCCGTTCGGGCTATGTGTGCTTTTTCTCCCCCTGTGACATAAGTATTATTATAATTGCTGCTCAGGCTTCTAACTGTTGGTTTTCTTTTGCTCCAGCATTTCAGTTGTTTCGTGCTGTCAAGTCCTCATCGTTGTTTCATCTCTGTAATTAGTTGAGTTTTTGTGTTCTCGAAGATGTAGCACTGATGAGTTAGGAAGCCTTCTTGCGGACTGAACAAATTATGTGTCTAAACTGCGGCAGAAGTAAGGGCGAGAATTGTGGCCACGTAAAATCAATTTAAGCCCCCCCCCCCCCCCCCCCCCCCCCAGTGAAATACTGTGTGTGTGTTTTATACATCTTTTTGTTTTGGATAGCCACTTGGCCACTTTGTAGGAAAGTAACTGTCAGTTTGGCTTTCTGCTAGTATGATGTTTCCATTAGGGTCTAGTTCTTTCGTGTTTGTGTTTCTTTCCCTTTGATGTCTCTGATAGGAGGTGTGGGATAATTGTATCGGTGCATTGCCTTCTCTTCTATTTTGTTTTATATGAGTAACTTTCAAGAATATGCTTCATTATGGCTTCTTCTAGTCAGTCTATTTGTTTCGGATGTTCAATGCACTAAAGTAATAATAATCTAGGCTGAGGACAGTATCAATGCTAATGACATGGCAGTCCAGGCTTTGACCCTCTTGCAATCCATGAACCTTTAAAGTGCACTCGGCTAACGTTACCCTTGCTTTATTTTTATTTTGTAAATTTGTATACAGTTTTCAGCAATAACAACATCCCTCTTAATCTTTTTTTAAAGGGTTGATGTCTGATGAACTGCCTTTGTTCGATTTACACGTCAACTTTTTTTTACTAGTGACCGTTCTAAGGCGGACGATTGTTCTAGTGTTGCCTCTTGTTTTTTTTTGTGCCTACCATCTTCAGACATTTTTCATGATCTGTCCTGTTTATTAGCTTATTGTTGGGTATAGTGGATCTTGTCTGGCACGGTAATTACTTCGCTGGGGAAAAGGGAGCTGGTGCTTGATGTTTTGCTTTTTCTTTTTTTATAACAAGTGTGCTGTATGCCTTTAATGTTTGCTCTTCCTCTTGGTATCCTAGGTAGGCAACCTTTTGTGAGTGTGGCTTCTCCTGAACACCTTTTGTACTATTTATCGCCGTCCTTTAGAATCGATTTCTAAAGGTTACGGCCTAAAACCACTTCTTAGAAAGGTCTATCGAATCACGAATATTATGGCGACTTATTCTATAAGTTCAAAATGGTAGTTAGTAATGTTCGAAATTTTCGGAACACTTCAAAAAGAGCGTCAATCGGGCAAACTTTGTTATAACACGAATGTTATGCAACAAACTGCATGCAAGTTTTCATCCATTATGGTTGATAACGTGGCTTCCTTCTTGAAATGCCTAGGTCACATTTGACTCTTATATCATTGAAGCGTGCGACTCTATATTTGCTCGACATTGAGTGTGGTCTTTGACTCAACGACGATTTTTTTTCCTCGATCTGTTTCAAAATATTGAAGCTCGACTATTATTGTCTGTGGTTGACCAACTTGTGGTTTTCATTTGCTCTGTTTTCAAATTGCCATTCAACCCTCAACTCTTTTCCATTACTGTTTAGTGATTATTTGTGTTTTACAAATATATTTCACTGATGACGTAGAGGACCCTATGTCGCTCGATTTTTCAGTTTGAGCTGCATTAGAAGGGCGAAGTTTTAGTTTGAAACTTGTTTATTCCCCCTCTTCCGTCTCCCCTCTCCCCTAGCGCCAATTAATTATTTTTGCTAACCATTCCAAGGCAGCCCTTGTATTGCAGTGCATCTTCGAATTTAGGAGGAGTAAACATAATCCATAAAACGCAAATTAATCGAAACTACTGTGGCCCTTACATACAAAAAAAAAAAAAAAAAGAAAATGTACTGCAGCGTCAGTAAGCTTTATAAGCGCTATAAGAGCAACCTTTTTGATGATTGTCTCGTCTCGGTTGTGCAGTAGGTAAATTCGTCGGCTTGCAGTGTTAGATGCCGTTGCCGCAAATATATTTTTGTGAGGATTTGTTCTCCATAATGGATTGAAAAAGACGAGAGCCGTAGCATTGGTCAGAACTAGCATGGCGTGGGTCCGAAAAAGGTAAGAGAAAAGTCCAGGGAGTGCAACAATCACACACCGCAACCCTTCCCAGACCCCAAGAGGAAGAGGAAACCGACAAATCTAAACAAGCACAAACCGAACAAACGTACGAAAAGCACTAAGATTAGCTCTCTCTTCCCCAAGCGAGGTAATCGCAATACTACAAGGACTGAAAAACACAAGAACAAAATGACACACGGAAAGACATACATTAAATCGCCTCGTAGAATAAACCACAAAGCAACTCTTTTCCTCTTCCTCTTGGGGTCTGGGAAGGGCTGCGGTTTATGATTGTGGCACTCCCTAGACTTTTGTCTTACTGACCGTTGTAAGGCGGTGGTCCCGGTGTTAGTCTTACTCTTCGTTGCTTTGTGGTTTATTCTACGAGGCGATTTGTTGTATGTCTTACCTTGTGTCATTTTGTTCTTGTGTTTTACAGTCCTTTTAGCAATGCGATTACCTCGCTTGGGGAAGAGAGAGCTAATCTTAGTGCTTTTCGTATGTTTGTTCGATTTGTGCTTGTTTGGATTTGTCGGTTTTCTCTTCCTCTTGATGTCTGGGAAGGGGTGCGTTTTGTGATTGTGGCACTCCCTGAACTTTTCTCTTACTTTTGTTTAGGTTTATATCGCCTGCTATGTTTGAGTAAATCAGGAATCTGTTGTGAATTTCAAAGCATTCCAATTTGCGTGAAAATATAGATCTACTGAAGTGAAAAAGAAACTTTATGCTAAATAATCATTTCGGGGTGAATGTTTCAAGTACAAGTCACGACGTCAAGACATAGCTATTCGTCTTTCGCACGTGCACAGCTGTCACCTAACTGCCACCGAAACTGCCCTTACTACCGTTAGCATACCAAATCGCCTCATTCTCCGCGGAACTGAGAGAAATCGATTGCGAGAGGCTGGTATTTGGGCACCCCGTACGTATGTATGCCCGCTTCTGCCCCAGATACGTCGCATATGTCGTTTGGAGTGGTTGACGGCAATTACCCCCAACAGATGGAGTGGTTGACGGCAATTGCCCCCAGCAGATTTCCGATGAGGCAGTGGACGCGGGCCCTTTTTACTGACGAGTTCCGTTTCACTTTTTCGTCCAGATGGTTAACGTTGCGTTTATGGACATCGTGAGGAACACTTCGTTGACGCTTTCGTAAGGGACGGTTATGTTATTGTCTTGGAAAACTTTTCACATGGTGTTAAATCACAACTGATTTCGATAGCGGGCAATTTAGTAGCAGTTAGGTAGGGACATCTGGGATTTATACGGACAAAATTTACATCTCACAGTTTCAAGTGACAGTATTCCTAGTGGTTCTCATTTCTTATACAAGTTCATTATCTTCGCTTGACATTGCTGTATGCGCATATGATTTAATGGCCCCAAATCTTCGAATAAAGATAAAGATGTGATCGAGATCCGGAGAAATACGGACGAGTAGGGGGAAAGTACGGACAGAGAGAGGGAAATATGGACAATATTATAAAATACAGATAACCTTTGATAAAGTACGGTCATAAGATACTTTTTTTGAATCCGTGAAATGTGGGTCAAATTCGGATGAATTCGGACAGGGCTAAAATTCATGAAATATGAATAATTCATATAACTAAACTCCGCGAATTTCTGCTAAGATCCATTGATGTAACAAAGAAAGCAGACGCAATGCTCAAAGCTGCATTGTTTCTCAATTCAAAAATAGTCAAGAATATACCTATCCATATTTGTTTCCTTTTGTGCTAAAACGGTCGGTAAACTACGGGCAGTTTACTTTTTACCGCATAACATAAACATGAAAACTTTACTAGAAGTAGTTGTGGTCATGATACCCAAGCCGTAATCCAAACCAATAAATCCGTAAACGAATGATGAATCCGAATGATCAGACCAACAGACATGAAGCGAGAAGCGGAAATAAAACATCGACGCTCTATTACAACCCACATGACACATAGTTGTAAGTAACTGTCACAAAATATTACAGTGATTTTTTTTGTTTTACACTTTGTAAATGAAAACAAAAGTGGGGTGCCCCCGATGAAACAAAAAATAAACATCATTTGAAAGGGCTATTATTAAGTGTAAAAGCTGGATTCAGAGAAATATGAAGTAAAGTGCTGTTTCAAAAACAAATGAACTAGTTGCCTCACATAAATGGACAACCAATAACGTGGATTCGGATACATCTGTCGGTACTTAATCTCTGTCCGTATTTACCCTTGTTGACCCTACAGGGATGAAGTCCTCCTTCCCCTTGCAGCCCCTCTTGTGCAGCAATGTCAGTTGATTTAACAGCATAATAGGGCCCCACGTAGCCAGAGTTTGTCGTAACTTTCTGGCTAAAAGTAACTTTATCCCACTCGATAGGCCACCATACAGTCTAGATGTGTACCCGATTGAGCATCTGTGTGACGAACATATCTGTGTGACGAACCTGAAGGGAAGAAGGATACAGAAGCGTCGGAATATCCTCAACCAGATGAGAAATGCATCGTTAGATGAATGGAACTTTATTCCCCTTGAAGAGGATCAATGCATTAATGAACTCCATGCAAAGAAGAATAAAGGCGACAACAGTGGCGAGAGCGGGGCTCACCAGATACTGATTTATACAGTGAATTTTCATAGTTTCATTTACAGTGTTAGGGGTAACTTCTTTGGCTTGACCGTTCTAAGGCGGTGGTCCCGGTGTTGGTCTTACTCTTTGGTGCTTTGTGGTTTATTCTGCGAGGCGATTTGTTGTATGTCTTTTCTTGTGCTATTTTGTTCTTGTGTTTTTCAGTCCTTTTAGCATTGCGATTACCTCGCTTGGGGAAGAGAGAGAGCTAATCTTAGCGCTTTTCGTATGTTTGATCGATTTGTGCTTGTTTGGATTTGTCGGTTTCCTCTTCCTCTTGATGTCTGGGAAGGGCTGCGGTTTGTTTGTGGCACTCCCTGGACTTTTCTCTTACCTTTTTTTCAAATGTGCTTCAAATACTACCGAGTTTTTGTCACAAACTAGTGATTTTCCTTTAATTTGTCCATTAAAGGTTTTAAAACTCTGTGAAAATATTAAAGATGCCTTTTAAAACATTATCTTGATTTAGCATTAAAGTTAACTTTGCATTTGTTTTTCACTTCAGTATATTAGTTTCTATAAGCCCCACCTTGACGGACTGAACAGATAGTTTGCGTCTGCTCAACGATGGTTACAGCTAACTATGCGGGGTCATTCGAAATATTTTATGTATACATGTATTCTGCATGGGGAAAATAAAATACAAATGACGACTAACATGAAATTATCATTATGTCTGTTTTACGTGGCCTGAACCCACTTCCAGTGTGCACTATTGGAGGAGTTGGGATTGTGTCCAGCTGTATATTCTGGAGGTTTAGATACAAACACCATACTGATACATACGTGCGAGTAAAATTTCATGTGACAAGCCTCCAGATTAACGCTTGAACTTATAGCATTCTTCCACATACATAGACAAGATTTGAAGTAGGCTGTTCATATATTTACATCTGAATGGTGCGATTTTTAGAACTTAACTTAGTTTCAGCTAATACGGGAACTTTTCATCTGACCAAGGCAAAAGCTACAGCTATATGGCTAACAATTCTACAATGAGAAGTCAGCTTCGATCTTCTGAATAACTTTCATCTGGGACAAATGCTTAATAAATTCATATTTAAAATAAAACAAGCAAACAAAAAAAAAAAAAAAAAAAAAAAAAAAAAAAAAAAGAAAAGAAAAAAAACACACACAAAAAAAACAAAAAAACAAAAAAAAACTTACTTTTCTTCATCATAGGCCTTGGCTATTTCATTTTCTTGCACCTATTCATCAACTTAATTTCTGAATTGTAAATCCTCTTAAATTTTTAAGCTTACTTGAGTCAAATGTTCAGGATGAGCCATTGTATTCACTTGCCGTCCGCCGTCTGTCCGCCCGTCCATCCACACCTTTGAACCTCCTGGGCGATTTCTTTTAACTCCTTGTCAGAGAGGATTGCAAAACGTTATGGTCCGTTAATTAATGTACGGTTTAAAGAAAGCGTTGAGGCTGAATCTTGGTATGTAGCATCCCGGTCTGCTTAGTTGTTCAAATGATCTTTCTAGGTTAATCTTGGGCATTTTACCGCAAGGTCGAATTCGCGTCCGTGTAATTTGTACAGGGAAAATGCAGAACTATCATAGATGTATTAAAGACTTACATTTGAACTTACAATATGAGTTTAAACTAGCAAAATCTATTCTTCACAATCAAATTTTCGTGCCCGGGCTGGGAGGTAGGGATAGGGGTGGGGTACCTGGTCTTGCTTCAGGGCTATATACATCTATAAAATCGTGTAATCTTTAATCGACGTTTCTTCTGGAACCGCTTCCCTTATTTTCACCAAATTCCATATAGGGCCATATGTCGAAGAGGCACTGACATTTTTCCCCAATGGTTCCGCACCTTTGAACAAAACGGCCGCTTTCCCAGTATATAGTAAAAACACTTTAAAATCTTCTCCATAAATAAGAAGCTTAGCTTTGAAGGTCCACCTTGTTATACAGCCTTAGGGGACTCATGATCCACCAAATTTCTTAGATGGTGACCCTAGGTTGACATTTCCCCTTTTTTGCAGCAGGGGTTCACATCGTTTGCGAAAGCCCGATGTTTGTGTTGTAAGTATTAACAAATTAAATCTTCATAATTCTGCTCATCTGACCTTCTAAATTTCGCTGTGGATACATCATATGCTCAGTGTCGTAAAACCTGGTCTATCCGTCAAAATATCCAGTTATGAATGTTTTTACCAAACACGTATTTTATCTAGTTTCACTATCGCTGTTTTGTCATGTTTTATTGTCAGTATCATCAATGAAGTAAAATCTGTTTGTCACAATTAAACCTTTGTACCCGGGGGTTACCTGTTATTGCCCCAGGGCTATATACATGTTTAGCTTTGAAGATAAATCTTGGTATACAGAATTGGGGACTCGAGGTCCACCAAATTTGTTAAATGATGGCCGTTGGTTCAAATTTGACCTTTTTGACGATAGGGGCCTACATCGTTTGCGAATGCCGGAGTCTGTGTTGTAAGTATTGATAAGTTTTAAAAATCGTTAACATTCTGCTTATCTAACCTTTAAGGTTTGTACAAAACATGGTATATCTATCGAAATATCCAATTATTGAATCCCTTTACCAAACACGTGTTTTATCTAGTTTCACTATCGGTGTTTTGTCATGTTTTATTGTCAGTAAGTAACTGCAAAATATATCAGTTGGCATGTACAAAAGGTGAATCGAAGTTCAAAAATATGATCACTAACGTAAGAAAATGTACCGAGGGCCACTCGCACAGAGCCGAGACTCAAATGAGCCTGTGCATCCGCGCAGCCTGAGCAGTCTTTGTTGTCCGCATTGCGATAGTTTGGATTTTGGCTGTTAAAAGAGCGTAAAGCGACAAATCTGATCAGTGTATGCGAATGCCCAAGTTATATTATTTTACGAGGAGGGTCCTATGGGCATATACGAATGGCGAAGCCCCACACCAGTGCGCAGTCATGCCGGGGGTCAAAGTCTTCGCTATTAGTCTATTTTCTACAAGGTCCCAGTAATGTGTAGGCGAACGGCTCGGATGTACAGGTCTAGATCTCCGTTGTTCGCATATGATCTAAGGTCCCTTTTCTCTACCGCCGGCGCGAATGAAGATGGATATCTTGGCTGTTTTAATTCTCCAGAGAAAACATGGAATCACTTTGATTAATCACTCTTCATGGATAAAAAATAGAGTGGAAAGATTGTTGTATACAGTACTGATAATAACATCAATCGAGTTCATTTTCTTGTGAATACATCAGGGAGGATTTATACGGACCAGAAGAGTATCAACGCTCCTGTAGTCGTCTAGCTCATTATTCTAAGCCTTGATTCAAATATTGCTTCTTCGATTTGACACGTTAACCCCGGACTCTTTACCTCTAAGGTTCATGTTCAACTGAAGGTGTGTCTGTTATTATTATTACTATTATTATTATTATTATTGTGATTTATTTTAGAAATTCCTGTATTAAATGCGAACATTTTAGAACATGATCAGACGCCGCATTCTGTGGTTTCTGATCTGGTTCTACACTGATTGCCATTGTCTAGCTTATGGGATGCCAGGCATAAATGGTTAAACTTATCAATCGCTATCTTTTATAACTTGCAGTGCCGAAATAGAAAGGAAGGCAATGATCAGGAATCGATACAATTACCGAACATCTTCCGTCCAAGACACCAAAGGGAAAGAAGGACGCATTTAAAGCAACGGCACCACAATCAAAACATTACAGTCAGAAAGCCAAAACACAGTTTTTTCCCAAATAAATGACCAAACGGTTATCCAAAATAAAATAAAAAATCGGACATACATGCAAAGACATACAATGATAGAAATAGTACAAAAAAGAGACAAGTCCAGCGAGTACCATAACTACAAACCGCAGCCCTTCCCAGACACCAAGAGGAAACCGACAAATCCAAACAAGAACAAATCGAACAAACGTACGAAAAGCACTAAAATTAGTTCTCTCTTCCCCAAGCGAGGTAATCGCAATGCTAAAAGGACTGAAAAAACACAAGAACAAAATGACACAAGGTAAGACATAAAACAAATCGCCTCGTAGAATAAACCATAAAGCAACAAAGTATAAGACTAACACCGGGTCTCCAGCCTTAGAACGGTCAGTAGGGTGAAAAAAAAAGGTAAGAGAAAGGTCCAGGGACTGCCACAATCATAAACCGCAGGCCTTCCCAGACACCAAGAGGAAACCGACAAATCCAAACAAGCAGAAATCGAACAAACGTACGCATAACACTAAGATTAGCTCTCTCTTCCCAAAGCAAGGTAATCGCAATGCTAAAAGGACTGAAAAAAGGAAGAACAAAATGACACAAGGTAAGACATAAAACAAACCGCCTCGTAGAATAAACCACAAAGCAACAAAGAGTAAGACTAACACCGGAACCACCGCCTTACAACGGTCAGTAGAGTAAACCACCGGGGGGGGGGGGGGGGGGGGAGGGGGGTGAGGGGGGCGTGGGGCGAGGGGGTTTAAAGAAGCACTTTTACAGCTAACCAACTTCACCCTGGGTCTCTATGCTACTCTTAATACAAAAAGACATAAAAATTCGCCTCGCATAACCCTGATTAAGAAGTTTAGCAGTTAGAAATTTATAACGAGTGTTGAAGTCAGTTACATGACTAGACACTCTGACAAATCGAATTAATTGTGAAATATAAACACCGTGGGATGCCGCCGAGGAACATCACCATCCAAGAAACGAAAATTTACGATCTCAAAATCAAAATCATTGCATTTATCATAAATTTTGCAGGAAACAAACCCATCTACAAATGATAAATGTAAGTCCATATGTAAAAACAGAGTTGGTAAACGCCTTTTCTTGCTACTTTTATTGTTTTAACGGTTTCGTCTTTATAGACTGAACTTTACAGACAACAGTCCCACCACTTCAGTTATCACCGTTTTCTTTTGGTGGCTAGAAAAGCTGTCACACAATGTTTATTGATTATTGCTTTTGATGGATAATTTCTTCTCCATGTTATAGTGTTCTGAGCACATAAAGTAGAAGAAAATTCTCAAAACTACATAATGCACAACTGCGCAACAACAGAAAATGATCCTATTACCATATGCCCTGACCGAAGGGCTGCACATTTGCAAAGCCTAACCAGGAATTTTGCTGTGCTCTCTGGCTATTACAGGATGTCATGGAAGATTAAATAATTCCAAATATCCTCGCCTATCTTTAGGGATGCACAGACTAAGCTGGCCTTTCGCAAATCGCACATGGTATGTATGCCGTTTTTTACTATGTTATGCATCATGTTTGTGTCTTAAGTGAAACTTTATCATTAGAACAGTCAGGGAAATCGTGGACATTAGTTATGAGTTGTTCTTCTTGTCAAAGGTACAATTTTATTTGAAATGGCAATTGGGGACACCAGATGAGTTCCAGTTAAATTGTGCAGCAACCAGAGGTCTAATAATAACCATTCTTATGTACGAACCATTTCTTAATACCAAATCTAATAGTTTCCGAAACAGGAATGCGTTTTGTTGCGAGTCTTTATAATGGAATTTTATGTTATTGTAAGATAAATGGAAGCATGGACAATATACATTATTAACAACATGCATGTATAACAACAGAATAGGCAATAGCATAGAGGAAATGCGGCATACCGCATGCCTAGTTATTGATCCAATCATGGTTGATACCTATGTTTTCCACGTTAATTGCACGACGGTAGCTCATGTTTAGGTCTCAATGGCGGCCCCGATATTAAATTAACCAGATAGGTAGGTTTCTGGTACAATGAAATATAATCTGCACTATGTTGAAGTACGGGGAGATGCCTGAGCTATCTATTAATGTGTGTGTGTGGTTGGGGGGGGGGGGGGGGGGTCTAAAAATTTGTACTCATGGTTACGGTCCGTTAATCAGGAGGGCAGCCATGCCCATATATGATAAAAACACTTGGGTTATCTGTCCTTGCTCCTGGGCTATATACATGTAAAATTTTGTGTATTTTTTTATTTTTTTTTTCTGAAACCCCTGAAACTTTTCAGATAAAAAAAACTTTCAAATTTCTGCTCAAACATAGATTCTGGGTACTCGTTAGAACCGCCTCGACGAGGCGGTTCTAACGAGTATCCACAATCTATGTTTTTGTGTAGAAATAAGAAAAATAATGTATACCCCTGTAAACCCCAGTTTTACTATATAAAAGTGGGGTATAAGGGGGTGAAAATTATATAGGAATGTTTTCATGATGCAAAGATTGGTGAGGATATTTGGAATTATTTAATCTTACGTGACATCCGTAATTGCCAGAGAGCACAGCAAAATTCCTGATTAGACTTTACGAATGGGCAGGCCTTCGGTCAGGGCATATGGTAAATAGGATCATTTTTTGTTGTTGCGCAGTTGTGCATTATATGTTTTTGAGAATTGTCTTTTTTTTTTCTTTTTTTTTTTTTTTTTTGCTCTGAACACTATAACATGGAGAAGAAATTATTCAGCAAAAGCAATAATCAATAAACATTGTGTGACAGTTTTCTGGCCACCAAAAGAAAACGGTGATAACTGAAATGGTGGGACAGTTGTCTATAAAGTTCAGTCTATAAAGACGAAACCGTGAAAGAAAGACAGGTAGCAAGAAAAGGCGTTGACCAACTCTTTTTTTTTCCAAATCAGCATTATGGTATGTTCCGGCTTCTCCCGTGGCACAGTCGAACGTCAATAGCTCGAACACCGATGGCTCGTTTACCATGGCTTATTCGAACTCGTTTTGAGTCCCTACGACACTCTTCCCATAGCTCAAGAAAAAAAATATTACAGGAAATTTTCTTATTTTATCATGAAATTGTATGTTTTGTGTACCCATTAGAAGCGCCTCATCGAGGCGATTCTAATGAGTTCACTCAACGTACCATTATTGTGTAGAAGATCGAAAAGATTTCCCAAAATTATCACCATTTGCTTCCTGAACTGGCGCTGTGATTAACCCTCAATGGCTCGAACTACCCATATCTCGAACAAATTTCCATGGTCCAAAAGATGTTCGAGCAATTGAAGTTCGACTGTATTTGGGCCTCGCCAAGTGAAAAGGTGCCTTCGGACATGCGCAAAATGCACAGATTCATTCATCCCTCGCATGCGCAAAGTCGCATTCTGGCAATTACTCTCCATTTATGCATTCTATAATCCAATGATTCTGTAAGTAGGAAGCGAAGGCCCTGATAAGACTGCCCGGATGCGCAAGCTGATCTGGGCCTTTGCTGACCGCATATGCCTGAAGACACGTAATCACATAGCGCGCCCCATTTTAATCATCCACGGCAGAATTGTTTTTTTTTTTTTTGTCTGTACAAACTGTATCAGAACTAACTGACGTTCATAAAGTATTGACATGAAAGAAGAGTCTCCGCAGAAAGTGAATTGACACTAAAGTATAAGTACTTAGCAGATTAAAATGAGCTGCAACGTGAAAAAAGTACGTTCTAACTTATGCACCCAACGAAAATTATAAGTGAAGATACCAAGGAGATGCCGGAATCACTGAGCACAACCCTCCCGTGGCACTCTAAAGAAGGAGAGATGAGGAACAAATAATGAGAAAACAAGCGCCACATATGAAACCATAGACGCACGCGCAAAGAAGACCTGCAACAAAGGAACCACCTTGGAATGATCGGGTCAGTCTTCGTTGCTAGCTTGACGCATGGTTGCATCATTGGCTGTCCAGAATGCACCCACTTAGGATTCTGATCAGACTGCGCAGGTTTATCTGAATCTTTGCTGGGCACACATGTCGGACGGTTCGTTTCCTTATTGGGCTCAAATGATTGAATCGGTCGTTTCACAGTCTTGTAGACTTTTATTGTACTATATTGTACCCTTTTAGACGTTTATTGTAATGCCTTTACTTGCAATCTATTAGTAAAATCGTCGGTGTCTAAATCTGTATCTTATGGAAACACAGTCTTCATTACGAAAACACGCCTATTCAAATATATAGAAAAATTTACCTCCAAAAACTGAAAATTTTCAGATAAAAAAGCTCAGGTATTTTTCATATTTCTGCTCAAAACATAGATCGTGGGTACTCGTTAGAACCGCCTCGGCGAGGCGGTTCTTACGAGTACCCACAATCTATGTTTTGAGCAGAAATAAGAAAAATAATGTATACCCCTGTAAACTCAAGTTTGAGTATATAAAAGTTGTGTTTAAGGGGGTCAAAATTATGTAGGTATGTTTTCGTGATGTTCCGCCCCAGACATCTGTAATGTGAGCGATGGAAAATGATCTTCGGATGAATGCTTTCAGTGCATGTAACAGGGCGCATAGGAAGGCATTGGTCATTAATCATCAATACAAACTAACTAATCAGCAACAAAAACATCCGAATAAGATATTATTCCGTTGAAATGAGGAAATAAGAGTGAGATCGAAAACAAGTTCCAACCGACCTCACCTTTAGTAAATGGAGGTAGCTAATCCCCTTGATCTGTTAATGGTTATTTTCATTAGTCTTTTTTAAGTGTACTCCGCGATATACAACATGGTAAATAGTGACAAACTGCTATTGTATACATATACATTATTAGGCAAATTTGCATAATTTTGCATAATTATCAAACCTGAATTTAATTGTTTGTTACCTCCATTTACTTTTGGCACTGATTAAATACGTCCGAATGTGACTGCTGACTAAATTTCTACCGCATGATTTTTCTTAACTCCGGGAATGACTCATATTTTGATAAATACGAGTACATTTTTTATTTATCCACGAAAATATATATTTTGGGTACTCATAAGACTTCACATGCCACTTCTAATGAGTTCCCTCAATAGTCGTTTTTATGGCGAAGTAAAGTAAATATCATTACACAAGGTTGATAAAAGCGCATCATCTAGAGCGACGGCTGACTCATTACGAAAACACACCTATTAAAAATATACTGAAAATTTTACCACCAAAAATGAAAATTTTCAGATAAAAAATTCTGATATTTTTCATATTTCTGCTCACAACATAGATTGTGGGTACTCGTTAGGACCGCATCAATGAAGCGGTTCTAACGAGTATCAGCAATCTATATTTTGAGCATAAAAAAATAATGTATACCCCTGTAAACCCCAGTTTTAATATATAAAAGTGGGGCTAAAGGGGGTCAAAATTATATAGGTGAGTTTGCGTGATAGAGAAGTGATTTGGCATATGCGTTTTTATCGTGATGTACTGTAACTTCAAGTTTATTGTAAAACCCTCGGATTTGTTTTAAAAGGTAATATGACACAAAGTATCATCGTGCTTTTCGAAGAAAAAGCTGGTTTATTATGATACCCCCATCCGTCCGTCCGTAGGTCCGTCTGTAATGTCACACCGGGGCAAAATTTTTGCACTACTGTATTCTATTCTACTCTTCATTACCTTCTAGACCATTTTATCTAGAATCTCGAAACTTTCACAGACGTTAGCCCTAGGAATTAGGACTGGAGGAACACATTTGGAATTTTGGTGTAACCCCTGGGGACAGGGCCAAGGCCAGGGGTGTACAAACATAATCATGTAGCATATCAAATCAAAGGTAATGAAAAGTAAAATACAGTGGTGCAAAATTTTGGCCATGGGGCATGTCTGGAGGTCACTAGAGGTCAAAAGGTAGGATTTTGAGTCTTTTATTTTGATTGTCACTCAACTCCTCTTAGGCGTTTTGAGCTAAAACCTCGAAACTGTCACAGGTAATATTCCTATGGATGAGAACTGGAGGAACACATTGGGGGTAGGGCAAGGGGGTGTGGCCTCGAATGGTCCAAAATCCATTTTGTACAAACATAGCCATGCTGTATAATAAATCGGTAATGAAGAGTAGAATACAGTGGTGCAAAAATTTTGCCACGGGTGTCTCTAGAGGTCAAAAAGAAGGATTTTGGGTCCTTTTTTTTATTGTCACACAACTCCTCTTAGACGTTTTGATCTAAAATTTTGAAACTGTCACAGGTAATAGCCCTATGGATGAGGACTGAAGGAACGCGTTTGGAATTTTGATGTGCACGGAGATATGCGATGGCGCTGGCGCTGGCGCGGGGATATGCGATGGCGCGCCATCGACTTGCTCTAGTATGCTTTTGTGTTGACCAACTGATGAATTACGAATCCTCTTAGATGTATATGTTGTTGAAATTCTATCCTGTCGAGATCTGGCGCCCATTATATTAGGTTCAAGCCCTCCTGCCCATCTAGGAGCTCTTCTGTTGATCGCTCCAAGCTGTAATTTCTGTTAAAGTGTCTCTTTGTGCTCCGAGTTTGATGTAGTGCTATCTTGTTTTGCCATTCAATTCTTATCTAGTGCAGTAGTAGGACAGTGGTCCGTTAGTGCCTTACTGAGTATCTGGCTTATTTGTAAGATATCTTACCCTTTGCCATGTTGCCGAAAGATAAATGATATGCAGATGTTACTTTTATTTTTTAAGATCTTTTCTTTTATGGATACCGCTATGTCACCCTTTTAAATTCAGTGACTGGATCAGTTTACAGGAAAATATGCAAATAACTATATTTTCTGTTCAACAAATGCAAATCGTGCTGCCTTATACATATTTCATTCATTCATCTTCTTTGATCTGAAAATGTGGGCCAAATCAGAACTATCGAGTAATGTAACTCAAGTGCAGTACAAATACAGACATAAAACATACTTTAGCTGCAAATGAGTGGCTGTAAATTTCTCCAAACTAGTACAAACAAATGAAAGTAAGGGGCTGAACAAACGAAAGTACTGGGAGATTTATTGCCATTTATTTCAAATATAATGATAACTTATGTGACCTCTTGTTTGCTTCTCTGAACACTAAAACCCTTCCTAAAACGGGTATAATCTTATAGCAAATACGTTTTCCCATAGGGGATCATTTCTTTCTGTTCGAGTAGATCTCGTTTCGAAATGCAGGCAAAGTTTTGACCGAGTTATCTTTCTCAGAAGTGTATTTTTATACTTTAATTTGTGTGCAACATATGTTGTTGGAGTAATGATTTTCTTCTACCTGTTTCTAGGAAAAGATATAAATAGTCTGCAATATTCCCAGTTACACAAATCACACATGCAATGGCAAAATTGTCCTTGCCTCATATGAAAATAGTTAAATTCGCATCTCTATTCCGGCTTTACGATCAGATCATTTGCTGCTCACTAGTTTACATAAATATTCGATGTTATAGAATACATTGGTGGACAACGAATACCCTTTTAGCTCACTCAGCTTTCACTATTTAGCATATGTTCTCATTAATCTTCCAGTTTAAATCCACAAAGAGACTCCACTGCACATGGGTCGCTCCCCTATTGGGAAAAATTGTGTATGATTGTGTTGGCAGGTGTTGATGCAGGGTACCCAGCTACCATTCGTTATAATCTACAGCGGCTCGTTTTCGGCCCGTCATCTACTCTGATGGGCCGATAACGGCCCGCTATAGATTTATGAAGAATGCTTACTGGATATGTATTTTCAATAGTCCTGTCAGGACAATGTCATAGGGAGCTCAAATCTTAATTTTATATTGCTGCCTCACCGAAGTCTCGTGTCCCAGGCACCGGATATGATCTACAACCCTGTCACATTATGCTTATACTGGATCGACTAGTATATCTATTTCTGAGCTCTAGGCGGTTATTTTTTAAACGTCTTTGGTATGTCACGGCAAGTATGAGAAACCTCTAAATGGACGCGATTGCACTAAGCTCACCGGACTGATAGATACTCTTTGAGGAATTAACCTGCAGAAAAAGACCTTACAATAAATTTTGTGAATGTCAAGGACATATTAATTTCACAAGAGTTGTCCTTTTAGGTTTATGTCATGAAGATGCAATTAAAACTTGCAGAGTCTAAAAAGAAACCGAGACTCTGATTTTCATTGTTTAATGTGTTTGGTGTTTCAAAGAGCAACCCTTTTATTGCACTTTACAATATGGACATTTTCACTAGTCAGAGACACACCTCAATATGAATGAAATTGCCCCGGAGAGGTCCAAAAGTCAGATACTAGGCTGGCAACGAGATATTGTATGGGCATTTGCGGTAATCGAAGGTGGGTCTTTGTCATATAAAAATAAAATCCATACATTTGCCCTTGGAAACAACAAACGCATAAACGAAGGAAATTCTAATTCTCGGTTTCATTGAGACGCTTCATATGCCAGCAGTGTAGTTTGCAGGGCTGCAAGCGAAACAGCATTGGTGTAAGCAGAGCTTGATTTCCACTTTGCATCACAAAAACATACCTATATAATTTTGATCCCCTTAAACCCCACTTTATTATGTAGTAAAACTGTGGTTTACAGGGGTATACATTATTTTCTTATTTCTGCTCAAAAACAAAGATTGTTGGTACTCGTTAAAACCGCTACGTTTTGAGAAGAAATATGAAAAATGTTACAATTTTTATCTGAAAACTTTCAGTTGCTGGAGGTGAAATTTTTAGGCGTGTTTTCGACATAGACGGAAATTTTATCCTTTTAGAGTAGATTCCTTTTCAGAACGGGATTGATTTACAGGAAAGGAAACAAGAAATCACAAACTTTTATCTCTAGTCAAAGATAGCAGACAATGTACCAAGTGAATCTATTCATATTAACCCTTAAATTGACAATCACAACAATTGTCGTCTGCTTTGTCATCTGCTTGTGATTTTAAACGTCATTTTTGCAAACAGTGTGGACCCAGATCAGACTGGAGCAGTCTGATCAGGGTCCACACTATTTGCCTGTATGCCAAAATAGGTTTGAAAAAGTTTGCAAGAATGTTCAGCAGACGACATAAACAGACGACATTTTAGGTACAGGTTTTCTTGGCATTTTAAGGGTTAAGCCGAGGGTTGCAAGCTTAAAGTTTCAACGGACCTGATCCGCCTTTATTCCGACTCACTTTGAGAAGTCTGCTTAACATGTTTCAGTAATCTTAGAATAGACGCGATAACGAGTAATTATTAAGGGTGAACACATGAATGGACACTGAAAAGTCCCCCACTGAATAAGCACTAAGCCTACTGAACAGCTACAAAAATAGCTATAAGTTCGTCTATTGGTCTCGGAGGAAGTTTGATTATGATAAGCTCTTTATGTCGAAGGCTTGTCGTCATATCGGGCGAGGACTGAATGCATCTTAATTAGAACACAACTGGACCACGATGAAATTGTATCAGACTAGTTTCGAAAAACACAAACTCCGCCCAGTGGTGTACGAAGGGATGTTACAAGAAATTTCAAGTCAATGGCCATATTTGCCAGCGTTCAGAAACCGTATTAATATTAAAGCAGGCAGAACCAAGCTACAGAGAGTATTCTAGACGAAGTTCAATAACTGTCTATCCAGTGGCGGGGAAGATGTGATACCTAGGTATTTCTTTCCATCAAAATTCTCGAACGACGACAGAGGTCAGATTTGAAGATTGAGTAGTATCATTTTCACTTAAAACCCAGACCAGAGGAGACTGTCTCTAGCAACTTTCGAGGATGTGATGTTTTATCTTGTTTTCGTGTCAAATCGTAATCACAAAAAGTGCAGAAACACAGAGAACGCCAGAGTAACATAGCACAGCATTCCCATGGCGCAAAAAGAAGGGGAGATGAAGATGATACAATGACAAAGCAAATACCACAAAAGAATCCACCGACGCACGAACATAGAACAGGACTAGGGGAACCGCTTTGCAACGGTCAACAGAAAAAAAAAAGAAAAACTAAAGGGGATTGTATTACTCGCGCGAAATACACCCCTAATTCTGATGCAGGTTCAAATTACAAACAAATTTCCCAGGAATGTTTCTTAGGTGACTCGCTATCATTTTTTTTTATTTCATACTGATTGGTCAAAAAACATGGCGGGCAGTGGGTGTAGCATTTTTACAATATACGAGTATCTTCTCTGTAGACGGTGCCGGATGTAAATGGAATTTTACAGGTAAATGGTCAGACAATACACTAATCTAGCTAGGAGAGCATTTAAACATCTCGGGTCTCGCTAAATAAACAAACAAACAAACAAATAAATAAATATATAAATGAGAAGAGTCTAAACGATAGCCATACGCCTTCTGCTGCTAGGACAAAACCTACCTTGAAAAACAACTGGTTACCCAGAAAGAAAGATGAATACTTCATATACAAAAATGAAAAAAAAAAACATATGTTAACTCACCATATAACACGGCCGAAACATAGTTGAAAAGAGCGACTTGCCTAAATAGACACAAATGGAAGCAAATTGACTTATGTGAGCGGTACAGAACCATTGTGGTCCTAGTCAGGACTTTCATTGTCCTCTTTGTGTCCCCATCATAACAGAAAAAAAAAAAACATCACGAAAACATGCCTATATAATGTTGACCCCCATAAACCCCACTTTCATATAGTAAAACTGGGGTTTACAGGGATATACATTATTTTCTTATTTCTGCTCAAAAACATAGATTGTGTACTAGTTAGAACCGCCTCGCCGAGGCGGTTCTAAAGAGTACCCACAATCTATGTTTTGAGCAGACATATAAAAAATATCAGAATTTTTGTATCTGAAAATTTTCAGTTTTTGGAGGTGAAAGTTTCTATATATTTGAATAGCCGTTTTTTCGTAATGTATTAAAAAAAGGATCATAAAATAAATTCTTGAATTGGTTCCTGTTTGGGTGTGCATATCTGCCATTACTCAAGTGAGCGATACTGGGCCGCCATAGGCCTTTTGTATCAAAAAACAAATCAGTCTGAGGGTCTGAGGCGGGTAAATGGAATAATATAGAAAAAAAATCTTAGTGGACGGCTGGCGGAAAATGTGTCCCAGGACAAGAACCATTTTCATTTGCACACAACTGTACCATGAGATGAATGTCCCAGGCTATTTCTAGAAATTTATCTAGGTGTCTCGAAGGAGATGACATAACGAGAACTTACGAGAAAATTCTTGGTCAAAATTTGGCAAACAGATTGGCTGACGTACCGAAGACATTTCCATTTCGATACATTAATGCCTGGAGGCGAAGTATCCTACCAAGTTGAAAACATATCCCCCCTGGGAGGAGATCCGGTAACAAGAATACCTTACGAATTGACGCCGGGTAGTACATCTAGGAATCCAGTAGTGCTATAAATGTTAAAGAATTGGGAAAATATTCGTCTAAGATATAGTATGGTTTGAAAATAACCCTGAACTCTTGCTTTTTGCGTGATAAAGTTTTTTTTTTTTTTTTTTTTTCAATAAAATGCTTTTCCGTTGAAACTGCAGTCTATTTCATATCTAGTATCTAACAACACGGTCTTGCTTATTAAGGTGTTGCAGGCTTTTTTATGTATATTCCTGCGGAATTTGCATGGGATTGTACTCAAGAAAATTTATGTGGTACTTATACAAGAGTTTGCTCAGACGTTCGTAGACTCCCTTGGTAGTGTATGTATAAAGGCATGGCTTTATGTTTACTCCATTTATCATCCTCATCTATGATGACCTTTCAGTGTCCGTGTCAGATGAAACGTACACAAACAGCACCGCATTACGAAAACACGCCTATTCTAACATACTGAAAATTTTACCACCAAAAAATGAAACTTTTCAGATAAAAAATTCTAAAATTTTTTCATATTTTTGCTCAAAACATAGATTGTGGTTACTCGTTAGAACCGCCTCGACGAGGCGGTTCGAACGAGTACCCATAATCTATGTTTTTGATCAGAAATAAGGAAAATAATGTATACCCCTGTAAACCCCAGTTTTACTGTATAAGGGGGTCAAAATTATATAGGCATGTTTTCGTGATGGGATTTAAAAATTGCACGACCAGCAATAAAGTCATCTGAAAAGAGAACTTACGAGGAATGCCCTATAATCACCGTGTCCGTCCGTCGGTTTGTGAAAATCGCTATAACGTTTAAACGGCTTGGAATACTCTAATAGTTTTATACATAATGACAATACCTTACCAATGAAATATCAAATGCTAAATTTTTTTATAAATAGTTATAAATAGCCTCACCGAGAGGCAAAAATGGACAAAAATATGATAATCGCCATGACGCTCAAATCGCTGGCAATGTTTTGATAATATCTGACATATTGAAAAATACTGAACAGACCTAACAAATAAAATTGTCAAATGCCAGATTTCTTTATAAATAACTTCACCGAGGCGAAGATGTAAAAATATAAAACTGCTTGGAATATTTATCTGCTTTTGCGGGTCGTGCATCTTAGCGTAAGTTGATTAATTTTATTGCTTATACACAGAAAAAAAAACGTGTTCGTTTACACATTAAGCATTAGGATTTCTTTAGAACTAGGGTACTAACCAGTGTGCTTAGTATAGCCCAACCATAATTTCAATTGTCAGACCGTGTTCATTGATTGCTCTTAAAGGTCATTGTTTCAAAAACTTATCTACACTTTGTAAATTTTAACGTGAGCCCGGAACTACTTTATATGTTACTACGATTGAAATTTATCGAGACATTATACAGTTATTTCATGGCTGGTTGGCGTGAAGTCAAAACTATTACCCCGCGTGCACTATTGCCCGAGGTCTTCAGCAGGCCCAGGATAATAGTGCATCCTGCCGTCCAGAGCACTGAGGGCAATTGTTTTAACTATATTCTACACAGACTGTCTCGAGCAATAGTGCATCTTGTCGTCCAATGTACCGAGGGGCAGTAGTTTTGACTATACTCCACACGACCATGAAATAACTGTTTTATTACACAATCTTTACTACGCACTGCATCTGACAAAAATACACTTAAATATGTTTAATGGTAATGCTAACAAGTGGAACATGTATAACATAATAAATAGCTTTCTTGCTGTTGTTAACGTTTTATTGTCTAAAAGAACTGCTTAAACAGCCTCATTAATACTAGAGAGTCTCGCATCAGACACTTCTGCCATTCGCTCATGCTACATTGGAGACGCTTGCAGACATCTGGTTTATTCCAGACGGGGTGTTGTTTAGTTTTGAGAAGTGGGTCACGCGAGCTGGATACCGGCTCGAAGAGAGACCTAACAAGAAATGCACCTGGGATATAAACTACACAGTCAGTGCAATAGAACCGTGCCATAGTCAAAAGTATACCATGATGCAATAGTTCAACCTGCTAAGCTGTGCTAAGAAAGCCGTACTATCACAAAATTTACTCTAATACGTACTCTGTGTATGGCAGACTGGGTAACGATATACATTATATCATAAGCGTAAAGTTAAGGGGATATGATGCATAAGTTATTTTGTCGTACCTTTTAGTTCTACTGATGGTTTTAGTCTCGTCGAGATGTTTCACTCGAGAAAAAAAAAGTGATGAAAGTCCCCTCCCACCCGCACCACCACTGTACCATTCTCGGATTTCCTTGCGCAAGTCCTCATTGTCGGTGTGGCTCTAGACGTTCAGTGGTTTGCGGTTTCATACTACGGCTGATTCTTAATATCTCGACCTCGCTTATCTCGAATACCCACTTATCTCGAAGTGAAAATCTGGTCCCTGCCTAAACATGAAAATCTAACAACAGGTAAAAAAATATTGTGGAAACGAGGATATCTCTAACTCCAAGAGTCCAATTACATATATATTTGTTAAATGTGGTTATTCGAATTATTCTTTCGTAAAGTCTGCAAATCTGATATGTCGAGTTACGGATATCTCGAAATATTTCATAGAGTCCCTTGGATTTCGAGATAACGAGGGTCGACTGTATTTCCAACTCCTGTTTTCTTTTCTCGATTTTGCTGTCAAATTCTAAGTGTCACAAGCGTATCGGAAGGTGGATATAACCAGACGTGGTAGTTGGGGTACTCGATATATACATATTTTTGTATAAAAGTTCACGTGTCGCCTGTTCACATCTATGTCTTAAATAGTTTCAATGCCATTTTTAACAGTTTTGCAACGAAAAACTCTAAATGTCGGCGGCGGGAGGGCGTCAGGTTTCCTTGTCCGGAGCATAACTAAAAAAACGTTCAAAATATTTTTATGGTACTTGGTAGGATATGGAAAATCGTTTTTTTTTGATTTCCAGTTATAACTTATCATCCACCCCCACCCCCACCCCCCCCCCCCCCCCTTTTTTATATATATATATATCGATCTATTGTTGTTTTCAGTCTAAAACACGTAAATTATTTAAAATATTTATTATTATAGTACAAGATCCACAAGTCTCGCCTATTTATGTTCCCGTTATTCCTCCTTCTATATCGACTTTTTTTTTTTTAAATCGTTTTCAGTATATAACTCTATAACTATAACCTATGGTACTTGTTAGGATTATAGAATGGAATCAGGCGCAATGTCATATAAAAGAATGTCACGCTTCTTGTATTCCCAGCTACCCACCTTAATCGGTTTCTTTTTAGCTCACCTGACAAGGTATGCTTATAGTATGGGCTTGTTCCCTCTTTTCATTCGTCCGTCGTCCATACTTTCAAACAATAATAACTTTAGAGCCAGTTCGCCAATCTTAATCAAACTTCGAAGGTACCATAATTGGATTTGGGATTGGCTGTATTAGGTTTGGGGGCAGATCTGGTCAGAATTTTTGTTTCCACAGCAAGGAAAATGGTCCCATAGACATAATGGCGAAAATGTTGTCCGAGCAATAGCGATTGTATTTGATCGGATCTTCGTCAAACGTGCTCGATTTGCGCTTGTTTGGTTTTGTCTGTTTCCTTTTCCTTTTGGTGTCTGGGAAGGGCTGCGGCTTGTGATTGTGGCACTCCCTGGACTTTTCTCTTACCTTTGTTTTGCTGATATTAAAGATGGGCATTAAATCTTGAACAAGTTTGATTTTAGACCAGATCAGACTATTTGCATGAGAGTAACCGGTCCTTTCAGGGTTCCATAGACATACAATGGGGAAAATATTGTTTGGCTGATAGAGACTTCATTTCTGATTGGATTTCACCAAACTAGCATATAACGTGGTCATGCATAAAATCTTGAACAAGTTCGATTTTGGCCCAGTTTCGACAATTGGCATGAGTTTACCACCCTTGAGGGCCCCATAGACTTCGTAAAATATCCAGACGATAGTGATTTAATTTTTAACGAATCTTTTTCAGACTTGCGGGTAACGAGGATAGTCATAAAATCTAGGACGAGTTCGATTTTTGGGCAGATCGGAATATGAGAGTTACTTGCCCTTTAGTCTTCCAAAGCCATATAGTGGGGATGTTATCCGGACGATTGCGACTTCATTTTAAATTGGATCGTCATCAAACTTGCAGATAACAAGGTCAGGTGTAAAATCTCGGATATGTTTTATTTTGGCACAGTTCCGGCTATTGTTATTAGAGTTACTTGACCTTAAGATCCCCTTAGACTTCGGAAAATACTCTCCGGACAATTGCTATTTCATTTTTGATTGAATCATTTTCAGACTGACAGGTAATGAGGTCTAGTACGAGTTTGATGTTGGGGCAGATCGGACTATTCGCATGATAGTTACTTGCTATTAAGTCTCCCATAGACGTATAATAAAAAAAATGTTGTCAAAATTTCAGATAGTAAGGACAGTCATAAAATCTCAGAAGAATTCGATTTTAGCCGTTTCGACTACTGGCATGAGAGTTACCTGTCCTTAAGGGCCCCATAGACCTCCGAAAATGGAGGATAGTGATTTCCTTTTTCATTGACTCTCCATCAGATTTGCAGGTTATGAGGGCAGCCATAAAATCTTGGACGAGTTTGATTATAGGGCAGATCGGACTATTCACATGAGGGCTACTTGCCCTTAAGTCTCCCATAGACATATAATGGGAAAAATACTGGCCGGACGTTAGGGACTTCACTTTTGATAGGATCCTCATCAAGCTTGCAAATGCATATAGCCATAAAGTCTTGGACGAGTTTGATATCTGGGCAGATCTAACTATTGGCGTGAGAGTAACTTGCCATTGAGGGTCTCATAAACGTAGGAAACTGTTGTCCGGACAATAACAATTTCATTTCTCAGAAACTGTTAGGCTAGTGAAAGCTAAATTTTATGTGAAAAGTAAATGAGAGAACTCAGGAACTGATACAATCAGATCCACATCGAATCCTCAGCCCTATGTGGAATGGGAGAATGAAATTATGTTCCAATGGTTCAGGTCACATAACCAAGCTTGCCGCCTTGAGTTTTGGCATATAGTTCCTTTACTATTTGGAGTAGTTTGATGAAACTTCATAGACAATATAGATGTTCCAAGTTTAGCTTTTAAGCGTCTAGAGAGTCAGGCAATTTATACCAATACTAGTTATCATTATTAGCTCTCCTAAGCACGAAGTGCTCAAGGTGAGCTATTGTGATCGGTAAATGTCCATCGTGCGTCGTGCGCCTCCCTTGTGTGGTGTCAACAATTTGCTTTAAAAGCCAACTCCTCCTACACCCCTCGGCCAATTGACTGGAAACTTGGTAAAAAGCATATCAGTGACCTGCAAATAATAATAATAAAAAACAAAACAATAAATGAATCCAAGATGGCTGCCATAGTCGCCATCTTAAACTCTGTTTTGCGATTCTACTCCTAAACCAAAAGGCTAATTGGCTTGAAACTTGGTAGGAAGAATCGGGGTAACTTGCAAGTAAAAAATAGCTAAAACCGTTCCGATGGGAAATCCAAGATGGCCGGCATAGCCGCAATCTTGAAAATCTATTTTGCGGTTCTTCTCCGGAACCGAAATGCCGATTGACTCGAAACTCGGTAGGAAGTGTCTGGACTTTTCTCTTACCTTTTTTGCTCTAAAAAAAAAAAACAGAAAAAAAAAAAAAAAACAAAAAAAAAACTAAAATTGTTCCGATCGGAGATCCAATATGGCCGCAATCCTGAAAATATTTTTGCGCTTCTTCTCCTTAACCGAAAGGCCAATTGACTCGAAACTTGGTAGGGAAATTTCAGTACAACTAGCAGATCAAAAAAAGCTAAAATCGTTCCGATCAGAAACCCAAGATGGATAACGGTGGCCGCCTTGAAACTCTTTTATGAGCTTCTTCTCCTGAACCGAAAGGCTATTTGACTCGAAACTTGGTAGGAAGTATTAGGGCAAATTGCAGATAAAAAATAGCTAAAATGCTTTCAATCGGAAATCCAAGATGACCACCGCCTTGGCGGTTATCTTGAAAATCTATTTTGCTCTTCTTTTCCTGAACCGAAAGGCCAATTTACTCGAAACTTGGTAGCAAGTATTTGGGCAACTTGCAGATAAAAAATAGCAAATTTCGTTATGATCAAAAGTCCAAGATAGCTAAGATCGTTACGATCGGATATCGAAAATACCGCCATCTTGAAAATCTATTTTGCGCTTCTTCTCCTGGACCGAAAGGCCAGTTGACTCGAAGCTTAGTAGAAAATATCGGGCAGCCATCATGAAAATTTGAACTGAAAGCCCAGTTGACTCGAAACTTGATAGGAAATATCGGGGCAACTTGCAGATCAAAACTAACAAAAATCGTTCCGATTGGAAATCCAATATGGTCGCCTTGTCCGCTTTCATGAAAATCTGTTTTGCTCTTCTCCTCCTGAACCAAAAGGCCAGTGAACTCAAAACTTGTAGGTAGTATCGGAGCAACTTGTAGATCAAAAATAGTTTCTTTCCAAGTAGAAATTCAAGATGGCCGCCAAAATTGCCATCTTGAAAATCTATTTTGCTCTTCCTCTAACTAGGTAGGAAGTATGGGGGCAACTTGTAGATAAAAAAAGCTAAAATCGATGATTTAAACAATATTTTATTTCAAGCTAGTATATATTTACAACATATAAATAAGATCTGGCATAAGGATCTGACAGTAAGCCACTTGGCTTATAAATGTCATCTCCTAAAATAATGTAATGTACAACATTATTGAGTAGCATGACTCAAAATATTGTGATAAATTGAATATTAGAAAACAAATGAGAGAGAGAGAGACAGAGGGAGAGAGAGAGAGAGAGAGAATTGAGTAGCATGACTGAAATATCGACTTAAGGTGCATACGAGAAAATAAAGAGAGAGGGAGAGAGAGAGAGAGAGAGAGATATTTGACTGACCACCTACACATGATTTATACAGACAAATAAGAGGGTAGACATGTATCAGAGCAATTTACATTATATGCCATGTAACCTTAACAAAATAAAAAAAAAAAAAACGTGTTTTTTTTTTTGCGTTATAAATTATTAATGATTTTTGGGTTAGCTTTGCTGTTGCCATAAACTGACTTGCTTTTGGTACACGAAAAGGGCCCTTATGCAATTTACGAGAAACACAGGCCCTGATCAGCCTACGCATTTGCACAGACTGATCAGGATCTTTATTGTCCGCCTCAGCGAGGCGGTTCTAACGAGTACCCACAATCTATGTTCTTGAGCAGAAATAAGAAACATTATGTATACCCCTGTAAACCCCAATTTCACTATATAAAAGTGGGGTTTAAGGGGCCCAAAACTATATAGGCATGTTTTCGTGATGCTTCGCTGTTTGTACATAGAATAAGAGCTAGCTTTTTCTCCACGTTACGCATCATTTGATGTATCAATACCCTACGAATACAACCCGAAATGATTGATACCTGTACACTACCATTAAAGCAGACACTGGGTTAATCACACGAATAATTTCCATCTAAAAGGACAGCCTCCCATTCAGTCTAGATCAAAATACATAGCTAACCAGACATCCTTTAATGTTCCATCAGTGGTAATAGAAAAATGCTTTTAAGCAAATGGTAATTTTTGTAAAGCATTTAAATGCACCCAGGTCACGTGGTAATCAGTTATAATTTGCATTGATGTACTCTCATCGATATGCATTAGCTGTGATACTGTATTAAGGTGAATCGAAAGCTTTGGTAAAGTCTCCGCGATTTTTTTCAAGGGAGGGAACTTTTGTGACACCCTTTTTGCTTTCCTGCACACCAAGTCCCTTCTGAAAAGAGGTCTGCTCTAAAAGGAAAGCTTTCGCTCCACTTGGGAGCAAATTCTTTCCTTTTAAAGTAGGCCCTTTTACAGAAGGGAGGCCAATTCGTTTTGACAGAGTTGCCTCCCCTCCCCTGAGAGTATATCTATTCCCCATAAAATAGGCGATGACATTTATGTTCTCATCCTGCAAGAATGGACCTCGAACAATATTGCTTCACATGGTCCCAACAATTGAGACCTATTTACAACTAAACTAGACAGTTGATGTAGAATGTGCTGGGTTCAAAAGGAAGGATAGTACATTTCTTTGATCATCTCATCATACGAGATTAAGATATGATAAAACAACAGTGTATATGTACCTCTCTAGGGGTAAGGATGATAAACAAGAAATATGGATTCAGAAGACAACTCACTTATATGTTAACACGTCTATGTTAAATGTGTTGTTTAGTCCATGACAATCTCAGTCAATGAAACGGGACAGAGTGAAGAGTTTTTGGTTATTAGCTCCACCAAACAAATGTGAATGCAAAACACTGATCGCAAGCACACACCTTAACTTAAAGTAGATAACCGAATGATTCAGATCAGGAAATGTTGCCTATTCTTGCACTACCCACATACATGTACCCCGGTTTCCGTCTAGTGAAATGACAATTGTCTTATGATCCTGGTTCAGTGGGAAATGTTTTACAATTCTACAGCTGTTCGTCTATTTTGATCGGAAAATACTGCGGTTTTCCTTCAAGATCAGTGCGAATGTTTTAAAATTCTCCGGTTTTCCGTCTAATACAGTGGGGATGTTTTCATCCACTTTTGTCGCCAATGGTTTACAATACATATACTGCTGGTTTTCGAGTTCAGTAGCAGACGCTGCATACCTTGAACAATGTGAGAGAGTTCAAATCATAGGCTGATCACATACGCAGGCTCGCACAAACGCACACACTGATTTTAATTCAGTTTTTATTATATGAAGTGGAGAATTAGCATCCTGAATAAATATATAAAGCATTACTTTGTACGATTGTTCTTAAACCAACCTCCTGAATAAATATATAAAGCATTACTTTGTACGATTGTTCTTAAACCAACCTTAGGAATATTAAATAAATGATGTTTGTTTTCTTAACCCGCCCACTGAAAAGGGAAGGAGCACAAGCACGTTAGTGAGGTTCTAGGTTGAAATCTTTTATTCTATTCTGTTGTCTATGAACGAAAGCAGACATTATAAATTATTGTTCTTTCTTTTCACAAAAAAAAAAAAAAAAAAAAAAAAATGCGACGTTTTATTAAAATTATCTCCAAATCTGATTGAAATGTTAAATCTAATTTTCTATGAACAATGCTAAAAAAAAAAAAAAAAAAAAAAAAATGAATTTCATCTGATGGTTAAGCCTACAGCGTTCTAAAGTTAAAGGTGCTCAGTTGACGGAATGCGTGCTATCCCAGTTTGCGTATATAGCATGCCAAATTCTGGCAGCCTGATTTAATTAAGTTTTAGGTTTAAATACCTGCATTCTAACAAGATGTTAGATAAAAACAAAGTAAAAATCCAACAAAAAATAACACAGCAACACTTGTTCCGCACCTTGCGTAAAGGCCCCTGATGTCATTGTCGAACAGCAAACACCCAAATCAGTCTATGCATCCTTGTCGACGGAAAAGGTCCTTATCTATTTGTTGATATATTCTGAAAAACCTGAACCTTCTGCAAGCCGCACCGAAGGCCTTGAACACTGCGCTTTTGCGCAGTCTGATCAAGGCCTTCGTAACTCTCTTATACAATACGGACCAATTTTCATCTTGTAAGTGGTGGTGAGTATGCCCAGATGTGTTCTACCGTATTTATCGGAAATATTTTGTACACCTAAGCCCTTTAGCACACTTCTCTCAACATTTGGTCCAATTGACTACATATTTATATTTTTAAAGTTGCCGGATGAGTAGCAAACAGTATAGCCCTGATCAGACGCCGCTTATGCGGCGCCTGATCAGGGCTACACTGTTTGCTCAGGCTGTCTGTTATATTTATGGTGAATGCGGTATTTATGAATATGCCTTTTATTTCATCTCGTGATGTAAAGGTACAGATGTCATTCATGGAGTTTTTTATAGTGACCATGAATTTTATTTGATCGATTGATGTAAAAGTATTGTTTAAGCAACAGATGAAGTATTCATGATTTAATAACATCAGATGAAACAAAAGCCATAATCATAATAAACATCTGACTGATCATTTTATTATATCCACAATTAGTTGTGTGTATTGTGTACCAAAATATTGGCCACCAATGTCTGATTGTACTTAATTAAACACATCTGGGAAATTACCCGATACCGTATATATCTTAAATATAGAGTCACTTTAAAACCTTACCAAACGTATACTGAAATTTGAACAACTCTGTTTTAAAACCAGTTGATATGCCTATAATTGATGCATGAATTTCATTCAGTGTAGACACTGATCAAATATCACTTTCTGATCTAGGTCTCCACTGTTTGCTCGGGCATTCTGCTTTTATAATGAGGAACATATGGTAGACTGTTACAGCTGATTGCGTACATATAATCTTCACATGAAATGAACATTCACTATGAATTACATGTAACGAAACAAAAACTCATTTAGACGAAAACATTTTGTTTAACCAATTAATGCCTGGCGTTCGATAAATGGGACGTTGGCAAACTATCTAGACCCAGATCAGACGCCGCAGAACGCGGCGTCTGATCAGGGTCTAGACAGTTTGCATTAAATAAAGGAATTTCTATAAAACATGGTAATTATAAAACTAACCAGACACCCCTTCTATTAGAAATGGACCGGTCCAAAAACCTCGGGTAGAAGATTTCATTCGGCATAAATGGGTTAAGAATTTATAATAGATCAAGCCTCAAGAATACCAACTCAGCATACGCATCCATAGTCTGATCTCTGTTTTCATTCATTTCGAAAACACGCCTATTTAAATATACTGAAAAGTTAATCACCGAAAAATTGAAAATTTTCAGACAAAAAATTCAAATATTTTTCGTATTTCTGCTCAAAACATAGATTGTGGGTACTCGTTAGAACCGCCTCGCTAACGAATACCCACAATCTATTTTTTGAGCAGAAATAAGAAAAATAATGTATACCCCTGTAAACCTCAGTTTTACTATTTAAAAGTGGGGTTTAAGGGGGTCAAAATTATATAGGCATGTTTCCGTGATGGTCCACTTACAGAGTCGTTGGATTCTTTAGAAGTATATCAATGGGCAGAAAAGGTCCTGGACAAACTGTGCTGATGCGCAGGGCATTCATTGTTCGAAACTAACATAATGTTAAATAAATTTATCCTATAAAGCATTCGAACAGCCAAGTCTATGCAAATGGTGTAGATCCAGATGAGACGCAGCTCAACGCAGCCTCTGACTTTTTTTTTTTTGTTTTTTGTTAGTTTGTTTTTTTTTATCTTAGACCGTTTTTCCACTCATCCAGATGTTTTTAGACACACAAACAGGTAGTAAATTGGGCTTGTTTCAAGTTTTAGAACATGTATGGTAAGGAGTTGAGGTGTTCGATTATTTAGAGTAAGGACGTTAAACCCACAGAAGCAAGTGAGCCAAGCCCAAGGCTATTCAGTCTTGTTTTTACATTTACTTGCAAATGTATTTTCGGTGACGTCATAGCCATTTCTCTAGTTTGAATCTGTTGAATTTGAGCTAACTCTTTCACTGCCACAACTGATAATAATAGGCTTTTGCTGTTTGACGTTCAGTCTTTAAACTTTATATATAAACGTCTTTCCAACCGATAGTTTGTTAAAATAAAAAAGCAGACGACAAATGTCGTCGGAAATTTGGCACCGAAAGAGTTAAGGAAGCACTGAGATACATATGTGTCTGCCGTTGTTTCTACAAAGCAGTGCTTTAGATTTATTGGCGAAACACTAGGAAGGCAGCGATATGAAGTGGCAGGTAGGAAATTGGGAAAGCCTTATGTGGAACGGCGGAAGTGGGAATTTAGAAGTATAAGGTAGGGAATCGGGAGAGGGAAATCAGAAGTTTGAAGTCTGAAGTAATAATTTACTACTTTTGACTTCTCACACGCCAGATCCTGAAATTGGCTTGTTAATGTAGACCATTGTCCTACCCCTGTTTTCAATTTATGTGAAGGGGAAATAGCAGGGTATACGATACGTAGAGTTGCTAACGTAATATTAACACATATATCCAGATCAGCATGTGCAATGTGTTTGGGTCTTCAATGTTCTTCTGAATAGAATCATCCAAAACTACTTTGTTAGCCTCGATAGATGCACAGATAGTCCGAGGCCTTTGTAAATCTTCCCAGCAGGCACACAACGTTAAAATGACGTCGTATCAACGTCGATGCGACGTCATCACGTCGCATCGACGTTGATACGACGTCATTTTGATGTTGTGTGCCTGCTGGGTTTGTTCTTTCTTCGAAAGTGTACCTTGAATAATCTTTAGCAATTAGCATGCTAGGGGTATATTCAGCAGACGACAAAGCAATGATATTTTTTTTTCTTATTTTTTCCCGAAAGTACAGGCTTTGACATTCCATGCAAATTGGTTCCTTTCGCACGTGGCATATTGGTCCTTTATTTGGCTTTGTTCATTACATAGCTGACCAAAACATAGAATAATATTTCAAAATGTCATCTGTTGAATTTTTTCCAGCATGCTAAGCGTTATGACAGCTTTGTTGTCCTTTGTGGCTCAGTATTGGAGTAGAAGGCTTTGACATAAACTTTCTGACAATAAGGCATGATCGATACCAACCAACCGGCAGAATACATACTCGTAGTGCACACAGTAAGACAATGCAAATAAACTATCGTGTTTACCCTAAGTATTCGGACAGTAAGGCCTGAGCACAGTGTAGATCCAGATCAGACTCCACAGATTTTGGCGTCCGATCAGTGTCTACATTGTGTGCCTCTCATCCTGTCATTTAAAGACACATTAACAGTATTTAAATGGACTTGTTCAAAGTTTAGGAGAAGTAAAGTAGGTAGTTATATTGTCTCAAATATTAAGCGTAAATATGGTATCAATCTGAAATCTGAAAGAACCAATTCAGTTACAGCTACATAATCTCAGATGGGAGTATGCCGTATTCACCCTAAATTTTAGAAATTGTATACCTCATCAAACAGTGTAGACCCAGATCAAACTGCTCTAAAGAGCAGTTTGATCATGGTCTACACTGTTTGTCATTACGTCACAAAAATATTGAAACTAAACTAAGCAGTCACATGGGCTTCCTCTTGGTTTTGGATAAGCATGGTACATGTAAGTGGTTAAATAGAATTGACTCAGCTAAATTATGTGATAAACAATGCAAAATAAAGACCCAGTATACCAAGTACGAACAGCGAAGGTCTAGATTAGCCTCCCTTCTAAAAAGGGGTCTACTTTAAAAAGAAAGAAGTTTCTATCATTAGGAGAAAATTATTGTCTTTTAGAGTAGAGCCCTTTTCAGAAGGGGTTTAGTGAGCAGGACAGCAAACAGGACGTTACAAAATTTGTCACCATTGTAAAAATAGTGGAAATCTACCAAGTGCATACAGGCCCCTTAACGTGTCCGAATATTTAGAGTAATGATGGTAATCACAAAATGTCAGCCCTAATAAATGTCGATAGACATTATGACAACACAAAGGTTAATGGCAGATGTAGAAATGCATTGTCTGCCTTTGATTGACATTTTTCTGCGAATCTTACCTAACCAATTACTATCAAACAGTTCCAGTTAATCCCAGGAAACCGAACCTATTATTATGCTATTGCCGTTTATAAATTAGTCGATCAGTCGAAGATGTGTTTTCGGGGCAAACGCGGGAAGTCAGGATTCAGATCAGTTAGCGCATTTGCATTGTCTGACCAGAGTCATTGCTTACTGCGCACAGAATCACTAATTGATGCAAATGTATAATGTATCAACAGGGCTCGAAGGGATGCCGCGGATGCGCAGGGATGCGCATCGTATATATGTTCTTAGACGCCTTGTTTGATCTGGCTTTTTACTGTGATACGTATTATAGGAAAAGATTCAGTATGATATGTACGAACAGCGAAGGTCTAGACTAGCCTGCACATTCATCCGCGAAGTTTGGCATTCTGTACCGATAAATTATACAGAAGCCTTCGATTCTAGTAGCGAACAACGAAGGCCCAGATCAGCCTGCGCATGGACCTTCGCTGTTCGCACATGGCATACTGGTCCTTTATTTTGCATTGTTTATTACATAATTTAGCTGAGCCAAGCGAAAATGTGACCTCGAGCATACATACAATATGTTCAGATTCAAGTCGTCATGCACATGCGTGCAGGAAGTATCCGTTTCATATGGCACTATGTGGATATAAAAATATCATCACGAAAACATACCTATATAATTTTGACTCCCTGAAACCCCATTTACATATAGTAAAACTGGGGTTTAAAGGGTTATACATTATTTTTCTTATTTCTGCTCAAAACATAGATTGTGGGTACTCGTTAGAACCGCCTCGCTGAGGCGGTTCTAACGAGTACCAGAATCTATGTTTTGAGCAGAAATATGAAAAAATATCAGAATTTTTCATCTGAAAGTTTTCATTTTTTGGTGGTAAATTTTCAGTATATTTGAATAGGCGTGTTTTCGTAATGTCAAGTATACATGGAAAGTATATCATTTTAGAAAAAGTTAACAAAAAGCTTAACTTGGACATTAGCATATACCTATATATCTACATCAAGTACTATTTAGAAACCAACACTTTAGGTGACTGATGGAGTCACCGGTGTGTATAGTAAAGGGGTCCCTCTAATGAGGTAACAGTCACAATATGGAAGCAATTTATTGAAGAATAAAGCAAACACGGCACTTTGAAAAAAGTAATCAAAAGTTAAACCTAAAAAAAAAAAGTTTCGCAAAATGGCATTTTTTTACCAAACCTTTAGTCCTGGGTGCCATTTATAGATTGTATATGAAAGGGGTTCCTCCAATGAAGCAACCTTCCTAATATGAAAGCAATTCACTGAAGAATAAAGGTAACATATCACTTTGAAAAAAGTTAACCAAAAGGTAAACCTCGGACGACGCATAAAGGTAACGCAACTTTTCAACAAAAATTTTGGTCCTTGGTACCATTAATAGATTGTATATGAAACGTGTCCCTCCAATGAAGCCACAGTCCTAGTATGAAAATAATCCACTGAAGAATAAAGGTAACATATCACTTTGAAAACAAAAAAAAAAAAACAAAAAACAAAAAAAAAAAAAAAACGTTAACAAAGGTAAACCTCGGACGACGCCAGATATTTGCGTTACATTTCGCATTTAGCGTTAGGTCAATGTCAATGTCGCCATTTTTTTAAATTTATTTCTTATACTTGGGCTAGTGGTTAGCAGTGTAGACTGTGACTGAATATAGCGTCCATATACTCATTAACTGATTGGTGAACAGAAAGTGTGTGGCAGTTGATGGTCTGAGTTGGGCTAAAACCTACAATCTGCAGTAAGCGTTAGTATTCTGTACGACTAAATAAATAGAAAGGGACGATTTTGAATGAAACGCCAAGGCTAATTTGCTCTGAAGAAATCAGAAAATATTCTGCGAAAATAAAAACAAAGTATGTATTAAATGTATACTGATTTATAGTCAGCATTCTTATTTTAGAGTCAGCAGGTTAAAGTTTATACTCTTTAATGTGCTTGCACAAAGGTAGCTCCGCAGTGTTTGAAGTGGCTGGTTTAACGAATTTAAAGTTTACTAAAGTATTTCAGCATCCCTATTTTACATATATTTGACAGCGTAATGACCTACTACAATACAATGGTATGTTTTAGAGCAGCGAACATCAAATCAGTTCTATTCATTTTCGCAGTCTCCGCCATGAACTACGAAAGGAACTCTTGCAAAAATAAAAAAAAAAAAAAAAAAAATAAGACATGTGTAACATTTCTCAATAATTTATTGTTTTCCGTCTCTGAGCTGCTAAAACCAATTTCTCAACCATCAACAATGCAAAACGTAATTATATATATGGTTGGTTATTATATAAGTCTGAACCTTGGTATCATGATTGTCTAATTATAAATACGTATGTACTTTTAACAAGAACTATCCTTCGACCATATATAGAATATTAAATACGTTTTTCTGCGGTGCAGAGAGGACTGTAGACAAGTGGCTGGAGCGTTTGGCTGCGGTGCTGAAGATTGTGGATTCGAGCCCAACTCAGACCAAAAATAGCCAAACTCTCTCTGTTCATCAAGTACATGTAGTCAATGAATAGACGGTCGCTGTATTGAACCACAGCCTACACTGTTAACAAGCACCAGCACGTAACATGTACATGACACGGAACAATATATGCCAATTAATATGAATTTAACAGGTGCTACCTATATCCGTGCGTCCACATTGACATCATATGCTTCATAGTTGGGTTGGCCATATCTAACTGAATTCGATTTCATACCACGCTTGACTTCTGAATCCACTGCATGAATTGCGATATAACGTCCAAGTCAACAATATTTCAGTAGTTCAGAGACATTGCCTCCAAATTTGTGGGACTTTTACCCAACCTGGTCATGAATTCGTGTCCTGCTTAGTTACCAGCAGCTCTGCCATGGATGCTTTAGGCAGTCCATCTATTTCGCGGGCCCCGATAGGCGGGGCCATGCTTTCCGAATACCTAAAACTAGTGTATGCCGATGACAGGTACAATGACACTATCGTTCGCTTACCTGAAATCCATTTTACTGCTTCACGATTTTCCTAAAGATTTTTGACCGTTTGTGCGTTTTTTTGTCTTTGTTTCTTTTTGGTCTTGTTTTTAAGCGAGTCTGCTGATTATAAAAAGCAGAAAAAAAATGAAAATAACAACAATTTACAAACCGTTCGAACGAACACGTTATTGTGTCGTTTTTTTTTTTTTTTTTGTTTTTTTTTTTTGTTTTTTTGTTTTTTTTTTTGTTTTTTTTTTGTTTTTGTTTTGTTTTTTTTTTTGTTTTTTTTTTTTAAGATTATCACGTGAAACGAGCGTACAGTCTATGTGTTATCTAAAAATCTACACCAAAGTGTACCTTATGCATAAAACGAATCATGCTTAACTTGTATATAGATGGAGAATCGATAGAAATAAAATTCAAAGCTGAGATAAAATTCAAAATGGCTGCGATCGTAAATGTTGTAGGCTGACGTCATAAGTCTCGTGATTCAACCCCTTGCAATTGGAATACTTGGCGTTATTGGCTGTTTTGTTGCTATTTTCGGCACGGCCGCCGTATTAATAGTACCTCCCAAATCCGGAACGCTTATTGTTTTTTCAGGATAAGCACCGAACCGGCCAAGCGTTTGTTGGACCAGTACATTTTTGTTCACACACATCACTGGGCACATAGTTTGTATACAGTAGTACGTCTGCACGCTGAACCGCTCCGCGGTTCGGGGGAACTGCCTCGCAGTTCCCGCTGGACGCACTTATTATTTAAGCGGACAGGACATATTCTGGTTAACCGGTACTGATCGCTGTCCACATACGGCTCGTAGTCACATAGGCCTATTTAGATTGGAGCAGTCGATACAGTAATGAATCTGAAATATGTTCGTCTTATTTTACGGATACAGCCAAATCGACCTCAAATTATTACACAACCACCTCTCTTCAATTACCTATTTTCAGATTCCTTAATGCGAAAATGTGTGAATTTCATGTGTTAATTGACTTCTCGTATTTGACAAATAACTGTATACACAAACACGTTTTAGGCGCTTCTTGTCTGCGCGTATGGGCGTAGACAATCT
Organism: Anodontia alba; assembly: GCA_964016985.1. Classification (NCBI taxonomy): domain Eukaryota; kingdom Metazoa; phylum Mollusca; class Bivalvia; order Lucinida; family Lucinidae; genus Anodontia; species Anodontia alba. Next base: position 10,028,294 of record OZ024825.1, on the reverse strand, counting down.
TAATATGTTTGTTTGTGTTGAGGTTTTACGGCCCAGTCAACCCAGTGGGGTCATGTCGAGCGCGGTCTGTTTACCTAACCACACGTTTACTGGGCAGGCTTATTACTCTAAGCAATTAACCAGTATTGTGCACATTCTTTCGCCAGAAAATCTTAATATGTGTCAAAGCCCCGGGAGCATTTCATGAAAGGACATTGACTGGTCCAATTACTTTCCATGGACTGCTCAACGTTATATTATAACCAAGTATTAGCTTTCACTGTGTGCTAAGCGTAAACCAAGCTTTTCTTGTGAAAATTAATACTTGTTAAACATAGATTTGACTGTACTTTCACTTCTGAATTTTTCGCTCTATGATGCTATTCAGTGTGGGGAATCCACATGACCAAATGACTAGGTACACGGAGTTTCTTACTATTTTTAGCTCCGCAGAAGGTATGAATTTTTTAGAATATCTCTATTCACACCTAATAGAATTTGTTCAAATAAAACACAGAGTACGCGGAAAATCAAGCTCTTTCTGGTAGTGTAAGCGCTATTCTGCGATCTGGTCTAATTCTCGAGAAATTCGAAGAATGTTTTTGCCGTCAGTCTGGGCTACCGGGACAATGTACATGAATTTTGACGAAACACATTCTCCGAATGTTCTCGAGAATCAGACAAGATTAAAGAATAGCTCTTACACCATCTGAAAGAGCTTGATTTTCCACGTACTCTGTGCTTTATTTGAACCAATTCCACCAGGTATAAATCTAGATATTCTAAAAAACCCTACCCAATACGGAGCTAAAAATAGTAATAAACTTTGTGAACCTAGTCATTTGGTCACGGGGATTCCCCACACTGCTATTGCTACAAGTATACTATACCATCATGCATCAACAGAGAATTTAGATAGCAAAATAATCAGTCTCGATTTATTTTCTTTGTTTCCAAGGACAAACTTCAAAGATATTATTTTAATTCAATACATCTGGTGTTAATTGTCGTGTGGCGGCCGAAAAAAATCTCCCCATACTTCTACATATCTCACTTGTCACTTTTTTTTTCCTTGGGTTCATAGTCCATCCTGGTATCTGGGGAAATCGAGGTACGTTTAATCCAGTGCTAAGCATTAAGAAAACATGCCTATTCAAATATACTGAAAATTTTACCACCAAAAAAATGAATTTTTTCGGATAAAAATTCGGATATTTTTTATATTTCTGCTCAAAACATAGATTGTGGGTACTCGTTAGAACCGTCTCGGCGAGGCGGTTCTATCGAGTACCGCAATCTGTGTTTTGAGCAGAAATAAGAAATGTATACCCCCTGTAAATCCCAGTTTTACTTTATAAAAGTGGGGTTTAAATAGTCAAAATTATATAGGCATGGTTTTGTGATGGGGATGTATGCACCACTGCAAAGAACAATGCTGCCATATGAAGAGGCTCAATGAAACCGAGACTCCTCATTACGAAAACACGCCTATTCAAATATGTTGAAATTTTACCACCCCCCAAAAAAGAAAATTTTCAGATAAAAGTTCTGATATTTTTCATTTTTCTGCTCAAAACATAGATTGTGGGTACCCGTTAGAACCGCCTCGGCGAGGCGATTCTAACGAGTACCCACAATCTATGTTTTAAGCAGAAATATGAAAACTAATGTACACCCCTATACTATATAAAAGTGGGGTTTATGGGGTTCAAAATTATATAGGTATGTTTTCGTGATGGTTTTTCTTCTTTTATCAGTTCTTTATTTCTAGGGGCAACGTTAATTAAATTTATTTATTTATTTTTTTATTATTTTTTGTTAAAATCTCCATTTATATTTTATTAGTACGCTGTGCGTATGACAGTTTGCTGAGCTTTTTCCTTTGGCTAGCATTAGCCACTAGCATTGGTATATTGCCAGGCTGCGGCCCACCTGAAAAACGAACTGTGTCTATAAATAACTCAGCAAACGAATATACTTGATGCAAATACTCACTGACAGCGACAATAGACTGCAATTTGACAGTAGTGTAAAAGCTTACTCGTCAATTATTTTTAGCTGTAATAGCATTGTCCCCTAATATATAGTCTATTAATGCGAACCGTCCTTCAAATGTACCTCTGCAAACAGTGGAGACCCTGACCAGGCGCCAACAAAACGTGGCGCTTTACTAGGCCATTAGAAAACAGGCCTATTCAAATATACTGAAAATTTTACCATCAAAAAATAAAATATTTCAGATAAAAAAAAATTGACATTTTTATATTCCTGCTTAAAACATAGATTGAGGGTACCCGTTAGAACCGCCTCGACGAGGCGGCTCTAACGAATACCCACAATGTATGTTTTTTGGGCAGAAATAAGAAAAATAGTGTGTACCCCTGTAAACTCCAGTTTTACTATATAAAAGTGGGGTTTAAGGGGGGTCAAAATTATATAGGCGTGTTTTCGTGATGTCTACGTTGTTCCAATGACATTAGTACTTTACAGTAATATATAATAGCGGTATTGCACGCGACACATGATCTTGTTCTAAGGTATAGCAGTGTCAAATTATTTCAAAATCATGCAAAATAAATGTATGAGGTGGACTTAAACATGGAGCCACATGGATGGCAGCACGGATGGTGTAATTGTTATATGCTCAATGTCGGACATATAAAATAGGAGTGAATATTCATAGACCATTTCAATCCATAAATCAGCTTTAAAAAATTATAGCTAATTAGCTTTTATTAATCCACTTTTACTTCTGGGGATTATCTAATTGATAGATAAGGCTTGTTTTTGGTCCCACAGATCGAGAAATGACCGGGAGTGTTATACGTACATACATACGACGTCAAGTTTTCTCATGAATTCTCGGATGGCATCAATGGAATACGTCACCGCGTTTGTTGGAAGCACTTCCCTAGCTTAACCCATTGAAGACTGGAGCCCCTAAACGGGTAACTGGCAAACAGCGCAGACCCAGATCAGACGCCGCGTTCTGCGGCGTCTGATCAGGGTCTCCACTGTGTGCAAACAGTCCAACCTTTTTTCTTTAGGAATATCTGTATCATATAGCCTGGCATTTACCTAAAATCGAAAACGTACTCTTCCAATATATTGTGCGGGAGAGTTTTTTCAGTCTCATCACGAAAACATGCCTATATAATTTTGACCCCCTTAAACCCCACTTTTATATAGTGAAACTGAGGTTTACAGGGGTATACATTATTTTTCTTATTTCTGCTCAAAAACATAGATTGTGGGTACTCGTTAGAACCGCCTCAGCGAGGCGGTTCTAACGAGTACCCACAATCTATCTTTTGAGCAGAAATTTGAAAAAATATCACAGTTTTTTATCTGAAAATTTTCAGTTTTTGGAGGTGAAATTTCCTATATATTTGAATTGGCGTGTTTTCGTAATGTTAATGGGTTAAAGGGCAATGCCACATTTGGCTTTATACCAATGGCAGTATAGCTCTATGGCAGTAGTTCGAGTCCGGTTTTTAACTGTGATTTCATTACACAAAAGCAGCAACGTCAGAAAAGGTATCTTCGGGGCCTGGGCACTCACGCAGTATGACCGGAATCTTCACTGGGCACATTTTGGGCAACCAAGAGTGCAATGTTTCTTCATGCGAGCAAAGAAGAGTTTGATGAAAGCGCAGGTGGACAGGCTGTTTTGAGTTTTCGTTCGGCGCACATTTAGAAGGTATGTTTTCTCATGTTTAGGCTCATAAAACGACACAAATACCCGAACAAAATCGCATGTTAGGACATTTGAACGTTCATAACGTTCGCCAGTCCATGGCATGTACACTTCATTGTTCAGATTTAGTATATTGGCCACAACGTTACCTTCTGACATGTACGTCCAACAAAGACGAATCTACCTGTGCCTCCACGCAGTTTTATCGGTCCTCGCCGTCCACACGAAGTAACTTTGCATCCTTGGCTATCCGACATGTGAAATCTGATCTGAGTCTTCGCTGGGCACATATACCAGAAGGTACTTTTTTACGTAGCAGTTGATATAGTTTGTCAACGACCAAAAGTTCTAACAGCAGAGGGAAGAAAACGTTGTAATCAGTCTATGCGATTGCGCAGGCTGATCTGGAATTCGTTGTCTTGCATACGCACTGAGGCCCATTTTCACATGCGGCCGTCCATTTATAATGCGCGGTTGTAAACGGGTCATGAAAGCATTCAGCAGCACTCGATCACGGTTAAAATGCTAATAGCTCATCAATAGCTTTCAGTGTGCAGGCAAAGTAATCTTCTGTCTTCGTCATTGTCTGTTTTCCAAGGTGGTATCATTAAAATAAATCACAGGATAGTTCGGTGAATTGAAGAAATCCATAACGCGCTGGTCACAGAAGTAAATCTCTCTTTGAGGATATACGTCGCTATAAGGAACCAATCTATAATCATTATGAAAACATGCTTATTCAAATATATTGAAAATTTTACAACCAAAAAAGGAAAAAAATCAGATAAAAATTCTTCTATTTTTCACATTTCTGCTCATAACATAGATTGTGGGTACTCGTTAGAACCGCCTCGGCGAGGCGGTTCTTACGGGTACCCACAATCTATGTTTTTGAGCAGAAATAAGTAATGTAGACCCCTGTAAACTCCAGTTTTACTATATAAAAGTGGGGTTTAAGGGGGTCAAAATTATATAGGCGTGTTTTCGTGATGAGAAACTATAAAAAAAAAAAAAAAAAAAAAAAAAGATACACATATACCTTCTGACATGTGCGCCAAACAAAGAATGAAGACACAAATCAACCATGCGCATCCGCGCAGTCTGATAATTTTTCGTTGTCCACATGAAGAAATTACATCCTTTGCTATCCAAAATGCGCACGATGTGCAGTCTGATCCCGAGGTCATAAAACTTTTTTCATGCTCAACTCAGCTGAGCATGAAATTTTCTCTGCTAATAAATATGAAAATGCCAACAATAGTTGGCATTTTCATATTTTATTAGCAGAGAAATGTTCATGCGCAGCTATGTTTAGCAAGAAATAATTTGGTATTGTTAGTAATTTGAGATTTATTAGCATGAAAAATTTCTATCATTACGAAAACACACGCCTATTCAAATATATAGAAACTTTCACCTCCAAAAACTGAAAATTTTCAGATACAAAAATTCTGATATTTTTTATTTATCTGCTCAAAACATAGATTGTGGGTACTCGTTAGAACCGCCTCGGCGAGGCGGTTCTAACGAGTACCACAATCTATGTTTTTGAGCAGAAATAAGAAAATAATATATACCTCTGTAAACCCCAGTTTTACTATATGAAAATGGGGTTTAAGGGGGTCAACATTACATCGGCATGTTTTCGTGATGAACCTCGGGGCTTGATCTGAATCTTCGCTGGCCGAAGGTACGTTTTCTGACGATGAGGCTGATGTTTTCTGTTACCGTAAGTAAGTAAGTAAGTAAGTAAGTTGGCTTTATATAAAGAGGGTGACTCATTTGGCAGTGCCAATCTTCCATGAGGCCCTCTAAACTACATACAATACAAATTAATAAAAACAAATGCAATGCAATAGATACAAGTATGAAAATGAGGGGATGATTAGCATGATACTGACTGAGCTAAAACATTTTATAACTTTATCATTATGTTTAACTGTTAATTGTATTACTTTTCAGTTATTCCATAACAATTTCTAGATATTGCATCAGGTACAAAATACGGACTTTTTTTTTGAGAAAATTGAAAGCGAGACTCACTTTAGACGCCAATTAGTATGCAATATTTACTTCAAATATTGTGACACCTTTAACTCCTTACCATACTTGTCCTATAATTTGTAAAGGTCTATTCCACCACAAGCTGATGCGCCTAAAATATTGCTGGACGAGTGTCAAACGGTGTAGACCCCAAACAGACATAACATTCTAATAGCCATATTGGCGAGAACCTCGTGCATAGTTTTAATACTGTCAGACAACTGATGCTCTATTACTCGATGAATGTTTACTGTCGTGTCAATGTACATTTAATATTGGAGTAATCCAGGGTCAAGGTGAAGCAGGGTATAAATAAGGCCACTCGGTACTTCCTGGTTCACCGACTCCGTTAGACTGAGTAAGTTATACATTGATAGCGGTTTCTTGCAAGTGTATTGAATCAAAGCGCCAACGGTCGTTGTCCATAAAGTCAAAACTTAAATCAAAGGTCGGAGTTTCGATCCTTGTAAGAGTCCTTTTTTTTTACTCATAATGATATCTTATCTCTGTGCGTATTTTTATTATTATTTTTTTTTTTTTCTTTAATGTTTTCATCTAAATCACCGCGATGTGAAAATTATTATCCTGTTTTAACACTCACCATGCTATGGGTAGATTCAGCAGTCAACAAACTGATGTGATATTTCTTATTTTTTTTTTTTTTTTTTTTCTCAGAAAATAGGATTCAATCGAGAAGACAGTTTGCATGAAATGTTGAAATGGCGAATTGTATTTTCTGGAAAAAAATGAAAATATTTCAAAATGTTGTATTATTATTATTGTAACAGTTATTATTATTATTATTATTATTAGCACACTGAGGGGTACTAATTAGAATTTGTTCTGGAGAAGTAAGAAGAAACATTTATGTTCATTAGGTAGGCCTTCATATTTTACAATATATTATGGACATAAGAATATTTGGGACATTATGCATACTAAGACAGATTTAATCAGTAAAACAAACACATAAAAAAAGCTCGTTTTATACCGACAACATTCTCAAAGTCCACCTAATTCTGTAGATCCCATCGTACCCCTGGGCTGCGTTTAGAAGTGTAATGTGATCGCCAACGTTTTACCATGGATCCTTGCACCGAATGACGAGCGTTAACAGGAGCAGGGGTCCAGGGCAAAAACGACCGCCTGTAACCACTTTTAAACGAAGCCCCGTTTACACTATAGGGTCAGTTCATGCACATTTGAACGCAACTAAGGTCATTCCATTTAACTTCGAACAACAAGTAACTTGGGGTATAAAGAACTTTAATTAATACGCTTCGGTGTTAACGTTTATTTTACCAGTTGCCTCCCTTATTCTGAAACAGCCGACTATCGTCACACGTGTTTAATATGTTGAATTCGATTTTGTTGGGAGAGACAGCCTTACAAAAATCAGTACCAATGAAAATATTACTTCGATTTTATGCGTATACTTGCTTACAACTAATGAAGATACGATTTAACTGATATAGTTTGTGCCTAACTCAAAAATTTAATAAATTTGCTAAAATATGACCCACACCAATCTTACGTCAAAACGCAAAAGGTAAACGCGGATAGCAAGTGCTTTTGATCATATTATAATTAAAATAAGTGATTGATAACTATCTAAACTGTTTTTCGTAATTGTTTCTAGGTTTTACAATTAAACTTCAAATCTGATACTTAGTGACAGAATTTGAAAAACATGATTATGATGATTGTGAGTTTAACTATACTTGTTCTAAAATTGGTCTGCTACGTCAAGGGGAAGACTGGTCAGTAATGCTTCGTAATAACATACCAAACTTAAACTTAAGGTGAGCTGATGAGACACCTGAGGCTTTCAAGCGAATATATCACATACGTTATAATCTCTCGGTGTTTTCACGTAAGATGTACGTGTTATCCTTAACCGGAGACAGCAATGCCGGAGGTGGACGGATAAACACACCTTCACCGGAGGCAGCAATACCGGAGGGTGACGAATAAACAAACCTACTGGTTAACCGCTTAGAGGACTAAGCCTGCCCAGTAAAAAAAAAAAATAAAAAAAATGATAATACACATTCAAGGGAGACCAACCTGTTATGAAAATTTTACCTCCTCTTCCAATGATTGTCAGTTTCTTTCTTTTTTTTTTTTTTTTTTTTTTCTTTTTTTTTGGGGTTTTGTTTTTGTTTTTAATAGACATCAGTTTCCGAGTTTGCCTTTTCTCTGCCCGAGTTTACCCTGTCCATAGGTCTGGCTTTTTATCCGATTTATGACAACATAACGCAGGTATGTAAACAGTTAAAATTCGATATACTCATAACGGATTTGCAAAACCTCTATCATCGTAAATGTGCTAAAGATTCGGAGTAAGGGACGACGAAAACAAATGTTACGACCCTCCTTCAAAAACTGCCCACATTTACCTTAATCCTTTTAAGCCTGGCGTCCAATAAAAAGGACATTGGCTAACAGTGTAGACCCAGATCAGACGCCGCGGAAAGCGGTGTCTGATCAGGGTCTGTAGTGTTTGCATTAAGTTCAGACATTTCTATAAACCATTATAATAATAAAATCTAACCAGACGCCCTTAAAATAGAGAATCGACTTGTTCAAAAAGGTAGAATCCATTCGGCATAAATGGGTTAAATGATTTCGATTTTCACCAAGAGACCATTCCCAGCATAAGCTGCTGCACCTTATGACAAAGGGTCCCTCGTGAGGACTGTACGTCGTGATTGTGGGATTTCCTGGAAAGGCCCCTATCAACATTAATGAGCCAGCGCATGGCAAAACCTACAAAACTACATGTGCGCCCAGCGGACACGGCTCAGCCTGAGCATTCGCCGTCTGATCATAGTCTTTGCTGTGCGCTCAATCGGTAGCTAAGGACCCAAGCTTTCTTCATGCGGACAGCGAAGACTCTGATCAGACTGGGCGGATGCCCAGGATGATCTGAGTCTTCGCTGGGCGCACATGCCATTTTGTAGGTTTTGTCCTGCACTGGCTCATATATTTTCTGGAATCAGCTAACGCTGATGTGCACAACCCGCAAAAAACGCATTGACATGATTATACCCATTTACCGTTTTTAACCATTGATGAAGGAGTGACAAAGGAAAGTTCACAAATATCATTACGAGAACAAGCCTATTTAAATATACTGAAAATTTTACCACCAAAAATATGAAAGTTTTCAGATGAAAAATTCTAATTTTTTTCATATTTCTGCTCAAAACATAGATTGTGGGTACTCGTTAGAACCGCCTCGACGAGGCGGTTCTAACGAGTACCCACAATCTATGTTTTGAGCAGAAATAAGAAAAATAATGTTTACCCCTGTAAACCCCAGTTTTACTATATACAAGTGGGGTTTAAGGGGGTCAAAATTATGTAGACATGTTTTTGTGATGTTATCCAAGCATAATGGTATTCAAACTGAATGTTAAGAGTAAAAGTGTTTTCATATTTTCCCAGTTTGGCCTCGGCGAGGCTATTTATAAAATAATCTGGCATTCGACAATTTCATTGGTTAGGTCTTTTCAATATCTATCAACATGTCAAATATAATCACAATAATCCCAACGGTTTGAGCGTTATAGCGATTATCATATTTTCACATTTTTTTTTGCTCCCGCGAGACTACTTATAACTGTTTATTAAGAGATCTGGCATTTGACAATTTCATTATTTATGTCTTGTCAATATCTACATTTGTATCTGCATGCCAAAGTTATCAAAATATTCAAGCGGTTTACACTTACAGCGATTTTCACAAACTGGTTATGGACCGACGGACACGGTCACTCCACGTAAGTCCTCTTTTCGGATGACTTTACTGCGGGTCGTGCAATAAGCAAACAGCAAAGGGGTAAATAGTAAAGGTCTAGATGAACCATGACGTCTTCCTTGTCTGATCAGGACTTTGAATGTTTGCATGTATCTTTATGTGCCTGTATGAGCCTCAACACTAGAAAATATACATATAATGATAGCTGCGCCTACTGAGGAAAATAAACACGCTTTCTGTTTGGAGCACTTTGTCTTTTCTTTTCAATGAAGTAAATCTGAATACTCATAATTTGTTAAGTATCGACTAGGCCTCCGTAGAAACGCAAACTGCAATTATACGCATATCTGCTATACAGTTGTTGTTGGCATGGCTACACTTTCTTCCTATATCAACATAAATTGTATATCTTTCCAATTCCAGGGTGAGCATTTTTATTTTATTTTATTTTATTTATTTTTTTTTTTTTTTATTTTATTTTTTTTACATTGGGACCCGTACTAAACGTGCTTGTATGGTAATTTAACCCTTGTCCTGCTGAACCCGGATATGACCTGCCTTTGCAAACAGTGTAGATCCAGATCAGTTGGAGAAGCCAACTGATCTGGATCTGCACTGTGTGCCATTCAATACTTGAATTTGTATCACCAATCCGGACCAAGTAAACTGATTGGCTGAAAATTAGACGTGGGCGTGGCATCGTAATTTATTTAGCATGACAAGGGTAAAATACATGTATACTGTTCTTAGGCGGTTCCTCTGTGGGAGCTCTTTTTAGTTCGTGTGCCAGTGGTTCATATAATAATTTGTAATTGCTTGCAATAGGTAGGGTGTGTTTCTTGATTGTGGCGTTTCGAGGGTATCTTCACGTATGTTCGTGATTGTGTCGTTTCGAGGGTATCTTCACGTATGCTTCGTGAGTATGCCGTTTCGAGGGTATCTTCACCTATGCTTCGTTTTTGTGTCGTTTCGAGGGTTCCGTATGCTTCGTGATTGTGGCGTTTCCAGGGTATCTTCACGTATGTTTCGTGATCGTGGCGTTTCCAGGATATCGTCACGTATGCTTTGTGATTGTCGCGTTTCCAGGATATCGTCACGTATGCTTCGTGATTGTGACGTTTCTAGGGTATCTTCACGTATGTTTCGTGATTGTGGCGTTTCCAGGATATCGTCACGTATGCTTTTTGATAGTGGTGTTTCCAGGATATCGTCACGTATGCTTCGTGATTGTGACGCTTCCAGGGTATCTTCACGTATGCTTCATGATTGTGGCGTTTCCAGGTAATCTTCACGTATGTTTCGTGATTGTGGCGTTTCCAGGATATCGTCACGTATGCTTTGTGATTGTGGCGTTTCCAGGATATCGTCACGTATGCTTCGTGATTGTGACGTTTTCAGGGTATCTTCACGTATGCTTCGTGATTGTGGCGTTTCCAGGATATCATCGCGTATAATTTTGCATGTAACAGCTGTTGTGTTTGTGCTGCGTGACGGTCGTAAATCGTTTCCCCGTATATACATTTAATGCTGTTATATTTTGTGCTTTTTCTTCCTCAGGGATTGCATTTACCATCGTTAATCACATTCCCTTGCTGAATGTTGTAATTTCCTCTATAGATGCGCCTAATTGAAGGACCGTGCCAAGCCCTTTGCCACCCTTCCACCCCTTCCCCCCACGCCCCCACGCCCACCTATCCCCACCTCCGTATCTCCTAGTTACAGTGCTTCTTTGCTCGTATGTCGGTTGTTTCATAAGTGGCGGTTGTTTTGTTATTATTTGTTTCTCATTTCTTTTTTTTTCTTTTCTTTTTTGTGTCTCATGAAGGCCATGCTTCGTGATTGTGTCGTTTCCTGTGTATCTCTACTTATACTTGTTTAAGTAAAACCTTAGGAAAAATGCTTAATCTTTCTCTTAATCATCTTTCATAATTCATTTCTGAACCCCAATTTTACATTCTAAAATGTTGTATAAAGTTGTTTCGATTTACATTATGTAAAATTGGTAGGACGGTAATAAATCAAATCGCAACGTCGGTAATCATTCTTCAACCATTAGCGGAATGCGCAGATTTCATTCTGCGAAACAGATTTAGGAGAATGACTATGTTTTGAAGGGAGACAACTTTCCAAACAGATGTATCTCGTCTCTGAAAATGGACCATCTCTAAAAGGTTCTGATCATCTTATCCCATTTGAGCTCCGTTAAAACATTCCATAGTACCAATTAAGTGTATAGTGAGGGACCTGATCAGACTGCGCAAATTTAGATATCACATTTATCTACGAATGTTCAGACAGACAGGTCTAAGCAAACAGTACAGACCCAGACCAGAACGTGGCGTCTGAGCTGGGTCTACATTGTTGCTACTTATTCAGCAACATTTTAGACACATAAAGTGTCAGTAAAATGGACTAAATCAAACTTTAGAACAATTATGGAAAGAGATAATGTGTCTGAGCACCAGGGTAAATATGGCAAGACCAGCTATAATAATGATAACAGAATGCAGAGTATAAAAATCTATCATATTATTAGTCTGTATGTAAATAATTATTTTTCATCAAGAGGTTTTGACTATCCCTCTTACTCAACTCCACGGAAGCCACAGACCACCAGTTTCTTAAGTCCACCCCACATCTTCTTTAGGCGATTCTTTTTATGTTTTCTTGTACCCTCTGTTGGTATAAACTTGTCTACTTCTATCTGTAAGTCATCATCTTTTCTTTCTGGTTTTGACTCGGCCGCTTCAAATTGTAGACCTATCGAACAAATGTCAGCTTTCTTGTCAGCGTCCAAAAGATAGCCACTCATAGGTAATTCATTGTACAAACTTTTCTTTCCTTCTTCAAACACCATGCAAATTTCTTTCTGAAAGTCGTCACTATATCCGCCTATCTCTTTATCAAATTTAGATGAGAGCCTGTCCACCAAATCATATGTGTATACTTTCATTTCATTGTTGAACATCAGCACCAGCTCATTTGCATATTGAATCAATCCTTCACCGTACATGCATATCAGCTTTCGAATCTGATTGTCACTGTATACAGATATGTCCTTGTTAAAGCGAGCCGCAAGCCGCTCGATAAGCCCATTACTGTATGTTATTACCTGATTGTGAAACAAGTTCATTATGTTACTAAATAGTCTCTCTGTATCTTTGTCTCTATAACCATTAGAAGGGACAGATAACTCATTATATAATTTGTCACTGTATTTGGTCGCTGTTAGATGAGCAACATCTGAAAGTCTTCTTTCAAGATCTTCCAATCTCTGTTTAGCCTCCTTTTCTGATATATATAGTAGGTCATAGACAATCTCTTCCAGGTTCTCTGATTTATCACCATTCCACCAGATAACTGCATTTCCAGAGTTGATTTCTGTAGCAAACAAGAAGCCTGTAAATAATAATGTGCTATGTTTACCTTAACTATTCAAACAGACCCAGTCAGCATTCTACGTAAATCTATATCGGGCCGTCATCGGCCCGTCAGGGTAGCTGACGGGCCGATGACGGCCCGATGTAGATTTACGTAGAATGCTAGCTGGGAGACAGGCCCGAGTTCAACACATCGTAACATACATGTTATATAATAAAATAATAGTTGTAACAGGACAGCATAGCTCATTTAAATGGCACTTTGTTCGTCAGTTGCACAATCAAACTTTACCAAATTTTTTTTTTTTATAAAATAAAAGTCCAAATGCCAAATAAAAACATGCAACGTCGACATGTCGCTTTAGTCCTAATGTCAACTTAATACATCCAACTATATATGCGATATAACTTTCAGAAACTGGAACACAAAAGTTTAACTCTAAATTACTTAGCCCGTGACATTGACTTCGCTGTCACTTAGTTGGTTGGGTGCTATTATGTGAACATTTAGACGAGTATCTAACATTACTCCAAATTAAATAAGTGAACCCTGGAACCAATACTATATCAGGTACAAAACAAGCTCTCAACATCGGTGAGACTAAAGTTTGCGGGCAGACAAATACATTTAAAAGCCCCAAAAAGAACAGATAGCAAGCAGAGTTGGCAATCATTTCCCAACAAGGTGACACTACTGTTACCCAAACTATATTTTTAACTTTGTACATACATAATTGTTGAAAGAAAAACATTTGTAAGTGAAACACTACAGAACGTTTAACAAAAAGTATCACAACGAAAATACCGCCTTTGAACCATCAGTAATTAATTACTTGGGATGTGTTGGGGATGGGGAGGGGGTGGGGGAAGGGGCTTAAACTAGTTTTACGGGATCCAAACCCTCGCCCCCAGTTTCCATGATAGTAAACAACGTGTATTTGTTGGGTCCGCGTTGAGGTCTTCTAACTCATCCATGAATCATTACGGGGGACAACATATAAATCACAGATAAAGCCTATAATGAAACGTAGATTAGGCACCAACAGAAACAATACGAGGGTCCTGCAAAAAGTTTTGTCACTAGGTTCGGATTACTTCAGTGCTACGTTTTATCAAACATATTTTTATTAAAAACCTTTAAAGTATTCCCCCTTTACTGAAACACATTTTTGTAACCTTTTTACCCAGTCGCGAAAAAACAGATAAATAGTCTTCTTTTGGTATCTGTTGGAGATACTGATAAATAGCGCTGCCAAGAGAACTTCTAGACGTATATATATTTCCAGAAAGCATTTTCTTAAGCCTTGGAAATAAAAAGAAGTCATAGGGACTCAGGTCAGGTGAATAAGGTGGATGGTTTAAAACTTTCACCTGTTCAGAAGCCATAAAAAGACTACACAACCTCACACTTATGAGAGGAGGCGTTAGCATGTAAAAGGCGGAGTCCTGACCATGCTTTGCTTGGTCGTTTCTTATTGTAAAACTCTTTCACTGTCTTCAGTACAGAATTCTTGTAGAATCGGCCAGTGACTGTATGAACAGATGGACAAGGCACTTGAACGACTGGCTCACTTGAATTAAAGAAAATTGCGTACAACATCTTTTTCGAACTTATGGTTCTCTTGGCAATACATGGGCGTTTTTTTTTTTTTTTTTTTTTTATCTTTTCGCTTCCATTGCTTATTATCAGCCCTTCTTTGTGGCTCAAAAATGTGCACCCAGGTTTCATCACCTGTTAGCAAGTTAGAAATAACCCGACTACAGCCTTTGTATGTTTTCAAAAGTTCCCGGGCACATTTAAGGCGTTGTGTCTTTTGCTCCTCAGTGAGCAAATGAGGTACCCACCTAGCGCAACCCTTTCTCAGGTCCAAACGATTTTTTCAGAATTGTTTGCACACTGCCTTCTGATATGCCAGTACAACTAGCTATATCTTTGACAGACAATCGCACATCCTGTTCGACCACAACTTTACAGCAGCGATGTTAGCCTTGGTAACAGAGGTTTTAGGCCTTCCAGGACGGGTATCATCTTCAACAGAAAATTTTCCACTTTTAAAATCTTTAACCCACCACCCACCTAAATTATGTGCGCATTAAATTGGTCTGAGGTCCATATATACCACACAATTCATTAAATATCTGCTTTGAATCTATATAAAGTATAATGCGGCATTTAATATAGCTACGAATTTCAGTCTTCTGGTCCATGTTCCAGTGTAACAAGTAAATTGGTCAGTGTATATGACTGCATCTATTTCATTTTGAAATAACTCGGTCAGTTGGAAAGCAATATGCACTAAATAAACGGGTATCGTTAGCTATTCAACACATCATTCAAGTGCAGTGAAGAATTTTAAAATCTACCTGGGATAAAACCAAGGAAGCCTATTAGTGACAGAACTTTTTGCACGACCCTCGTATGTTGAGACATATGGAGATCCCGGTTTATTCCCGGCGGGCCGAGAAACAGACAGAGAAGTTTCGGCCCAGGCCATCTAAATAAATATTTAAGACGGGACCATCATAGAATCTGAACAAAAGTGTGCACTAAAGAAGTTCATTGATACAAGTCATCTAAAAGCTTTAACTAGAAACTTTAACATCAAGTGAGATGTGAACGCCATCATCGAAGCCACCGGCGCAACCGATGCCGCCTATGCAATAGATCTACCTGTTCTTTCGTATATGCAAGCTATACGCTTAGTAAGCTGAACGAATAAGGAAATAAGCCAATGGCTTGCAGTATATTATTAAAATAGTAAACCTGTTTATCACTGCTGACAGTCTCTTCTATAATATTAGGGTCTCTCAAACCATCACGAAAACATAGATATAATTTTGACCCCCTTAAACCCCACTTTTATATAGTAAAACTGGGGTTTACAGGGGTATATATTATTTTTGTAATTTCTGCTCAAAAACATATATTGTGGATACTCGTTAGAACCGCCTCGACGAGGCGGTTCTAACGAGTACCCACAATCTATGTTTTGAGCAGAAATATGAAAATTATCAGAATTTTTTATCTGAAAAAATTGCCATTTTTTGGTGGTAAAATTTTCAGTATATTTGAATAGGCGTGTTTTCGTAATGTGACAATAAATAAATAAATAAATAAAGCTATATATTAACTTTTGCTGCTTATAAATTATATGCCTTACTAAATAAACAAATGCATGATACATATATCATAGTTCCAGCTTATGTACATTTGAGCTTTAGCATTCCGTAAGCTAAATCATAAGACGAAAATTACTGATAATAAGGCTTGAAATTTCATTCAAAAGTCTTATTTTCTGCAGCGTTTCTTATCTATATGTATAAAAATATTTGTGATAAACTCACCGTTTCATTACGAAAACAAGCCTATTCAAATATACTGAAAGTTTCTCCACCAAACATTCTAAATTTTCAGATACAAATTCGGATATTTGTCATATTTATGTCAAAACATAAATTGTTGGTACTCGTTAGACCCGCCTCGGCAAGGCGGTTCTAAAGAGTATCCACAAATTATGTTTTTGAGCAGAAATTAGAAATATAATGTATACCCACTGTAACACCCCCACCGCCCCCGCCCCCCCCCCCCCGCCTACCCCCTCCCCCCCCCCCCGTCTTTTACTTTATACGAGGGTGAGTCAATAAGTAACCAGCCTATCCCATTTTCGATGGACCGAGACGGTCACGATTTTAATGCTTTGTTTCAATATATGTTTTATACATGGGTACAAAATTGCACACGTATCGAGTCATTCTTTAATAAGATATTGAATGTCAAACATGGCTTGTGATGCAAAGGCATGCTTTTCATCTAAAATTGAGTACCGTGCTGTAATTCGGTACTTGTATTTAAAGGGTAAAACAGGCAAGGAAATACACGGCGATACAGCCGATGTTTATGTGTCTTCTGCACCATCTTATGCTCAGGTTAAATTCTGGGTAGGGGAATTCAAACGCGGTAGAACGTCTTTAGAAGATGAAGCCAGGTCTGGACGCCCACTGGATGCCACCGACGAAGAAATGTGTAAGAAAGTTCGGGATCTGGTATACTCTGATAGGCGAATTCAGGTGGAAGAAATAGCGCAGGTATTAGGCATTCCACATGGTAGCGTTTCAACAATCTTACATGATCGTTTAGGTATGCGCAAGCTAACAGCCCGTTGGGTCCCCAAATCCCGTAGCGATGAGCAAATGGTAACCAAAGCATCAGTATGCAGCACCTTATTGAAGCGTTTTAGGTCAAAAGGTGGTTTTCTTTTGCGTCTGGTGAATGTAGATGAGATTTGGGTTCATTATTATGAGCCAGAGAGTAAAGCTCAGTCGTCATTGGGTCGGGCCTGGGTCCCCGAGGCCAAAGAAGTTCAAGACGCTACCATCTACTGGCAAGGTGATGGCCACAGTATTTTGGGACGCAAAAGGCGTTATTATGTTGGACTTTTTACCCAAGAGAAGTACAATAACTGGAGTGTACTATGCAAACTTGTTAGACCTGCTGAGAACCGCCATCCGTGAAAAACGCCGAGGTAAACTCTCGAAAGGTGTTTTGCTGCAACAGGACAACGCGAGAGTCCACACTTGCAAAGTTGCAATGGATGCTGTAGAGCGAAACGGGTATGAATTAATACCACATCCTGCTTATTCGCCTGACCTAGCTCCTAGCGACTTCTTCCTATTCCCAAACTTGAAAAAGGATATCCGTGGACTTCATTTCCAGTCTGATGAAGAAGTCGCGACGGCAGTTGAGGAGTGGGTCAATGGAAAGGACCCTGACTTTTTCAGTTCTGGGCTGATGGCACTTGAACACCGCTGGTCTAAGTGCATCACACTAGAGGGCAATTACATCGAAAAAGAAGAGGTGGATCTCAACCGAAAATAAGTAAGGCTGGTTACTAATTGAGTCACTCTCGTAAAAGTGGGGTTTAAGGGATTCAAAATTATATAGGCGTGTTTTCGTGATGATTCAAAAGTCTTATTATCTGCAGCGTTTCTTATCTATATGTAAAAAGAATATTTGTGATAAACTCACCGTTATTCGTGCACAAATCTTTGACTTTATCACCATATTCGCTTTCACTGCTTTCATCCCAGGATTCACAAGTATCCGACATTGTTTCCAAAACATCATCACATGCCATTTCGTAAGTCTTTTCTGTCAAAAGATAGTATGGAATTAGAAACTAGTTTGCAAAAAAATGTATACCAAATGCCCTTACCAGGCAATGCGTCCGTACTGAGCCTTTTTGTCCGTTTGCATTACGTAAACAGATCCACCCCTCCATCCACCCCCACCCCATGTTCCCCCATAATACAATTACATAATGAAACAAGGGTATATAGGTGTATACATTATTAGACTTACTTTTATAGATTTCTCATCTTTAAGGCTGATTTTGATTTGTTTTGTTATTACTATTAATCTGCAGGATATTCACTGTTTGATACTGAACTAGAATATACATGGCAACACGTTATATTAGAAAACTTCCCCTTCAGTACTACCTATATATGCCCTATATACTGGGAAAGATAAGTATGAGTCATAATTGCTGCCTCAAATGATACACTGCATAACTGGCATATGATCAGGGTCTAGACTGTTGCCACTTATCACCCTACGTTTCTCATGCTGAAAAACAGGTGTATGCACTTTTTAACCCATTAATGCCGAATGGACTCTTCTACCTCAAGTCTTTGGACATTTCCTATAAAGGGGAGTCTGGTTAGTTTTTTATTATTACCACGTTTTGTAGGAATTTCTGAACTTAATGCAAACAGTATAGACCCTGATCAGACGCCGCGTTCTGCGGCGTCTGATCTGGGTCTACACTGTTTGCTAGTGTCCCTTTTATTGGACGCTAGGCTTAAATGGGTTTAGCCGATTGACAAAGTATTTGTTACTTCTAGCAACCATGTTACTGTATACGTCTATGTTAATATGCTTAGTAACAAAACTATTCCTCATTTCCCATATTATATGATGAAAATACCATTGCTTACATAGCTCTTGATAAGAGTTTTTAGATAAATACGAGGATCCTGCAAAACGTTTTGTCACTGGGTTCGGATTACTTCAGTGCTACGTTTTATCAAACATATTTTTATTGCAAACCTTCAAAGTATTCCCCCTGTACTGAAACACATTTTTGTAACCTTTTTACCCGGTCGCGAAAAGCAGATCAATAGTCTTCTTTTGGTATCTATTGGAGACACTGATAAATATCGCTGCCAAGAGAACTTCTAGACGTATACTTATTTCCAGAAAGCATTTTCTTAAGCCTTAGAAATAAAAAAGAAGTCACAAGGACTCAGGTCAGGTGAATACGGTGGATGGTTTAAAACTTTCACCTTTTCAGAAGCCAAAAACGACCATCCTTTGCTTGGTCGTTTCTTATTGTTAAACTCTTTCACTTTCTTCAGTACAGAATTCTTGTAGAATCGGCTAGTGACTATGAACAGATGGACAAGGCACTTGAACGACTGGCCCACTTGAATTAAAGAAAATTGCGTACAACATCTTTTTCGAACTTATGGTTCTCTTGGCAATACATAGGCGTTTTTGATATTTTCGCTTCCATTGCTTATTATCAGCCCTTCTTTGTGGCTCAAACATGTGCACCCAGGTTTCATCACCTGTTAGCAAGTTAGAAATAACCCGACTATTACAGCCTTTGTATATAATATCAAAAGTTCCCGGGCACATTTAAGGCATTGTGTCTTTTGCTCCTCAGTGAGCTACTGAGGTACCCACCTAGCGCAAACCTTTCCCAGGTCCAAACGCTTTTTCAGAATTGTTTGCACACGGCCTTCTGATATGCCGGTACAACTATCTATATCTTTGACAGACAATCGCGCATCCTGTTCAACCACAATCTTTACAGCAGCGATGTTAGCCTTGGTAACAGAGATTTTAGGCCTTCCAGGACGGGTATCATCTTCAACAGAAAATTTCCCAGCTTTAAAAGTTTTAACCCTTCTAAAAATTGTGCGCATTGAAATGGTCTGAGGTCCATATATACCACACAATTCATTAAATATCTGCTTTGAATCTATATTGAGCCTAATGCGGCATTTAATATAGCTACGGATATCAGTCTTCTGGTCCATGTTCCAATGTAACAAGTAAATTGGTCAGTGTATGACTGCATCTATTTCAATTTAAAATAACTCGGTCAGTTGGAAAGAAATTTGCACGAAATAAACCAGTATCGTTAGCTATTCAACACACGTTTCAAGTGAAGCATTTTAAAATATACCTGGGATAAAACTAAAGAATCCTATTAGTGACAGAACTTTTTCACTACCCGCGTACGCTTATTTCTCCTCAGTAACATATGTTGTTGGCGCTCATTAGATAATTCTTAATAAACAGAAATTTCAAAGTGGCAGAACACATACAGCGTACTATTTTCAATTATTATTATTATTATTATTATTTTCAAACAGTCCCATATAACAATTCTGAGTCCATGTATTTGTCGCAGTGTTTGAATTCCGCTAGCTCAGAAGAAATCTTAGAGAAGGCTACGAAAACTGATTTAAATACATGTAATTTAAATAATATATGTATAGCCCTTCCGTGGCTCCGCAATGCTGACAGCAAAACAACAATAAACATTTAAGAAACACTTTTGAAAGGAAAAACAATCGATGGTAAATAAAACAAAATACACGTACCAACAAGGTCAACTATACAATCCCAGTAAGGAGTCTCCATATCTATCAGAGTCTACGTTTGTAAAAATAATTATACAGTGCTCTACTCGCTGTCTCCGTATTTAGGATTAGACAAATCCAACGTCACTGGTTGCTATTGGTAATGACGTTACGTACCATGACGTTGGTCAAAAGTGACGTTAACCTCACTGTACAAGGCATAACGTCGAAACAGTATGTCGAGCGGAGACGGTACTAAAGTAATATTTTTCTCCTGAAACTTGTAGTCATGTGAACGGCTTATACATCCCATTACATTAACACACGCATGTAAATTATATACTTGATAGCTGTAACTCCACTAAAGCAACTTATTCTATCCAAAATAACGAAATGTTTCCGAGCTCCAGAAAATACCTATGTTATACGTAGATACTCATTAGAAGCGTCTCTGAGAGGAGCATTAAAACAATATAATTAACTTGATACCCCTTTTACCTAGAGCTAGGTAAACCATGGCAACAATTTCACCATATAATATTGGAATATTCAAATATTCGGTTACAGAGCAAAAACAACAGATTTATGCAGAGAAAATGTTGTTAGAACTTAAAAAAAGAAAAACAAAAAAAAAAAAAAAAAAAAAAAACAAACAAAAAAACATTAACTGCAGGGTTAAACAAATTTCTGAAAGTCCGCCTAATATTGTAGGAGCCTACCCATGTTTTCACCATATTATGAGGCAACAAGGTTGGCAGCATCATGGGGGAACACATTCAACATATGCAGCATCATAAGGAAAACATTTGAACCTTCCTGTGCAACGGCGGGCCGGGGCTTTATTATTATTATTATTATTATTATTATTATTGTTGTTGCTGCTGTTCTTGCAGTTTTTGTTGTTTTTATTCATTTCTCAGTAACCAATTATTCTGTATGAGGACAGCAGTCCATAAATTCTGAAACGTGTAAACTCTAAAAATATATAATAATGCGTCACATACGATTTAATGAGACCAAAGCAAACCATTTTGGTCATCAGAAGTAAAGAATGCATTCCTATCACTACAAGTAAGATCAGGAGAGCCTCCCCATTGAAAAAAAAAATCTTGAGTCTGTAAGTTTCTCTCCGAATAAGGCTCTCCGAAGGAGGTAATTTTAATTGAATTTCAAGCCTTATTTTTGATAAATCCGAAAATTATCGTAATTGTTGTCAGTTTTTGTTATAGTTAGCAAGTTAATGTTTAATAATTCATCCTCAGAACCCCTCTTATCTGCTTGCGCAAATTTAGGTTCAGCCAAGTTTAGTGGGCGGTTAAATAAACAAAAATCGTTCGCCCCATTTAGTGGGTGGTTGAATAAACAAAATGATTTCATATATGTTTCTCAGACTTTAAACACAACAATAAAAGGAAATTTAACTACAACTCAGGCAAAACAGATACATAATAATACGTACCAATTAGGTCATATATATTATCCCAGTTAGGAATCTCCATATCTATCACGATCTACGTTTTTTTTTTTTATAACAATAGTCAATGCTGTACTCGCTGTCTCCGTCTTCAAGACTAGACTAATCTAACGTAATTGGTCGCTATTGGTAATGACGTTACGTACAACGACGTTGGCCACAAGTGACGTTAACCTCATTATCATGTTACGTCGAAATGATACGCCGAGAGGGTTGTGAAATGTTTTTTACTCTCGCGAATTACACTAATATATCTCATTTCGTTTACACATCTATGTAAAATGTATATTTCTTAGCTATAACTCTTGATAAACCAGTTTTATACATAATGAAAATATTAGTTCTGAGTTCTCAACAAAAACATATGCTGTAGATACTCATTACAAGCGCTAGGGCTTCTAAAAGAACATTCAAAAGCTGATTTAAAAGCAAACATTCTATATAATTTTGACCCTTTAAACCAAACTTTTATATAGTAAAACCGGGGTTTACATGGATTTACATTATTTTTCTTAGTGATGTTCAACAGCATAGATTATGGGTACTCGTTAGAACCGCCTCGGTGAGACGGTTCCAAAGAGTACACCAATGAATGTTTTGAGCAGAAATACGAAAAATATCAGAATTTTTATCTGAAAAATTTCAGTTTTTGGTGGTGAAATTTTCAATATATTTGAAATAAGAAAATCCGCCTAATAACGTAGGCCCATTAATACCACTATTTTCACTATATAGTATGGTGCAACATGGGGATACATATTGCGTACAATGTAAATTTAGGGGTATCCTTGGTGGGCAGGTTAAAGTCGGCTAAAGAGAACGGAATAAAAAAAAAGGACTTTAGTACGGAATAAACTGAGACAGATTAAAACTATTGTGTGAACTATTATACGCTCAACCTTTTTTTTTTTTTTTTTTCAAAGTGAGGCCCTGGTTGAAGGGACTGATAATCTGTATCTGCGCAATTAGCGTCTGCTTAAACGCTTCGTGCGTGTCAGCTATCATTATCGCCAGCGCGGGTCCTGATGTTGTATGCATCATAAAGTATCCACTAGTCCTGAAAGCGGACCAGTCAGGCATGCGCATTGTTTTTTTTTTTTTTTTTTTGAACACATGCACTGGGTATGCACGGACGATGGCATGAGCAATCAAAGAAACAAATCCCCTAGGGGTAGGGGACACTTACTTTAAAAAGGGTAGGGGTGTGCTGCCAGGAGTCCGGGACCCTACTCCTTTCCAGACACGATTTAGATCTCTTTCAATAAAGTATACCCCACTGTAGACTATAGACAAACAATATATGCTCATGTGCTCAGTCAGTTAACTTAACAGGGATTTACTTACATATTATCAATATTAAGTACAACAAGAATTACACAAAATCAAGTTTAACTAAGGTATTTTCAAACAACAGTTTTCTTTACAGAAAGCCATTTAAATTTGCCCCGACTTGCCTCATATAAGAGTGATTTAACTAGCTTTCTGCAAAGTCCGTTTGCGTGGCTTTTTATTCATTAACAATCTCATCTTTAAGTTTATTCCTCTTCCCAGATATTTTACAATGAAACACAGCCCCGTTCCAGACATACTCTGAAAATAAGACCCCTTTTGTCAGCACATCCTTACCCATATAGTAAGTGCCGTCCGAAACTAGCGGGACATCAAATGAGACAAATGATAGACTTTTAGTTAAAGTTCTCAACGTCAGAAGATAAAATGAAATTTTGTTTGCTTTGTTTAATCATGTTTAGTACCCTTATTCAGAGAAAAGGAATTTTTGAAACTTGTAACTGTGCAAAGTGACAAGGCCTTTTTGTAGACACAAAGAAAAATGTGGTCTACGTACCCATGCTAAAGAACATTCATAAAATGTTGAAGTGGTGACAAGTCATAATGTTCAGGTGAACAGACACGGACAGGGTGCAATCAGGCGTCCTTGGAAGCTAAGGACTGCGACAGTTATTCCATAGATTTAAATTGCAGTATGTCAAAATGACAATGAGAAGCTATCGTGCATAGAAAGGCGCGTACGGCGGTGAAATTACATGTAGATATCAACTTTACATCGAATGGGGTGTGATTTTGACAAGGAAACTGTCAATTTTTCAGATGTAAAGTTGGCTTCGTTTTAAGAACCTCTATTATAATATTGAAAAAATGCCAACAATTATCTGCTATTCTTCGCCACTTATCTTCTTTTTTGAAGATGCTTCTTGTGACCGTATGTATTCGGATAGACAGGCCTGAGCAAACAATGTAGGCCCAGATTAGACGCCGCAGAACGTGGCGTCTCATCACGGTCTACACTGCATGCCACTCATCCAGCAATTTTAGACATTACATCGAGTAGAAAATTGTATATGTTCAAAGTTTAGAACAATCATGGTAAGAGGCTCAGGAGTCCGAATACTTAGGATAAATGCGTCTTAGCCATAGCTCCAGATAAGACGGTTTTTAACCAGAGAGATTTATATTTTGTGCGTTTTGTGTTGTGGTACTCAATAGAAGGTCTCGCCTTTTCGAGACGCTTTCATGAGAACAAACAACATATATTTTTGTAGAGAAATTAGAAAACTGCATCTATATAATTTTCTTTCTATCAGTAGCTTTTAAGTCATGCTATTTTCAACGTATGATATATGAACTGGGGGATGCTTCCGTCATATAGCAACTTATGACAGATTTATGCAGAAAAAAGGTTGTTCATCACGAAAACATGCCTATATAATTTTGACCCCCTTAAACCCCACTTTTATATAGCAAAAATGGGGTTTACAGGGGCATACATTATTTTTCTTATTTCTGCTCGAAAACATAGAATGTGGGTACTCGTTAGAACCGCCTCACCGAGGCGGTTCTAACGAGCACCCACAATCTATGTTTCGAGCGGAAGTATGAAAAATATCAGAGGTTTTTTAATCTGAAACTTTTCAGTTTTTGTAGTTGAAATTTTCTATATATTTGAATATGCGTGTTTTCGTGATGGAACTTTAACAAAAACACATAGAAAAGCTGATTTGCAAATTGCTTAATTCTAAAGATCCTCGTAATAATGTAAGTCCCATACATAGCCCCGTTTTCATTTCATTCGATTTGAGACTATGGATTTTTTTTCTAGACAGGGGTTATTCGAGCCACTGAGCGCCAGGTCAGGAGGCAATTGGAGACAATTAAGGGAAATTTTTTTTATTTTTTTATTTTTTTTTTTTATTTTTTTTTTTTATAATATTACTAGTATGTTGGTGCTAATTCTAGATGCTAATTAGTGCACACAACATACATTTTCATGGAAAATAATAAAAGTTCGCTAAAATATTTGTTTTCTTGAGCAATCGGAAGAATTACGTAAGGATTCAACAGCCACGGTAAACGCGCCATCGGTGTTCGAGTCATTGAAGTTTTATTGTATATATAATGGGAAAAAATGGGGGTGGGGGTACAAATAGCATATACTTGGTAGCGTACAAGGCAACCACAGACAAACGCTTGAATGTAGAAAATACGAAAACCTTGTTCAGCCACACAGCTTTACACATGCTCTTTCAACTACCTGGTCTCGTTGTGTTGCTTTGATAAGAGGCACAGCCGGTGCCGGTGTAGAGTCAGCTCACATCTTGATATGATATTTATCTATACATGCATCTTATGGTAGTTTTTTTTTATTTATTTATTTATTTATTTTTATTTATTTATTTATTATTTATTTATTTATTTATTGCTAAGCAAACGATTCGCATGAAATATTGTCTTCTACTCCAATTGTAATTACCACATTAAGCGTTAAAATAATGGAACAGGGTTTAATGATGGGCGTAGACAGTCTTAATGTTTGGTCCGGAATCACTTTATGAAAGTCATGGACTGGTCCAATGCTGTTTTCCATGGACTGCTCAACGTTATTATAAACACGTATCAACTTTCACAAAAAGCTTGGTTTACGCTTAGCACACAGAGAGCTAACCGTAGACCAAGCTTTTTTGTAAACGGTAATGCTTGTTATATTACCTTAATGCAAAAACGTCTCGGATGACACCCCGCCAGAAATATGATTTTCTTTTCAGCTGAAACGTATAATTTGACTCATTCAAAAAAAAAAAAAAAAAAAAAAAAAAAAAAAAAAACAAACAACTGTGAGTAAAATTTGGCAGCAATATTTATCATCACGAAAACATGCGTATATAATTTTGACCCCCTAAAACCCCACTTTTAATGATAAAAACTAGGGTTTACTGGAGTATATGTTATTTTTCTTATTTCTGTTCAAAAACATAGATTGTGGTACTCGTTAGAACCGCCTCGCCGAGGCGGTTCTAACGAGAACCCACAATCTATGGTTTGAGCAGAAATATGAAGAATATCAGAATGTTTTATCTGAAAATTTTCATTTTTTGGTAGTAAAAGTTTCGGTATATTTGAACAGGAATGTTTTCGTAATATTTAGTGATACTCTAACAAAGCTTATTTGTCTATTGCATTTAATTCAGCGGTGTGGTTTGTTTTTTATATCATGTAGAACACAAGAAAAATGCCCTTGCGCCTTTGGCGGCCAATGAAGGTCCAGATCACACTGCACATTTCACGCAGTCTGATCAGAGCCCTCGTTGCCAGCTTACAGAATTAATGGCTGTTAGGGTTTCAGCAGTATCTCAATCTACGTGTACAACGGCTACACTTACCGAGGGAATCAAAGCACTGACATCACTGGTGGATCGATTGTCTCTGAGTGTAGGCTTGGAAAATGGTCTTGAACGGTGACTTATTTGACCATTAACTTCCTGTAAGTTAAGCAAACAGTGCCTATCCTGATCAGGCGCCCATTCTGCAGCGTCTGATCTGTGTCTACACTGTTTGCCAATGTCCCATCACCAAGCCCAATCTAGGTTTTAAAGAAAGACCTCTCTATGCCGTCACAGCGCGGTTGTACATAAACGTCGCCCGGATTTCACTGGGCATTGATAATCCTTAAGGAAGTTTTGGTTTATGTAAACTATGGATTGCTTGTAAACAATCTCCCAAAATGACCAAAATGCATCTCCTCAAAGATTGCTTAACCTGTAAAGCGCCAGTCCCAACTATTGTCGTCTGCTTTGTCTTCTGCCTGTTACTTTAAAAGTCATTTCTGCAAACAGTGTGGACCCAGATCAGGAGCAGTCTGATCTGAGTTCACACTGTTTGCTTGTATGCAAAAACAGGTTTGAAAAGTTTGCAAGAATATTCAGCAGACGACATAAACAGACGACATTTTCAGACGCAAGTTTTCTTGGCGTTTTAAGGGTTAAGCAGAATGAATAAAATGTGAATCGCACTAGCCAAAACTGCGTCTTCGGGGCATGTGCAGATGTAACAGGTGAAAAAATTCTAATCACCTTTGCCGCAGCCTGGGATCAATCCTCGACCGGCTGCATCACATGTCAGTGCTCTACCGCGTCGCTATAAAAGCCGGCTACCACAAGGTAGTACAAGTTTGTCAAACACTACACAGACAGAAGAATCCAGATTTGGCAGGGTCTTGAATGTCTCTTTACTACAGTCGAACCTCGTTATCTCGAACTCGCTTATTTCGAAATACCGCTTATCTCGAAGGGAAAATCTGGTCCCTGTTTTAACACGAAACTATGACAACAGGTAACATAATAACGTGGAAAAGAGGAGAAATTGCTCCTAAGGAGCAATTTCTCCTCTTTTCCACATTATTTTATATATACATTTCTAACTTTAGGAGTCAAATTACATATTCATTTGTTAGATGTGGTTGTTCAATTTATTGTTTCCGTCACTCTCTCAACTCTGTTATGTCGAGGTACGGATATCTCGAAGTATTTCAGTGAGTCCCTTGGAATTCGAGATAACGAGAGTCGACTGTATATCATCGGATATTATAAACTATACAGACGTACATGTACAGCCAAGGTTCTGATCAGCTTGTGTAGCTCACTGGCTGAGCAGGAGCATCGTTGTACGAATACGCCCCGTAGATACATTTTCACTTGGGACTGGCAATTTTGTACGAATGCAAAAATACTGCATTTCCCTAAATACTGGGACCCCTTAACTCCATACTATACCTGTCCTTTTTTTTTAAAGTAGAAGTCAACTTTACTACCTGTTGTTGTGTCTAAAATATTACTGGATGAATGGCAACCAGTGTAGACCCTGATCAGACGCCGCGTTCTGATCTGGTTCTACACTGTTTGCTCAGGTCTGTCTGCACAGTATTCTTTAATAGGGTGATTATGGTTATCATTGAATAATTCTAAACCAAATATACTGTGTATGTGATATGAGATTGCCTTTATCTTGATCGCAAGGGTTGTTGTTTGACTGTAACATCATGTCTACATAGGTTTCTTGCACAATAACTGAATGTATTTAATGAAACGTGGCAACAGCTTTCATCCCTGGATTTCTGAAGTTGACTCTTCCGCCTTTGAAGCTGGGCAGAACCATTGTTCCAAATATGGACCTCCTTCAAAATTCACAACAAAAATGGTAAAAAGTGTAGATCCTGATTATGAGCCGTCTCAACAAAATCTAAACTGTTTGCAAAAATAAATCGTTTTCGTCTACAGCGCTGGAAGGGTTAAGTACTTCTGTATTGAAATTAAGTTTTGTTTTGCAACGGCTCTGTCTGTCAAATTGTCATGATACACTGTAGTTGTCAGGGTAACTTGTGCCAGACCATATTCGTTTCTGGTCGGGCTCAGCGTGATCTTTTTTCTTTTACTTTCTTTTACACTGACTTCCGTTTGTAACTGAGCACTCATCTTCGTTTCATCACAATATTTATAAGTGATTTTATATGTTTTCTATGCTGGTTCACTGGTGAGTCATACAACACAAGGCGGATCAAAAAATTATATGTAGCTGGAATTGTATTAAGATGACCGGGCTGAGCGATCGTAAAATCGCAGCACGCCAAGAAAGAGAGAGAGAGCGAGAGAGAGAGAGCGAGAGATTACGAAAACATTCCTATTCAAATATACAGAAAATTTTACCACCCAAACGTGAAATTTTTCAGACAAAAAATTCTGATATTTTTCATAGTTCTGCTCAAAACAGATTGTAGGTACTCGTTAGAACCGCCTCGGTGAGGCGGTTCTAACGAGTACTCACAATCTATGTTTTTGAGCAGGAATGAGAAAAATAATGTATACACCTGTAAACCCCAGTTTTACTCTATAAAAAGGGGGTTTAAGGGGGTAAACATTATACAAGCATGTTTTCGTGATGCGTGTTATATAATAAAATAATAGAGAGAGAGAGAGAGAGAGAGAGAGAGAGAGAGAAAGAGAGAGAGAGAGCATCTACTGTACTATCTTCCATATTGGTTGGACTTTGGCGTATTAACCGCGACACGCAGAGATGACTACTTAATGCCTAGCTTCCGAGAAAGGCATGGACATTGGCAAGCGGTGCAGACCCAGATCTGACGCTGCAGAGCTAGTGTATACACTGTTTGCTATACAATTTACAATTTTCCTGTAACAGAACGAGTTATGTCATTTTAAAATATAATAATAGATCCTCCCAAAATTCATGGTGAAAGAGCTCGTTGGATAAAATATTTAAGCAGAAGACATTTAAAAATATATTTCTGATTTTCCCGGAGAATAGGCTTTACTATTTCATGTAATTGAGACAATTTATGTACAATGTCAAAGACTATTCTCTGAGAAAAAAGAAGACAAATATCGTCAATTTATCGTCTGCTGAATTAGCCTGAGATTGATATAGGTCAGATTCTCTTCCTAAATGACGTCATTTCCTGTACACCCCATTGTAGGACCGTTCAAGGACGGTTCGTCTGTTGTAGTTCTTCTTCGTTTGTGCGTCGATGGCTTCGTATGTGGCGTTTGTTTTGTCGTTGTTTGTTCTCATCTCTCATCACGAAAACATGCCTATATAATTTGACCCCCTTAAGCCCCACTTTTACATAGTACAACTGGGGTTTACATGAGTATACATAATTTTTCTTATTTCTGCTCGAAAACATAGATTGTGGGTACTTGTTAGAACCGTCTCGCCGAGGCGGTTCTAACAAGCAAGCACAATCTATGTTTTGAGCAGAAATATGAAAAATATCAGTTGTCTAGCTGAAAAATTTCAGTTTTTGGAGGTGAAATTTTCTATATATTTGAATAGGCATGTTCTCGTAATCTTCTTCTTACGGTGGCTAGGGAAGGGTGTGCTTCGTGACTGTGGAGTTTCCTGGGTACCTTTAATTATGTTTTTCTATGTACATGTATATACAGTCAACTCTTGGTATCTTGAAGTCCAAGGTACTCTCTAAAATACATAGAGCTATCTGTACCTCGACATATCAGATTTACAGAATTAAGGACAAAAATAAATCGAACGACGTCATTTCACAAATGAATATGTAATTTGACTCCAGAAGTTACAGATATACTGAAAATATTATGGAAAAGAGGAGAAATTGCTCCTTAAGAGCAATTTCTCCTCTTTCCCTCAATATTTTGTCACCTGTTCTTAGATTTGCATGTTAAAACAGGAACCAAATTTTCACTTAATATAAGCTGTTATTCGACATCAGCGAATTCGAGATAACGAGAGTCGACTGTACCTTAGGTGAAATGCTTAATCCTTTACTTAACTGTTTCTCGTAGTTCATACCTGAACCACAATTTTACATTCTTGTATGCAGTATGGAATAGTTTCATGATTATTATGTAAAATTTATTGGACGGTAATAAACCAAGTCTTGTCGTAGAAACTGACTCTTCAAGCACTGTCAGAATGTGCAAATTCAAATCATTGGGTGAATCAGATTACGGGGCGGCAACTGTCAAAAGAGCTTGACTTCCCTTCTGTAAAATGGTCTACTTTCATCACGAAAACATACCTATATAATTTTGACCCCCTTAAACCCCACTTTTATATAGTAAAACTGGGGTTTACAGGGGTATACATTATTTTTCTTATTTCTGCTCAAAACAAAGATTGTGGTACTCGTTAGAACCGCCTCGGCGAGGCGGTTCTAACGAGTACCCACAATCTATGTTTTGAGCAGAAATATGAAAAATATCGGAGTTTTTTATCTGAAAATTTTCAGTTTTTGGAGATGAAATTTTCTGTATTTTCGAATAGGTGTGTTTACGTAATGGAAAGGAAAATCTCTGCTCCCCTTGGGATCAAATTCTTTATTTACAGGACAGACTTCTTTTTAGAAGGGTCTTGGTGCGTAGGAAAGCAAACAGGAAATCATGAAACCTGTCTCCCTTACAAGAAATGGAGGAAAGTCTACAAAATGTATTCTGTTCTTTAATCTCATCATCTGATCTTATTTGAGCTCCATTACAATATTCCATAGTATTCAATGGTTTTAAGCGGATAACGAGGGGACTGATCAGACTGTGCAAATGCAAATATCATATTTACCTTCTAATGTTCAGACGGACATGCCTAAGCAAACTGTGTAAACCCAGATCAGACGCCATAGAACGTGCACCACCCGCGAACACAAGATGGATTTCGAGGTCCGTTAAAATGAGGACCGTCTGGAAACTTTTCGGTTAGACTGGCCCTAGTCAGTATCTGGCAGCACACAGCGTTGAAACAATGTCGATTACGTTGATTCAATGTCAAGACGTTGAATCAACGTTGAATCGACGTTGTTTCAACAGTGTGTGTCTTCTGGTTAGTGACTTAATTTATCATTTTTATAGTTCTTTGATATAGACACTAAAATTAAGTCAAAACAATATTTACATGCTAAAACTTAGAATCACCGGTCACAATTCACTAGGGACTGAAGGCAGTCAACTTTTTCCGTTCTCGGTTAAGAAAAGTTCGATCTAGCCCAAGTATCAGTTTTTGTCAGAATATACGTCTACCGGGTGAAACGACGCCTGTGTACTGCCTTATTTTGTATCTCGGAATACAACACACATGCACGCTGGCGTGCACCCATGTACGCGTACCCCTCCCAAGCCCACACGCACCACACGCACGTACGCGGGCTGGAGCATAATTACACAGAATTTTAGTCATTACTTATGTCACTCAGTATAATATCAATAAAACGTGTGTCCCTTAGACAGCTTGTGCTTGCATTGTTGTTGCTTAAAATTAATATATGATAGAAGAGACACATTGATTGAACTAAATAATTATACAAGTAAATACTTCAAAACGGAAGATTATTCTGAATACTGAGTCTTGTGCTGCGCCGTGCTAAACGAAGACAGTCATTGGAACATATCACGAAACGGACACTGTGATCAAGACGCCCACCCGCTTTGCGTGATCAGAGTCTTCCCACATATTTCCTGGATACTGAAAAAATCTGAAAGGCTAACAACGCTGTACCTGATCGGACTTTTCAGATGGCATGGACTGTCCTATTATCGTAAGTCCAAAGGTATTTTTTCGCATAACGTGGTACTTGTTTGCCTCTTTGTAGAAATCGAGTTCTGTGATTGACTGTCATATGTTTGTGGACGTCTTAACTTACGGGAATACCTTGGTGAGTAGGAATTTATTTGAGGTTTGAGCGATATTTAAGGAAAGGTTGAGCCTGTGCACGTGTTCAATCTAACCAAGGTCTTCACTCTTCGTATGTAAAATATTTAGGCCTGAAATGAAATGGACATACAGGGAAATACGGTCGACTCTTGTTATCTAGACCTCGCTTATCTCGAATAATCGCTTATCTCGAAGTGAAAATCTGGTCCCTGTTTAAACATGAAAATCTAACAACAGGTAAAAAAAATATTGTGAAAAAGAGAAATTGCTCCTCTTTTCCATAATATTTTCAATATATTTCCAACTTCAGATGTAAAATTACATTTGTAAAATGTGGTTGTTCGATTTAATTTTCCTTAATTCTGCAAACCTGATTTGTCGAAGTACGGATATCTCGAAGTAGTTCAGAGAGTCCCTTGGAATTCG
Source organism: Anodontia alba (assembly GCA_964016985.1). NCBI lineage: Eukaryota > Metazoa > Mollusca > Bivalvia > Lucinida > Lucinidae > Anodontia > Anodontia alba. The sequence goes on along the minus strand of OZ024825.1, from coordinate 9,995,394 downwards.
AGATAACGAGAGTCGACTGTAGCTCTGACAAGAAAACGTTTGCCTCCCTTCTATTGAGGGATATAAGAAACGAATTCGTTCCCTCAAAGGGAGCAAATTCTTTCCATGAAGAGTAGCACAATTTTGAACTATTTTAAACTATCTTACTCTTTTTTTATATTTTCACAACACTGGCACCCGCTCTGCCTATGCTACATGTATATTTAGATAGATAGAATGGCTTAAGTATATAGACCCTAATCAGACATCTCGTTCCGCGACATTTGATACGGAACTGCAATGTCTGCTAAAGCTTGTCTGTCCGAATATTTGGTTAAATAAGCTAAGACCACCAAATACATTAGGTTGTAAGTTAAAAAACTTATGTACTTTCACAGTTGTACAGTATACTTAGCAACATTTGTATAAAAATCAGTACCAACAGAATGATATGATTGTCATGAAAAATGGGGTCTGTATCATATATATACAGAGTACGGGCAGCGAATGGCGAATGATTAGAGTAACCTACGCATCCGCATCGTGCCAAATACACCTTTTGGCATGGCGCGGCACATGTTTAACACTGAAAGACCCAGATAATCCTGCCCAGCGGGAACATGCGGCTTATACAACGTCGCATCCACGTCGATGCAACGTCGTGACGTTGCATCGACGTTGATACGACCTTGTATGAACGTCATTGTCAGCTCGGTGTTAACTGAATACACTGAACGGGATCTTTGCGTTATTTTAATATTGTGGAATCTGTGAGCTGCAAGCGAAAGTTCTGATTACACTGACCGGATGAACAGTCTGGATTGAGAATTCAAGTTGCTTGCCTTCAAACGATCCCACTTATTAGAACCTTGACCTATATTTTTTTCTGCAGTGACTTTGACATAATTTACGTCAACGTTCCAGATCTCCTCAAGTGTAAGACCTCTAGCCACCAAACCTTGCATAGTGCTTCTCCTAGACTCGGCAGGTATCTTGATCCGGTGACCTTTACCTATATTTTGCGCTCCAGTGCATTTTACACGTTTTACGTCAACGTTCAATATCTCCTCAACTTTAAGGCCTACAACCACCAAACCTTGCATAGTGCTTCTCCTCAATGTACGGACTCCGCAGGTACCTTTACTCGGTGACCTTGACCTATATTTCGCGCCCCATTGACTTTTACACCTTTTACGTCGCCCTTCCATATATCCTCAACTGTAAAGCCTTCAACCACCAAACCTTGTATAGTGCTTCTTCTCGATGTACGGACTTGGCAGGTACCTTGACCTGGTGACCTATATTTTGCAATTCAGTGACTGACACATTTTACGTTGATGTTTGGTATCTCCTCAAATATAAGACCTAGAACCACTAAACCTTGCATAGTGCTTCACCTCATTGCAATGGCTTGGCAGGTACCTTGACCCGGTGACATTGATCTATATTTGACACATTTTACGTTGATGTTTGATTACACCTCAACTATATGGCCTACAACTACCATATCTTGCATAGTGTTTTCCTGGCAGGGGCACTTGCACGTTATATTATTGTCTATGTACAGGCTGAATAAATTGCTCAATAAAACCGGGTCTGCTATTTCGCTTATTTAGTGTGTTTCTTGCTTCCAAAGTAATCTTTTTTCCGAATGACCTCTGACAGTAGCAATGTAAATCTGCCTACAAAATTATTGAAAATAAAGTTTCAGTAAACTGCATACACGCCATTATTATTGCAACAGATCCCTAATGACCCAAAATTATTGCTGTCATAAAACAACTTTTTTAAATGAAATGTATTTGGGCCATATTTGGATTAAACTGTCCATTTTTTGCTTATTGAATTACATGGAAATGGAAAGTGTTTATACTGTTCCCCTCCACACCCCAACCCCTCTGCCTATGCAAAATCCATTTGCAGGCATTTGCATATGCATAGTTGACACAATATATGTACGTGGCTACCTGAAACAAAGAGGCGGAATGATACCCTAGAGACGAAAAAAAAAAAAAAACGTTTCTTCCCTCCCCGTGCAGCAGTTTAAACCATGGAAAGAATTACAACTTTTTATATTGAAATATCTGAACTGTTATTTTCTGGCATATTCATTTTAGTATATATCAATCGGCCCATATCTTTGGCCATCTGCCCACTTTTTTTTTGCAGAAATGCAGCCTCAACTGTGTACCTTACAGATGTAAAGCCTGATTCATTAGTGTGCATTTGTAAAGCAACCGTACAGCACAAGATTTGTTTGTGTTGAGGTTTTACGGCCCAGTCAACCCAATGAGGTAATGTCGAGCGCGGTCAGTTTACCTAACCACACGTTTACTGGGCAGGCTTAGTCCTCTAAGCGGTTAACCAGTATTGTGCACATTCTTTCGCCAGAAACTGACAACTGCCCTTCTTGAATCAGCGGAAGGGAGAGAATGACCGTAGAAAATATTTCGTGATCAATCTCCACGAAAGAATGTTGCCGACCTCGGCGGTGGTTGAACCCGCAACCTCCTGGTCTCCAGTCGGACAGCGCATCCAACTGAGCCACCGAGGCCGGCGTTCAGCACAAGATACCTGTTCCATATATTGTGTATATAGCCAATGAAGTGGAACACAGGTAGATGTGGGATACACCATAGGGCTCCAGTTAATCAGTCAGATGTATTTTTATTTCTTAGTTTACTGTGACAAAAATGACCTGGTTCTTAATTATTGATTAATATTGTGTTGTAGATCTAATAAGATTAAAAAAATTGATTAATTTGTGTAACCATAGCACGAATGTACTGTTAATAAATTTACCTGGAGCACTCGATTACAAACCAAATATAACTTGTATTTTATAAAGATATGCATAAGCATTCACTTGCACCAAAACAGATCCAAACCTTGATCAATTCATTTTTTTCGAAAAATGTTACCCCTCCCTCCCAAACAAATAAAATACTGCTTCTGTAGGATAAATACAGTCGAATTTCGTTATCTCGAACTCGCTTATTTCCAATTACCGCTTATCTCGAATTGAAAATCTGATCCATGTTTTAACATGAAACTATGACAACAGGTAACAAAATAATGTGGAAAAAAGGAGAAATTGCTCCTAAGGATCAATTTCTCCTCTTTCCCACATTATTTTATATATATATATTTCTAACTTCAACAGTCAAATTACACATTCATTTGTTAAATGTGATTGTTCAATTTATTGTTTTCCTCACTCTCTCAATTCTGATATGTCGAGGTACGGATATCTCGAAGTATTTCAGTGAGTACCTCGGATATCGAGATAACGAGAGTCGACTACAATATGGCTACTCTTGCTTGTATCTTTCTATAAATACCAATATAATGGTATGTAAAAATCGTGGAAGCTGGGATGTCCCGCTAAAAATAGGCAGATTGCCGTCAGAGGTCCTTTATTCTATACATGTATGTGTTAAGATCCCGTTTAGCGGAAAGCTATACAGTATAGTAATGAAGAAATTGATCAACACTTATTTCACATATACACTTCTTTTACGCATTTAACAGATTTTAAGCACATCAGGTATAAAATGGACCTTTCCACATTTAGAATAAGATTGTAAGGATTTTGGTGCCCAAATATTTAGAAAAGTTAGGTTTTAGACGCAGGGACGGATTCAGATGGGGTGCAGTGGGTTAAGACGATCCCACCCACCGTTGACTCAAAATGTCATTTTCATAGAAAACTTTGGATAAATTTGATAAATTTGGTACGCCGTATTTACCCATAAACATTCACACCACTTACTTTTTATACTTCTAAACAAGTCCATTTTACTACCTGTGAATGTGTATAAAAATGCTTGATGAGTGGCAAACAGTGTAGACCCTGATCAGACGGCACGGTCTGCAGCGTCTGATCTGGGTCTACATGTACACTGTTGCCTATGCTTGTCTTTCCGAATACGTAGAAAAAGTACGCTTGTTTAATCAAATCGCCCCCATCCACCCCCACCCCCCACACCTCTCTGAAATCATCCTAGCTCAAACCCGATAGTCACTTTTGAGACAGAAGGCATATACTTTCGGGTAAGAGTCATCGCCCTTTAGATGTAGCTATTCATCTTAAGGGGAATTCAAATACTTTTAGGGTGGGGTGGACAAATCTGTCATATAAAGGTTTCCTTTCTAAAAAAAGTCCGCACTTAAACAAAAATACTTCCCTTGGAAGCAAGTTCTTTTCTCTTAGAGTAGCCTGCTTGCTTTTCCCAGAAAATAGGCTTGGACAGTCCATGCAAATTGTCTCATTAGACAACTTGAGGAAAATAAGAAATAAACACTACCGCTAGTTTGTCGTCAGCTGATTTTGTCCAGAGACAGTTAAAGGTCAAAAATAACATTTGCTACCCTTTTTTCAGTGTGTAAACCCGATCGTTAGCGACCATATGTGACATTGCTTTTAAAACAGACTTGTGATGGCACTGTTCAGAAGTGTTTGCGGTCTCAAGTAAAGTGACGTCGTACCAACCAATATTTCTTAAAGCCTAGCATGCTGGGTAAAAAATTTAGCAGACGACAATTTGAATTATTTTTTCTTGTTTTTCTTTTTTTTTTTTTTCTCCTTCCAGAAAACAGTCTTTGACATTTTATGCAAATTGTCTCCTCAGGAGACAATTTGCATGAAATGTCAAAGCTTGTTTTGTGGGCAAAATTAGAAAAATGTCTTTCCAATAAACCCAGAGAGTGGTAAACGTTAATGCCCGACAAAACCATAAACACGCTGGTAAAGAAGAAACCTCGCGCGAAAATATGATAGCACAAAACTTTAAATCGGGTGAACCGGCTCTCCGATTTCATGGTCATTTTTTCACCTAGTGAAAAGTTACCAGATGATTTTTAATTTTGTTTAAAATTTACAATGTATTGAATAAACAAAATAGTCTGTCTTACCAAACAAATCGTGTTTTTTTTTTTTTTTTTTTTTTTTTTTTTTTTACCTGAGCAAAGGTAAAGAGCTTAGACGTAAATGTCTATGCCCATGGCAATCTAAGAGTTTGTCATTGCTCCTTAAGCACTTTATGAAAAGTCATGGACTGATCCATGCTATTTTCCATGGGCCGCTCAACATTATATAACCAAGTAACAGCTTTCGCAAAAAGCTTGGTCTACGCTTAGGAGAGTAGGACAGGCATCACATATGCCGACAACGATTGCTCCGTACAGCGCAGTCTGATCAGGGCCTACTTTATCCTCTTATAGTGTAGTATAGTAGTATAGGGTAGTGTAGAATATAATCTGAATAACCTGCTCAGACGTAACGGAATGCGAGAGCTGAACTTAGTCTTTGCTGGGCCTACATATATAACGTACATTCGCATTATTATTACAGTAACATACTCTGATGCTTTGGTATACGTCGGGTGATGTTCTCAGATCATATAACCACACGAGACGCTTGCACCGAGACTAATTTGAGAGTGTGTGATATCGATTTGTCAAACAAATGGGACTGTAAGAAATTTTGCTTTTTAAAAGCAGTATAATTGATATGTTATATCGTATTTACCCTAAGTTTCAAACAGAAAGGCCTGAACAAACAGTGTAGACCAAGACCTGTCGCCGCAGAACGCGGCGTCCGATCTGGGTCTACACTGTTTGCCACTCATCCACCGTTGTTTAGACACATTGACAGGTAGTAACATATACTGGTAATTTTAGGCTGCAGCAGAATAAAGGGTGAGGTTTCGTGCGAGTAAAACTGGTTTCAGTTCCCATCATCATGAAAACATACCTATATAATTTTGACCCCCGTAAACCCCGTTCGTCTATAGTAAAACTGGGGTTTACAAGGGTATACATTATTTTTCTTATTACTGCTCAAAAACATTGACTGTGGGTACTCGTTAGAACCGCCTCTGTGAGGCGGTTCTAACGAGTATCCACAATCTATGTTTTGAGCAGAAATATGAAAAATATCAGAATGTTTTATCTGAAAATTGTTCATTTATTTGGTGGTGAAATTTTCAATTTTCGTAATGATCCCCCACCTCACCCAACGAGTAGTTATAGTTTTCCCAGCTAGCATTCTACGTAAATCTACATCGGGCCGTCATCGGCCCGTCAGCTACCCTGACGGGCCGATGACGGCCCGATATAGATTTACGTAGAATGCTGACTGGGTTCTCACTGACCGTTGCAAGGCGGTTCTTGTGTTGCAGTTCTGCGTCGGTACATGTAGTTTCATATGTGGTGTTTGTTTTGTCATTATTTTTTGCTCATCTCTCCTTTTCCTTGTGGCATTTCCTTGGTATCATCATTATATTTCTGTTCAAATTTTAGACCGTGTATGTTAAGGAGTTAATATGTACCACTAGATAAGGGTAAATACAGTAATAATATACACGGCTAGCTTTCTACATAAATCTATGTTGGGCTGTTATCGACTCGACATGAATGATGTTGGGCCGATAACGGTCCAATAAAGATTCCAATAGAATGCTAGCTGGATACATTTCACACTTTGCGTTTCATGTGTCTTATTCATTGCAGATTTTCCTGAAGTGACTACCAATGAATTACATACAGCGCCCGTCGTTTTCGATGCCAAAACATAATTCCAATATGAAATTCCAACTGAAGTCAATAATTGCCGGCTTTGCGCTTGTTCTCGTTATACTTGTAATATATATTTCTACCATACCAAATCATCAGTCTCAAGAAGATGGAAAACTTAGATGGCTACAGGAATGGCTTGAGAAAGAACGTCAGAAAAAAGCAGGGGTGCAAAATCCGAACGAACTACAATCTGAAAATGATGAAACAAATTTTTTATATGACGATGCTTTCTGGGGTGTCACGACAACAGAAGGTCCAACAGATAATAGCGAATATACAGATACGGAGTGGGAGACAACTACTGAATCAAATGGAAATAAGATATTTTCAAACAATTACCAAGGTCAATTTGGTTTACCTGTTCTGCAGCGTCCTCTTGAAAGTGCAAGCGTTACGAAAGGTATACCAAATACTAGTACTGGAATGGATCTGAAAAATAAAGCCATAGAAGAGAGCAAAAAACCGCCAATGCTTTCAGAACAAACTAATAATGTACCCCAAAATGCAAATGGTGGAAACAGAGTCGTGAATATAGTAGATGACATAAAAAAGGAGCAAACAAATCTGGCGAATTCTGCACAAAATGAAAAGCAAAACTTTCTGAAGGCTGCACTACTAAAGACACTATTCGGAGACAGCAGTGCCAATAATAACAATGAGAAACAGCCACAAGTGAATGCAAACGTTCCAAACCAGGATGAAGCCAGCAAAACTGCACAAAATGAACAGGACAACTTTCTAAAGACTTTGCTACTAAAGACACTATTCGGAGACAGTAACGATAACAATGGTAAACAGCCACAAGTGAATGTGAACGTTCCAAACCAATATAATACCAGGAAGACTGCATCAAATGATGGTAATTCTGTACCTTCAGTACAAGAAAACAGTAACAGAGACAATAACTATGCGCGGCCACAAACTGGAGATATTGCACTAAAGCCGGGTGTTGTGAATCCAGTACCTTCGCTACAAGGAGATAACTACAGGGAAAGCAATAATAATGTGCAGTTGCGTCCAGATGTACAACAGACCGGAGAAGCTCCAGCAAAACCATTTCATGAAAAGGTCAAAGAAATATTGGCAAAACAATTAAAACTGGACGCATCAATGAGGGGTGAGACAGAGCCTGACAATGTGATTTCAGTGCCTTCGGTGCAAAAAGAAAACTACGGAGAAACCAATAAATATGGACAATTAACTCCAGACAGGTTACAAACTGGAGACACTGCAGTAAAGCCAGGTGTTGGAAATCCAGTACCTTTGCCACAAGGGGCCAACTACAGGGAAAGCAATGATAATGTACAGCTGCGTCCAGATATACAACAGAACGTAGAAACTCGAGTAAAACCGTTTCATGAAAAAGTTAAAGAAATATTGGCAAAACAATTAAATATGAACGCACAAGGGAGAGAAGAGACAGAGTCGACCTATGCAAATCAAGAACCAGACGAAGCAGTTAAGCCATTTCATGAAAAGGTCAAGTCGACCGATGTAAATCAAGAACCTGACGCAGCAATTAAACCATTTCATGAAAAGGTCAAAGACATTTTGGCACAACAAAAAGTTCCGAACGCACCAATGAGGGAAGAAACGGCGCCGGCTGACCTTGCTGGTACTGAACAAAATGATGAACTGTCCGGCGACAAAAAGCCCTCAATTGATAACGTTATAACAAAATCCGATGCTCAAGTCCCTGAGGTAAACGGTGCTGTTAGTGAAGATACAAAAAAACAAGAAGCAGCAAACAACGCCGATGCAGTTATGCAATCAATCATTAATCGAGTACCATCCGAAACATCAAACCTGGCACTATATAAACCTGAAGCGGGCAGGAAACTCACTGATCAAGAACTCGAAAACATTTTACAAAACATACAGAATCCAAAAAAGTATATGTATCTGAAAGTGTATAGGTGGGACACTCCTTTACCAGATGACGAAATGCCACCAACGTGTAAAGCATTACAGACACTGACTGATTTTGTAAGAGTTTGTATACATCCATTACAGGACGATTCTGGAGTGTCTTCATCTCTCACTGTGAAAGCATCGTGGGAATCCGCCATGAACAGAGACGTACAAATGGCCTTATCAAGAAATAGATCTTCGGGACTAATTGATGTAGGAGCTGGTATTGGAGTTTACAGTCTTGCTGCTGCCAGTCAGAATCACCCAGTAGTTGCCGTAGAACCCTATATGCCACATGTAAGGCTAATGCATAGGTCCGTTTTACTTAATAAGTTCCAGGATAATATTACTTTGGTATGTAATCCTGTCTCAGATACGCATGAGGAGCTACGCGCGGAACCTATTCCTGGACACATGACACAAGTAAAATGGAATTATGTTCCACGCATGTTAGGATACAACAGAGACGAAAATGACGAAAACACGGCGTACACAGTGAAGCTAGATGATGTATTATATGTTGTTAACTTTACAACTGCTGTATTAAAACTTGACGTGCCTGGCTATGAGCTAAAGGCACTTAGATCAGCACGCCTGTTATTTCACAATATTAACATCACTCATGTGTTTATGCACTGGGATACAAAGCACCCGAGAGATTATGAAGGAATAATAAATTTCCTCACATTACGTCATTATCGACCACGAGACGGCTTAAATGGGAAGGAACTCGAAAGATTGGGCCTCACTGGGCGGGAAGTACAAAATATGGTTTGGGAAAAGACACCACCACCTGTGGTCAAAGAGGTACCGTCGCATATAGTGAAGATAAAGAAAACAAAAATAATTAATTAAAGTTGACCAATTTCTGTTAACATCATGGTTCCTTATAAGAGGGCTACTCAGAGAAATACTATTTTATTATTTCTCCACAAGTAAAACTATATTTTGGATACACATTAAAAGCTCCTTCTTGAGTTCTTTTATTTCTCAAGAAAAAAAAATGTTTTGGTACACGTTAGAAGCACCTCGAAGAAACCCTTCTAATGAGCACAAACAACGTAAGTTTTCTTGGAGAAATAAGAAAAATATCAGCTTTTTTCGTGGAAATAAAAATCCTTATCTGCAGCTATGCTGCATATATTTCAAGAAAATCCAGAATTAATTTAAATGTACCGGAATGCCAGAATTACCTTTCAGATATCCAAAAGTTTCCTTCATTTTACCGGAAAAATGTAAAGACCAGAGATTTTTCTCTCCAACATCCATGCCTTTTATTCCTCTGCCGAAAGCGAGGGGGGTGTATGGTAATGGTCTCTGTCCGTCCGGGCACACGAATTGGTATATATTGTTTGTTTTTTTGTCTTTTGTTTACATTATTCCCTTTATTCTGTAGCCTACTAGTGGGTACTTTTTACGTACTGTTGAGTGTTTTTCAACAAGGAAAATACCCAATAAATGCCTGAACGTGGGAACGACCGTGTGTCCGTCCGACCCATCACACTTTTAACTCCAAAAATATTCAAGATATTTTGTTATTCTTCATAAAATGATAAAGGACATTGAGAGGAAGTGCGGTGTACAAGAAGCATAACTCTACATTGCTTACTTTCTAATTATCTCCCTTTATTAACTTTTCTTGTCCTGGGCATAACTCCAGAACTATTCAAGGAATTTTGTTGAAACCGCGTATAGTGGTAAAGGAGATTCAGAAAACGTGCAATGTACAAGAACCATAACTCTCCCTTGCTTACTTTTTGAAGTACCTCTCTCTTAAATAAATTTTCATGTCCGAGGCATAACTCCAAAACTATTCAAGGGATTTTATTGAAATTTCATAAAATGACATTAAGGAAAATTGAAATATTTATGTACCAAAACTCTACCTTACTTTTTGCATTATTTCCTTTATAAAATTATCTAGTCCAGGACATAACTTCGAAAGTGTTCAAGGGATTTTGCTGCAACTTCATAAAATGATAAAGAACATACATAGAGAGTGCAATGTACAAGAAACATGACTCTGCTTTGGTTATTTTTCCTTTTTTTTTTTTTTTTTTTTTTTTCCGAATTATTTCTCTTAATTAAGTTGTATTGTCCTGTTCAAGGGATTTAGTTGAAACATCATAAAATGATAAAAGACATTGAGGGGCAATGCAGTATACAAGAACCTTAACTCTTCATTGCTTCCTTCTTGAAGTATTTCCCTTGTATAAATTTTGTTTGGGACATAACTCCAAAATTATTTGAGGAACTTTGTCGAAACTACATAAAATGTTAAACAATGTTGAGAGAAAGTGCAGAACCTTTGCTCTGCCTTGTTTACTCTTTGAACTATTTCACTTCTTCAGTTTTCTTATCCTTGACATAACTCCAGTAGGGCTGAATGGAATTCAAAATGCATACAAAGGTAGAGGACATTCAGTGAAAATGCAGTGTCCTTGTACCATAACTCGATCTTGCTTCATTTTGCAGTTATTCCCTTTTTAAACATTAAGTCTATTTGCCATATATATGAATGAAGAACTATTCAAGGTATTAAGTTCAAATAATATACACAGTAATAAAAGCATTATCGTTCAGGCCTTTTCTCCCCATCCCGCCCACCCCTCCACACCCGCACCCCACCCAGCCAAATAATATCTCTTTAGACAAGATGCAAACCAGCTTACAAAAACTGCAGTAACACTGCCTTGCATGCGCACAGAATTTCAACACATTAAATTTGCAGATTTGTTCTCAACTGGGATTTGCCTTTGTATATTTTTACCTTAATCGCACTTCCGAGCCAGATTTATGTGAAAAGTATCCATCGGCGTGGGGATTGGCCATGTCCGCATGTCTTGTTTTACAGTTGTTTTATTTCTATGGTGTCCGCAGCAGACAAAATAAGGTTTCTTTCCGTTATTGTAGATATTGTTTTTCATCTAAAAATTAAGGGTAAATGACATGCTGTCAACTCTGTCTAAAGCAACTCTGTCCAAGTTGTTTTTTTCTCCCTTCTGAAAATCGGTCAGCTCAACAAGGAAACATATTTTCTTGTACACCAGATAAAGAAATTCTGGATTAAATCCTAGGATAGAAATCCTTATCCTACCAAGGTGATCATACCCAGGGTAAGATAAAAATCGAGAACTCTCACGTGTTTGATATGCACTGGTTGTAATGGACCTCATGTACGCCATCGTTAATGTTTACGTCACCGAACGTAATGACGTCATTAAACGCCACAGTAGTGTCATCACAATATGGCGGATGTCAGCTATCGAAGTGACTGAATTATTAAACAAAATCTACGTTCAGAAATGAAAGGTGTGCAAGAAAAAAGAATCTATCATGGGTGTGAGGGATATATTGAAAAATGCGTCCCCCGCGATCACGCGGCTTGCCGAGTGATGCCAGACAGTGATCGCGAGTGACGTATTTTTCTTATTACTGTTCAAAAACATAAATTATGGGTACTCGTTAGAAGCGCCTCGTCTATGTTTTTGAATAGAAATATGAAAAATATCAACAATTTTTATCTGAAATTTTTTTTATTTTATTTTTTTTTTTTTTTTTTTTTTTGGTGGAAAAATTTTCAGTATATTTGAAATGGCATGTTTTCGTAATGGACAAACGTATGTTGTCTTCAAATTGCTGGCAAGTTATAGGTTTATACTATCTACTCGAGCATGTCGGTCCAAACATTTAACCCAGCCGGCCTCGGTGGCGCAATTGGATGCGCGTCCGACTGGAGACCAAGAGGTCGCGGGTTCGATCTCCGCGAGGTCGGCAACACTCTTTCGTGGAGATTGATCATGAAATACTTTCTCTACGGCCATTCTCTCCCTTCCGCTGATTTAAGAAGGGCAGTTGTCAGTTTCTGGCGAAAGGAAGTACACAGTACTGGTTAACCGCTTAGAGGACTAAGCCTGCCCAATAAACGTGTGGTTAGGTAAACTACCGCGCTGGACATGACCCCACTGGGTTGACTGGGCCGTAAAATCTCAACACAAACAGACAAAACAAAACATTTAACCCTTTCATCCCTGAGTTTCTGAAGTGGACTTTTCCATCTTTGAATCTGGTCAGAACCATTGTTCAAAATAACGGTATCGGTCAAAAATCAAACAGAATGTCAAATAGTGTAGATCCTGATGTGAAAGTTCATGATGAGCCATCAGACCAGGATTTGCAAAATATTCATTCGGTCTGCAGGGTTGAAGTGAATATATGCACCTTGGTTGCGTTCATCAGTGCAAAGCGATTACGAACGCTTTGGCCTGGACCCAGTCAGCATTCTACGTAAATCTATATCGGGCCGTCATCGGGACCGCTATGCCTGATGACTAGCGCCAACAGGAGCAGGGATCCAGGGCGAAACGTACTTTTGAACGTTACCGTGATTTTATTACAAGGAAGACACCTTTTTTTGATTTCCTTATAGAGTAGACATCTTTTTTTAGATACGAATAAAATTTTCACAGTTACCTCCTCTGAAAGTACATCTATTATTAATATGTAATAATTCCACTCGGCGGTATTATCTTTTATCATAATAAATCTGTGGCGTAGACAGAAGGGAACTATTTTTACGCAACTCAGCAAAACTCTTGAATATTATGCCTAGAATCGCTTTCAAAATAGGAGCTACTCTTAAAGGAAAGAAATTTGCTCCCAGAGGGAGGGAGCAAATTCTTTCCTTTAAGAGCAGCTCCTATGATTGTAAAGCCAAATAGTTTATGTTAATGCCACTTTAAATATTACAAATATTTTTACATTTTACGCACATGCGTAATGTACATAATGAGCTATAGGCCTATGTAAATAGCTTTTCGCGCGCTTCAGAACTACAGATAGATACATATTTGGGAGGCAGCCAGGGCATATTGTTTTGATTGATTGGCCACGCTCGCAAAGCTCTTTTTGCATCTTTTTTCTTGCACACAAAAAAAAGAAATGACTGGTCAGAATGCTCTTTCTCTTCTTTTTCACTTGTACAATAGCTTTCTCAGCTAATTTAGGGGATTTGAACACACTTTGGAGATTATCCGCCGTTAAAAAGGGAAATATTGCATGAACTCAACAGTACAAACCATGCAATTCTGCATCGCTCGCCTTAGACATTTTTGCGGGTTGACATATTATTAAATTAACTAGAAAAGGACCCGCGCAAGCACGGATATGAAATTAAATTTTAATCCATCGGACAGATTTCAACCTGAAAAAAGAAAATTCCTAGGTTATATTTTTATTATTTATTCAGACTTAACGTCGCCTTTAACAATCGTTTAGTCATATTACGACGGTGTCTGGATGTGACAGCGAGCTCAGTGCTTCCTTAAAGAGTGCTGCCTCACTGACATATTACACCTCAGACACATGACGTGACATTCCACTTTATACTGACCAGTTCCGCTTTCTCAATGCCCAGCGCAAACGAAAGAGCAGCTAATACCATTTTGAAAGTCTTTGGTGTGACTCGGCCGGGGATCGAATCCACATCCTCCCGGACGCAAGTAGGACGCTCTAGTAACTGAGTCACTGCGCCAGTAGGTTCGAAGGTAATCGGCCTGCTGTTTTGAACGATTTTTACCATAATTGAGCCAGTGCATGACAAAAACAACAAAATGCCTGGGCTCCAAGGGAAGAATCAGATAAACATGGGTATCCGCACAGTCTGATCAGTCTTCGCTGTGCACTCAATGGGTTGCTAAGTAGCTAAGGGTTCTAAGGTTTCCATCACGAATACACGCCTATATAATTTTGGCCCCATTTTTATATAGTAAAACTGGGGTTTACAGGGGTATACTTTATTTTTCTTATTTCTGCTCAAAACATAGATTGTGGGTACTCGTTAGAACCGCCTCGACGAGGCGGTCCTAACGAGTACCCACAATCTATGTTTTGAGCAGAAATATGAAACATAGCAGAGTTTTTTATCTGAAAATTTTCATTTTTTGGTGGTAAATTTTTCAGTATATTTGAATAGGCGTGTTTTCGTAATGTTATAGCTTTGGAAAATAAAGAATTGAATTGTAGACAGTGAAAAATGATCAGACTTGGCAGATGCCCAGGTTGATCTGAGTCTCCGCTGGGTGCACATGTCATTTTGTTGATTTGTTGGCGGCTCATATATGCAGTGTTGCCGCTAGGACCAATGTGATGGGGCCATTTGTTGCCCCATAACCATTGGTAAAGGACCGCCACCTATTTTAAGGGATTCTTTTACCTTAAATATTAGCAACACGACTTAATATTGAGGGTCATCAAGGCCCCTTGTCCTATTCATGCTTTTAGATGGAGAAGTAGTCCCTTGTCTCCCGCTAGAGACAAACCCAGCTAGCATTCTACGTAAATCTACATCGGGCCGTCATCGGCCCGTCAGCTACCCTGACGGGCCGATGACGGCCCGATATAGATTTTCGTAGAATGCTGACTGGGAACATGTACGAGGGATGTTCGAAATGAATTGCTTATTGTCCTCTAGCTCGATATCCACGTGGGGCACGATAAAAACCAATACATACCTGTATACGGTTATTCAATATCTACACAATGGTGTATAAATGTACATGTTAGACTAAGTGTAAGACATAAAATTTGCCATTTGAATACACGCAGTCATTGACCACTGCAGTAAAAATGGTTGGTAGAAGCGTCGACAAAAAAGATGAAATACGGGCTTACATCAAAGCTCGCTCAAAACTTGGTTGTTCTTTGAAGACGCTGATGACTGAAATTTCTACTGCTTTTGGACCTTCTTGTGTGTCTTATGACACAGTTGGGCGGTGGAAAAAGAAATTTGAGTCTGGTGTAGAGTCCATCAAAAATGCACCGAAATCAGGTAGGCCAAAATCTGCATCTCGTAAAGAAATCGTTTCCAAAATAAAGGAAGTCATTGAAGGAGATGCCAGATTTACAGTTCGTGATATTGCACGAAAGGAAGGCATATCACTTTCAACGGTTCACCTTATTTTGAAGAAGCATTTGAAAGTCATAAAGATTTCTGCTAGATGGGTGCCACATCTGTTGACTGACGAGCAACAGAGGCAACGGGTTAAAGTGGCCAAAAAGCTGCTTCAAATGTTTCCAAAATATGACAAAAAGCAGTTTGCCAATGTCGTCACAGGTTATGAAATCTGGGTACATTATTTTGAGCCCGTCAGAAAGGTTAGCAATAAGATCTGGGCCACTAAACACAGCAAACGCCCAATAATTGCCAAACGTTCTTTGAGTACAAAGAAGGTTTTGTATGCAATCTTCTTCTCTGGTGAAGGAGTCGCAAATAAAGTGCCAGTGAAAAAGGGCAAAAGCATCACCGGAAAGTACTACAAAGACGTAGTACTGAAGAAACTGAAAAAGTATTATCAGAAACGACGCCCTCTCACTGGTTTTAAACATGTCCGTCTTCTACATGACAATGCCCCAGCTCATACCTCCGCAATAGTTACGGCGTTTTTGAAGAAAGAAAAAGTAACTGTTTTGCCTCACCCTCCGTATTCCCCAGACCTTGCCCCATGTGATTTCTTTTTGTTTCCGAAATTGAAAGCATCCCTTGCTGGGCGGAAATACCAGTCCCGACAGGCACTTGGATCTGCCATTCATCAGTACCTTATTACTGTGCCCAAATCAGCGTACCGTGACGCCTTCAAGAAGTGGATACATCGGCTGAAACTTTGCATTTCTAGCCACGGGGAGTACTTCGAGGGCATGAAATGAGTACTTTTGGGCTAACTTGAAATTTGAAGTCTCCAGATAGAAATAAGCAATTCATTTCGAACATCCCTCGTATATTGGCAAGGCGGATATCCTGATGACATGATTGGATCATTTTAGCGATTGTTTATTCCCGAAATGCCTCAGAGGCTTCATATGAAATTGGATTTTGATTGACCCAGCGGTTTCTGAGATGTTCGAAGAGTGCTGACGATGGAGCCTGCCTATACTGTTAGTTCACCAATAGGCTAAAGACTTTAGGATACAAATCAGAGGGGATTGGTTCACGAATGACAAAATTCTGCCCTTTTTAATATATTGATGAAAACTTTTCTAAATATAAGTCAACATGGGACATCTTCAAAAACAACAAAAATAAGTTTGAAAAAAAAAAAAAAAAAAAAAAAAAAAAAAAGAAACAATAGTAATTGTTGCTATGGCAACAACAATATTCTACATGTTGTATTGTAAAAGTGTTTGTCTTTAATAGATTTCATGGCAGCAATCTGAGAACAATGTAATTAAAAGCATGATAGTTTTATAGTTGTTAAATATTGAAACGCAAATTTATGAACAAAATCAACATGACAGAAATTTATGTTGCCATGACAACAAATATGTCGAATTTAACCCATAAAAGAATATAGTTTTATTTAATATATTTTGTTTACACTGCAATTCTATTTTTTTTTTTTTTCACCACTTTGATTGTCAAGTACTGGATGACAATTTAGAAAGAAAAAAAGTTATCACCTAAGAGAAAAATGTGTTGCCATGGAAACAAAATTGTTTCCTTTTATTGAAATAGTATGTGGTTTTGACTGGTTTTAACTATGAAAGGTAAAGGTTTATTATTTGACTGGTTTCAATGTATTACTTATCAAGTATCTGACTGTGCGTGAAAAGCAACATTCACATCACTTAGCTTTGTGTTTCCCTCTCATTTATCCCATAACAAAGACGTATAAAAATAAAAATATTTTAAGTAATGCGGTAGCTCAGTGGTGAGTCTTGAGCTAGAGGTACCGGGATAGGCCCCAGGCTTAGGCGAGAGAATTTTTAGTGTCAAAACACTCTTTCCTTCATGTCATTTGCAGGCATGAAATGAAAACAGTGTGCCGTCCTTCGGATCAGGACGTTAACTGGAGGTCCCCTGTGCAGGGAAAGTCACACCATGCGCAGGTTAAAGAACCATACAGTAATTCAAATTGGTTACTTGTAGGCCTTCATCCTTCAACCCGGGATGTACAATGTTCACCGTCTGTGTCCTCCTAGGCAGGGTAGACGCAATGGAAGAAAGAATGAAAGAAAGAAAAGCAGTATTTTATGCAACTGCCCATAAGAATTTGTTGTTTTTGATTTTCTGTAATATAAGTTGGATCGTACTGAAGTACTGCTTTTGCTAACCGGTTAAACAATATTATGTTAACAGGTTAAACCACATCAAAATAAAGTAAAAGATGAAACAAAGAAATATAGAAAACCAACGGCTAAAATGTTCATTAAATTAAACACACACACACACACACACACACACACACACACACACACATACTTGTAAAAGGTCCATATCGGGGAGGCTTACTCTATACATACAAATCGGGGAGGTGATAAATATTAAGATTTTTGAGATATCAATATGTTTTTCTTCTTAAGCAACGTTGTTTGAATCTCATTTGAAAGCAGCATTCTTGAAATCATTGAAAATAACAATAGGAATAAATCAAACAAACTGGGGAGCTGAACACACATATACAAATCGGGGATACACATCAAAACACACAAGATATAAACTGGGGAGGATTTACTAATCGGGGCTGTTGAACGCACGCTTACAAATCGGGGATACATAAAAAACACACAAAATAGAAAACGGGAATACACTCTTGGTGCTATGGAGCATGTGGCTTTAACCATTAAAGCGCCAAGAAAACTGCATCTGAAAATGTCGTCTATTTATGTCGTCTGCTGAATATTCTTGCAAACTTTTCAAACCTATTTTTGCATACAGGCAAACATCGTGGACCCTGATCAGACTGCTCCTAAAGTCTGATCTGGGTCCACACTGTTTGCAAAAATGACTTTTAAAACCACCAGCAGATGACAAAGCAGACTGGCGCTTTAAGGGTTAAAAGACAGCAACGACTCTCTCTTTTTAACATGTACTTGTGTCTCAGCAAATGCTTTATAAGTAGATGTTTGCTTTTAATTAAAAGAAAAAAAAGATGACTTCTTACGCATTGGACACTGTCAGATGTTTAATTCTAAAAGCGATTTGGCTACTTATTAATGAAAACGGAAACTGAGTATTAAATTATTTACATTACAATTGATACATTCCATTTAAAAAAGGGCAAAATATGAAAGCAGCGAGGCAATACACTGTCAGTTAACAGTACTTGTTTATACGTAACATGTGGATAACCCAGTAAGCTGACGGTCCAATAACGGTCCGCTTTAGATTTATAATTAATGCTAGCTGGGTACCGCAGATTCTAGATACCGGAAGAATGCAGGAGAATGTCTTATTTTAAAAGTAATTTACAACTGACATTTAAACCAACAGTTTTCCATTTCTGCCACCACAGTGGACACCTAAACATTCACTTCCTTTTGAATGTATTATAAAAATAGTCTTTCACATTCTTCCAAGATCTTGAGTGTAGAATTGGGTAAGCGGCAATGCAAGAATCAAATTCTTTTTTCCCCGGCTTCTCAGAAGTGAAACGCTGTCTACTAAAGAAGTTCTGCACAGCATCCTTCTCCTCCTCAGACCATGGGCGTCGGGTGTAGGCGGTTCGT
The DNA here is from genome assembly GCA_964016985.1 of Anodontia alba. Lineage (NCBI taxonomy): Eukaryota > Metazoa > Mollusca > Bivalvia > Lucinida > Lucinidae > Anodontia > Anodontia alba. Next base: position 9,976,422 of record OZ024825.1, on the reverse strand, counting down.
TTTCTTTGTTTCCCGGTGGCATCATTCTGGGTCTTTTTGTGGCATCTCTGCTTTAAAGCTGCTGAAAGAGTCATTGAATGGACTTGTCGTATCTATGTACTTTCAAACATATTATTGCATAAATACTGGTGTCACACGTTATTATCAGGCATGTTTTAACGAACACAAAAACCATGTATTAACAAGACATTTCACGCGCCATTAATGACTCGCTTTGCGCCTTTACATATGCAAGATTCAAGGCAATATTCCATCAATATAAAAGCAAACACAAGTTTGTAGTTGCAAATATCTATGAAAGAAAGACATAATGTAAAAATAGAAGGACAGACGCCAATGAGTGAAATATTTACTGAAAGTGACACTGACTTGTGAATTGCTGCTAAATGCTGGACAAAAATCATGATAACTGGCCATGGCCTGAAATGAGGAATTTTATAGAAACATATGGTGCGTGTAGGAATCAGCAAGGTAATGTCGATGAGCTCGAAACATAGTGCCCAAACATTTTCGTTATTTTTGTAGCATTGTTGCTGAATTCATGCAATAATAACGATCGAACATGGCTTTTCAATGCATTAACATTTGCCAGGTCCCTCGGGAGCAGTTGAAAACCTCGGCCTTTAGCCTAAGTATTCAACAGCTTCTTCAGGACCTTGCAAATGTTAATGCCCGAATAACCATGGTTTATTCCTATTTTATTATATACAGTTTGGTCAGATAGAAAAAAAAATGTCTGCTTCAGTGTTTATAGGTAATTTAGAGCATTGTCACAAAACAGGAACATTTTATGTTTCACATTATTTTATGCAGAATTTATTATGTTAATTTACAAACCTTGATGACATATGTTCTGTTGTATTCTTGGTTGACCGCTTGTACTTGTTTGTGGAATACCTTCTATCAGATCAGTGTCAATATCGCTGCCTGAGCTGTCATACTCATCATCAGATGGGCCTGTAATATAATATTTGTTGAAACATATACTCATTGTATTCCAACGAGGGTGATATTGAAAAACAATCCACGATATACATTTCTTCATTTTGACTTGCAAATCTACAACTCCACGGAACACATGATAAAACAACTTTGCTTGACATTTGTTATGGCTCTAGTTTACTGACAGTTGCCTCTTGTTGCAAATTCTAACACATGTATTCAGCTGAAAACAGGACAAGGTGGAAAGTGATTGTTGCAAAGTCATTTGTGATGCCCCAACGACCTTGCAAGGTTATGGATAGAATAAAATACATGTATATCGAAGTACGTGCTTGCTATCAACCCAGTGGATTGGTTTAATCTTTGATTTTAACATTTCAGCTTCCATAATCTAAAACTAAAAGTATTCCAAAAAGAGAATGTTGGTTCCTTGGACCTCGAGATGTGACCAGAGGCGGAAACTGCATATTATTATTTTTATTATTATCATCATAATTATTATTGTATACTGTAGATACCAAACTCACCATCTTCCATAATAGTTCCCTCATCCACTTGAATTTCATCTAAAGACTGGCCTGCGGGTAGGTCTTGTCCGCCCTCTTCCATGGTCATCAGTAACTTTGCAACCTTTGCCACCTGTACTGTTGCCTCAGGCAGGCGATAGAATTCTCTGTGTACCCTAATGTCATGGCCCATGAAATTTGCTAGAATGTCGAGCTCATTTTCCTTCATATTCATCACTTGTGACATTGTGGCAATATGCTTTCTGAGATTAGTAGATCTAAGTCTTTCTGGTGCTATTGCACCGCATTCTCCCGAAAATTTTCTCAGACAGTCTGAGCCGCGAATATGTGATAGGGAACCGTAATGAACTGTTGGAAACAAAAACTGATTTTCATCAGCTACTATTTGATTGCGCGTTTTCAAAAGAAGATCAAGGCTCTGTACAACATACTGAGGAAAGAGGACTGCCACTGTTCTACCCCTTTTGCCTTCGATCTCAATCCTGGGCATAATAAAGCATAGCTTCTTCTCGAACTCTGAGAGAATCGTTTCAAACTGCGATCCACATTCCGCTGTATGTTTTGCCAAGTAATCAGATATTTTCATCCTAGACACCTCGCCTGACCGCCTTCTGTTGAACAGTATTAACTGGGTTAGCACAATTCCGTTTAGCCTTGACCAGTCTTGTATTGGAACTGCATTTGTTAAGTCTTCTATTTGTTTGATCTGTGCGACAGACGCTGCCTTGAGATGGTCTGAAAATGTCTTGATGTCTTCTGCTAGTGGTAGTACCTCTGTTCGATTTCTTTTATCTTCTTGTAGGGTTTTTAGCGCATTACTGCTCACGTCGTCTGTCCAGTTTATGTTTATCAGTTTTTGCAACTCTTCTGCGTCGCATTCTGTCTCTTTGTCACGCTTTTCAATGGCATTCCCGATCAGAATTTTGACACACTTTTGCACAGAGTGGCCAATCTTTAGAGCCAGAGATGGTGTACCATATCTGTTTCGTGATTCGTCATATCCTGATACAATTTTGCTACATGCCACGAGGGATCGGTAATACTGCGGATGAAAAAAAGATGCAAGTCCATTGTTCGGACGTTGTGTTGTTTTCCTTAACTCAACCAGAAGCCTAGCCATTTCCCGCATTTTTTGTCGAACATAATTATGTTTGTCCGCATCATGCCCATGTTTGTTACAAAGCTTATCCCCGAGCTTCAGGATAGTGTCATCACTTTTTGCTACCCGGCTTATCTGGTCAGATTTCATCGAACACAAAACTTTTTGAAACAATGTACTGTGCACTGTGCTTTGAGGAAGCAGCATCAAACTTGAAACAGCAAGTTTTGATCTGGAATTGTTATCCTTGGTAGGCTTCAAGGGGCACTTGTGTCTCCAAAGTTCTCGTCTTAAATAATATCCATAGCAAAACGGACAAGGCCCATACTTATCTGGATCTGCCTTGTCATTGTTTGGCCGATACTTTACTATTAAGTGTCCTTCTCTTTTTCTCAGAACGTTCAGGTTATGCAAATGGTTTCCTAAATTTCGGAGTTTTATGTATCTCTTGGTTTTCTTTGAAGGGTCTTTTTCTTCCATATACATCGTAACTTCTTCTTCATCGCCATGTCTTGCCACAAGATGATCTGGTAATTTACTTCTTAACTCACCACAATACAAACAGACAAACTTTTTGTCATATTTTCTACATTCAATGTTATTTGTATGTGGAACAAAACAGTCAATAGGTGGTGAATGACTTTCAGCCTGAAACGAACTTTTCACAGACTTATCTTTTAAAGACGGAAGGAACTGTTCATTTGTATCCTCTGACTTTTGTAACAGCAGGTCTGAACATTGTTGGGTGCTAGCATGTATGCTGTGTTTCTCTCCAACCATTAATCGCTGATTCTTAGATTGACCAATTTGTGTTTCGATGTCTTGTGATCTTTCAATAGGTGCTTCCGGTCGTTCTTCGACGTTTTCCTGTGTTCTGATTTTCTCTCTGGCCTGTGGAATGCAGTCTGATAAGGAATCTGATGAATCCGATTCTGATGATTCGGGAGCAGAAGAGTCCGGAATGTATTCGCTGCCCGAGCTATCCTAATAATAAAGAAAACCCGACAACCTTAACATTTTATTCCAGAAAAACATGACCAACTAATAAAAACTCCGTATATGTCAATTTAATCGAATATAGTAGTTAAATGGGTTTGCTTAGTTTCATCTTACTAACAATGTATCCTCGTAGATAATGTAAGTATTGAGTGGAAAAAAAGAAAGAAAGAAAAAAAGGAATTTTAACATTTTGAGACGGCGTTTCGGGTCTCAGACTCAATGACGGCCTCTTTGTAAAACCTTAACCAGTGGGTTGGGGCTTGACGATATGTCTTTGGCTTGGCCCGCCGTGGTTCAACTATTAGTTTTCATTTACTCTGGCATACAGAAGAATTAGCCATGAGTACTCGTCTTTGTTTATTTTAGTGATTCATTTGATTTTTATGTTTTCGTTTTGATGCATTGACTGAGCTGACAGCCTTTATGCGAACCGAAATTTTATGTATTACTGTATTAAGAGTAGCATCGGGACCTAGGGTGAAGTTGGCTAGCTGTAAAATGCTTTAAGCCCCCCGGTACTGCAGCTAGTATTAGTGCCACGTGTCGGCGGTAGGACGTCTCCCCGTACTTTACCATAGTGCAGATTATATTCCATTTCCTTTGGGATCACTGGGCCCATTGTGGAATCTTTGAAAATGGAGTTCTGCTCTTGTATACGCTAAAGGGCGTAAGCAGTGTTGCAAACTTCATTACTGCTTATGAAGAGTCTCAATAAAACCGAGACTCCCATTTTTTTATCTGTAGTGTGTTCTTTGTTTCCAAAGGCAATCTTTTTTACGTTTACTCTACTGACCGTTCTAAGGCGGTGGTCCCGGTGTTAGTCTTACTCTTTGTTGCTTTGTGATTTATTCTACGAGGCGAATTGTTTTATGTCTTACCTTGTGTCATTTTGCTCTTGTGTTTATCAGTCCTTTTAGCATTACCTCGCTTGGGGAAGAGAGACCTAATCTTAGTGCTTTTCGTACGTTTGTTCGATTTGTGCCTGTTTGGATTTGTCGGTTATGTCTTCCTCTTGGTGTCTGGGAAGGGCTGCGGTTTGTGATTGTGGCACTCCCTGGACTTTTCTCTTACCCTTTTTTTAAACGATAATGGACCTGAAAGGAAAATTCGTGAAACAGTCTGCTGATGAGTCAATGGCTCATATTTTGTTCCTCCGTTTCTCCACGTCGATTTAGTGCTATATTTCTCAACTTGTTAAAATCATATTAAAGAGATTATATACCAAGTCTTCCTCGTCATCGTGGGAATAAGTATCCTTCAGCTTGGATGGCTTATATTTCTTCCGTCTTAAAGAGTATTTCTTTTTCTGAATAGCTGTCAGGATATCTGTCTGAAATAGGACATTTATAAATATATTAAAATGCAACTAATAGTTTTATTAGACAAAACCACTGTTTTCAAAAATATAGTTTGTTCTCATATGACCGAAATTATATTTGACAAAACAGGCCTTGTACTTGTTTCGATTTCTATTGGTCTATTTTCTTAGACTTATAACGACTGTAAGTCTTATAAAACACGCACAAATAACTTGTTCTCATTTGCTTGACAGTAATATAACGAAAAGATACTGGGACAAATGTGTTTAAATACACACCTCGAACTCGATTTCTGGTTCAGTGAGATCTTTTGCAACAACACTAAATAATGTGCTGACCGGTTCTTCATTATTATCTCCCAGGACTACGTGTTTCCCTCCGATAACAGCAGACTTATGTCTCTTCTGTTTCTCTGGTGTTCTTTTAATTGATGTACCTATTATACGGAAGCTGCTATACATTCCTTGATGTTCCACAGAAGGACTCTGCATCTGCAATTTAGTGAAAAAGTAGAAGCCATCAAATACTAGAGTATATCAATGATCTAACTAAGTAATAATGTGTACTTCTTATAAGTATAATATTCGTATGCATTGATTATGCAGTAAATGATTGTGATCATATGACCTTTAAGCTCTACCACCTTGCTTGCACATGAAAGTATCTGTGAATTCCATCGTTTTTTTTTTCTTTTTGCTCTCTCTATCTAACTTATGCGAGTTCTATCTTCTCAGTCAGTGGATTGATTGACTGAATATGGCCTCGGCGGCTCAGTTGGAAGCGACGTCCGACTGGAGACCAGGAGGTCGCGGGTTCAACCCCGCCGAGGTCGGCAACATTCTTTCGTGGAGATTGATCATGAAATATATCTACGGTCATTCTCTCCCTTGCGCTGATTCAAGATGGGCAGTTGTCAGTTTCTGATGAAAGAATACACACAATACTGGTTAACGGCTTAGGGGACTAAGCCTGCCCAGTAAACGTGTGGTTAGGTAAACTGACCGCGCTCGACATGATTCCATTGGGTTGACTTGGCCGTAAAACCTCAACACAAAGATTGAAATATATGAGGAAAGCTTTATGATTTTTATTATCTATATCAAAAAAGCTGAATTGTGCATGTACCTCTCCCTCATTTTCTGGTTGGGTATGATTCTGCCATTCTTTGTGTTGGAGGCTTCTTTTGTCGCCAGGAATAACCACTTTCTTGTCAGTAGAAGCAGACTTTGGCGTATGTCTATTAACCTCTGTAGGTCTGTTTTCAATCTGTTCGCCGACCCTACTGAAATTATTGTTTAGCCCTTGTTGTTCCGCAGATGTATTGTCGGTCTACAAAATAAATAACAAATTTAGTAAAAACTACCATACACATGTATTGAATGCGACTGTATTAAATCCAGTATGTGCATTTATTCTCTGAATATATCACTGCAATACCATTTGCTTAAGAGAACCGTTTTAGTTTAATAGATTTTGATTTTTCTTTCAGGAAACGTTGATTACTTGTATCTCTTTACCTTGGTTATAGTTTCATCAATATGTTCGTCTGTGTCCTCAGCATTCGGTAAAGGAATTTTTCATGCATTTAATCAATATTACGAGTCACTGTAGCATGATAAACCAAGTATTAGATTGATTCGGACAGTGTGTCTGGTCAGAAGCCTCTTGTCTTTAGCTGTTTGGCTGCTGAAATAACCCAAATTCCCCGTTTTAACGGTTGTTTCTTCGAGACTGAACACACAGCTAACTAGTCATACGTAGCAGAATTGTCGGATAAAATAAAAATATACTGGAAATAATCTAATAATACTAACAGCGATTCTTCATAATATATATTATATCAAAACGAATGATATAGTCGACATGTACAAAGTCGATTTGGTAACTCCCCGTTTTGAAGCTTTATTCTGAACTCATGTGTGTATACATTCGTAAATTCGCTTTAGACTGACACAGTAAAAAATTAAGAAAAAAAATAATGTAGATGCAAAATCATGTTGATTATGGTTTCTTATATAAACTGGTTAAAAGAAGTTAAGCGCACCTGATTTTTTTCTCATTCACAATATGTAAAAACATTAATATTTAATGTATCGTAACTTTTTACTGGGTTAAGATTTTCATTTGAAATTTTCAGTGAAACAGTTGCTATATATATCTATTCTATGTCTTTTTTTCATTTCGTTTCCGTCAGATTCATTTATGTTGAGAACCTCAAATATTGGTAATGTGGTGTTTGGTTACCCATCGTTTCTTAAGTAAAAATGATAAAAGTATGGGTACTTTGGAAAATCTGACAAAACCCGAAAGATAATAGGTACTATTAAATACAATACAGTGAAAGCACACCCAAGATGTTGCAGTAAAACTTAAGTCATGTTTCAAGTTTTTTCTGTCCCAATTCATCAAGGTTCACTAAGTGTCATGAATTAACTGAAATAAATACGTTACGTGCCTTTATTCTCCTACCAAATATTTGCAATACCGCTTGCTTAATCGAACCATTTGGTTGAATAAATTTTGATTTTTTTCTCGGGTGACATTGATCATAAGTAGCTCGTTACCTTGGTCGCAGTTTCATAAATGTTTTCGTCATTGTCCTCAGCATTTGTTGAAGGAACTTTATCATGCACTAAAACAACATCAGGAGACACTGTAGCATGATTTGCCAAGTATTTGGTTGATTCAGACAGTTTATCTGATCCAGAATCATTCTGTCTACAGCTGTTTGGCTGCTGAAAATGACCCAAACTCCCTGTTTTAACAGTTGTTTCTCAGACATTGAACACACAGCTGAATTGTCATAAGTAGCAGAATAGCAGGGTAAAAAATAGATATACTGGAAATACTCTAACTCTTTTAATTATAAATAGCGAATCATCTAATAATATATATTATAAACAAACGAATGACATAGTTGATATGAACAAGGTCGATTTGTTAACTCCCTGTTTTAACACTTGTTTCTCAGACATTGAACACACAGCGGAATAGTCATAAGTAGCAGAATAGTAGGATAAAAATAAGATATCCTGGAAATAATCTTTTAATTATAAATAGCGAATCATCCAAAATATATATTATAAACAAACGAATGATGTAGTTGATATGAACAAGGTCGATTTGTTAACTCCCCGTTTTGAAGCTTTATTCTTAGCTAATGTGTGTGTACGTTTGAAAATCCGCTGAACACTGAAACAATAAAAAAATTAATGTGAATGCTGAACTATGTTTCATATTGTTTCCTAAATAACTGGTAAACACGGTTAGGCGTAATCTGAATTTTTCACATTGACATTATGAATCGATTACCTGAGTCATATTTATAAATGAAATGGCAGGGCATGTAAGGTGCATTCCCTGGTTGTCCTGTTTTATCTACCTACCAAACTCTAGCGACCAAGCATGTTCAGCGAAACAGAATTGTTTAAGCAACTTTGATATAGAGTCACTCAAAGGAACAGTTCTGTGAAATCGTTTTAAAACCATTTAGGAGTAGAAGACATTTAAAGATCTTTTTTTTTTCTATTTTAAGCTCGGCAGCCATGTGTTCACCGGAGCAACAGTTTGAGCAATTTTGGTAGAGGGTCACCCAAGCAACAGTCCAGCCCTGTGAAATTATTTTAAAATCCTTTAATTATCTTTTAGCAGGAAAAGTTGCTTAAAGTTTTTTTGTTTTTTTTTCGTTTTTTTTTTCTATTTTTAATTCTATGCGACCATCTTGTTTAGGAGAAGTCGTTTTAAAGTTTTATATTTTCAGCTCTGGTGGCCATCTTGGTCAGCAAAGCAAATCGTTTTAAGCTAATTTGGTAGAGGGTCACCCATAAAATATTTATGTAAAATTATTTCAAAATCCGTCCTCTGGTTTAGCAGACGTAGTTGTTTAAAGTTTTATTTCTATTTTTAGCTCTGACGGCCATCTTTTTCAGCAGAGCGAAACTGAATAATTTGGGTAGAGGCAAACCCAATGAGCATTTCTGTGAAATAATTTCAAAATCTGTCCTCCAGATTAGCAGAAGAAATTGTATAAAGGTTTTTCTATTGTTGCTCTGGCGGTCATCGTGTGGTAGCGGAGCAAAACGGTTTGAGCTATTTGGTAGAGAGTCACCAAAGCAACATTCCTATTTAATTATTTCAAAATCCGTCTACCAGTTTAGCATGGGAAGTTTAGCTCTCGCGCCCATCTTGTTTAGCGGAGCAGAACGATTTGAGCAATTTTGGTAAAGAATCATCCAAGCAACATTCTTGTGACTATTTCAACATCCGTCCACCCGTTAAGGAGAAGAAATCGTTTAAAGTGTTGTTGTTTTTTTTTTCCTTCACTTTTTGGCTCTGGTGGCCATATTTTCAGCGGAACGGAATGGTTTGAGCGATTTCGTTAGAGGGTCACCCAATAACATTCCTGTGACATTATTTCAAAATCCGTCCAGCCGTTTTGGAGGAAAAGTCCTTTTAGACAGAGTTGACGACAGATTGATTAATGGACGACGGATAAAGGCCTATCACAATACCTCATCGTGAGCACTTCGTACTCAGGTGAGCTAAAACACTAAGGTTTAATGTAGTGTTACTTTTCTTTCTGGATTAAGAGTTTTACTTCAAATTTTCAGTGAAACAGCTGCTATATGTCTTCAGTATGTCTTTTTAATTTTGTTTCCGTCGTTGAGCACCACAAATATTGATAAAGGTGGTGTTTGGTTCCCCATCGTTTCTAAAAGAAAATTGATAAACGTATGCGTAGTCCAGAAAATCTGACAAATGCCGAAAAATAATGGGAACAGTTCAATACAATATAGTGAAAGCACACTAAAGATGTTGCAGAGAAACTTGTCATGTCCCAAGTTTCTTCTGTCACATTTCATCACTGTTCACTATTTTTCCTGCATTCTTTATTCTCCTACCAAATATTTGCATTACCACTTGCTAAATCGAACTGTTTGGTTTAATAAATTTTGATATTTTTCCTGACATACTGATCACTAGTAGCTCTTTACCTTGGCTACAGTTCCATCCATATTTTCGTTTGTGTCCTCAGAATCTGTTGCCGGAATGTTTACATGCACTAAGCCAATATCAGGAGACACTGTAGCATGACTTACCAAATATGCGGTTGATTTTGATAGTGTATCTGGACCAGAAGCCTCTTTTCTACAGCTATTTGGCTGCTGAAAATGACCAAAAACTCCCCGTTTAAACGTTTGGTTTTCCGACACTGAATATACACAGCTGAATAGTCATTAGAAGCATAACAGTAGGAGAAAAATAAGATATACTGGAAATAATCTAACTGTTAACTAATAATAGCGATTTCTCAAAATATGTACATATTATATCAAAACGAATGATTAAGTTGACATGTACAAAGTCGATTTCATAACTCCTCGTTTTGAAGCTTTATTCATAACTCATGCGTGTAAACATTTGTAAATGCGCTTTAGGTGAGGACAGTAAAAATAACATGTAGATGCAAAAGCATGATTTATATGGTTTCTTAAATCAAACTGGTCAAAAGAAGTTAAGTGGCACCTAAAAATAAACAGCGATATCTGTTTTATTCAAACGAATGATACTGTTTACTTGTACAAAATCGATTCGGTATCTCCCCGTTTTGGAGCTGTATTCTTAACTCATGTGTGTATACATTTGTAACTATGGTTTCTTCATGTTTCAAGTTTCTTCTGTTGCAAATCATCAGTGTTAACTAACTGTCCTACATTTACTTACTAAATCCAGCACGTGCGTTTATTTTCCTTATAAATATTTGCAGTGCTTAATCGAACCGTTTGTTTTCATAAATTTTGATTTTTTTCCTCAGCAAACATTGATCACAAGTAGCTCTTTACCTTGCTTGCATGCTCATCAATGTTTTCGTCATTGTCCTCATCATTTGGTGAAGGAATCATATCATGCAATAAATCAATATCATGAGACACCCTAGCATGATTTGCCAAGTATTCGGTTGTTTCAGAAAGTTTATCTGGTCCAGATGCTTCTTGTCCACAGCTGTTTGGCTGCTGAAAATAACCCAAACTCCCCGTTTTAACGGTTGGTTCTCTGACATTGTACACAGCTGATAGTCATTAGCGGAATAGTAGGACAAAAATAAAATATACTGGAAATAATCTAACCCTGTTAAATATTAGAAGCATCTGATTTTTATTCAAACGAATAATACAGTTGACTTGTACAAAGTTAGTTTGGTAACTCCCCGTTCTGAAGCTTTATTCTTAACTCCTTTGTGTATACAATTGTAAATAAGCTTTACACTGAAACAACAACCAAATTCCATGGGGAATTTATGTCCCCCGCCTTCTTTTTATTTGAGGTGTTAAAAATGGTAAAGTTAACCAGAGGACCATTGGTCCTATATCAATTACCTAAGTATTGAAGCAGGAAACCAGTGATAAAAAATAACTTCAAGATTCTGAAAAAAACACATGCATATCTTCAGACCATCCTTAAAGCACCTGTAAAGTTTAAAAGGATCGGCTTAAAACTATGGTAGGAGTTACGGGGTCAAGGTACCTACTCCCTATACGCTTCTGTAGTATTAGAACTCAAAAAATGTCTAAGTTAAAAATGCAGAAAAAGTGGTAAAATATTATTTCAGGATTCTGAAAAAAAACACATGCACATCTTCAGGCCATCCTTAAAGCCCTTGTAAAGTTTCAAAAGGATCGGACAAAAACTGTTGGAGGAGTTAAGGGGACAAGGTACCTACACTCTGTACACTTCTGTAATATTAGATCTCAAAAAAATGTCTAAGTAAAAAATGTTTTTTTTTTTTTTTTTTTTATTGTGTTGGGGTTTAACGACACGTCAGCCCTTGAGGGTCATTTTGTGTCGTCTCCCAGAGAAAGGGAGAAAAGAGATAGAAGAGACAGTAGAGGAGATGAAAGAGAGGGACAGGGAAGAAAGAGGAACAGGAATGAAAGTGAAGAAACAGAAGAAATAAAAACTTTCCCCCTCTACCCTTACCCGCTACAAGGATAGCAGGCCTTGCCCAACTGTAAGCCAATATCAGCTGGACACCCCGCTGATGTAAGATACACAGCACCTTCGCACCACCCGACCATCCCCAAAGTAAAAAAATGTGAAAAAAAGTAATAAAAAAATATTTCAGGATTCTGAAAAATCCACCTGCATATTTTCAGGCCATCTTAAAAGCCCACGTAAAGTTTCAAAAGGATCGGTCAAAAACTGTGGGAGGAGTTAAGGGGACAAGCTACCTACTCCCTGTAGACTTCTGTAATGTTAGAACTAAAAAAATGTCTAAGTTCAAAACGTGTGAAAAGTGATAAAAAATAATTTCAGGATTCTGAAAAAACCACACGCATTTTTTCAGACCATCCTTAAAGCACCTGTAAAGTTTCAAAAGGATCAGCTAAAAACTGTGGGAGGAGTTAAGGGGACAAGGTACCTGCTCCCTATTTACTTCTGTAGTATTAGAACTCTAAAAACTTCTGTGGTATTAGAACTGAAAAAATGTCTAAGTTAAAAATGCGGAAAAAGTGATAAAAAATTATTTCAGGATTCTGAAAAAACCACATTCATATCTTCAGGCCATCCTGAAAGCCCATGTAAAGTTTCAAAAGGATCGGCCAAAAACTGTGGGAGGAGTAAAGGGGACAAGGTACCTACTCCCTATACGCTTCTGTAATATTAGAACTCAAAACATGTCTATGTTCAAAATGTGTAAAAAGTAATAAAAATTAATTTCAGGATTCTGAAAAAAACACATGCACATCTTCAGACCATTCTTAAAACACCTGTAAAGTTTCAAAAGAATCGGCCAAAAACTGTGGGAGGAGTTAAGGGGACAAGGTACCTGCTCCCTATACACTTCTGTAGTATTAGAACTCAAAAAAATGTCTGTTAAAAATGCGGAAAAAGTGATAAAAATTATTTCAGGATTCTGAAAAAAACACATGCATATCTTCAGGTCATCCTAAAAGCCCACGTAAAGTTTCAAAGGATCGGCCAAAAACTGTCCGAGGAGTTAAGGGGACAAGGTACCTACTCCCTATAGACTTCTGTAATATTAGAACTCAAAAAATGTCTAAGTTAAAAATGCACAAAAAGTAATAAAAAATTATTTCAGGATTCTGAAAAAACCACATGCACATCTTCAGACCATCCTTAAAACACCTGTAAAGTTTCAAAAGGATCGGACAAAACCTGTGGGAGGAGTTAAGGGGACAAAGTACCTACTAAAAATTCGGAACCACGCACCACGCGCCATGCACCACGCGCCACCACCACGCCCCACGGAAAACCAAAAACAGTGTACTTCCACTTTCTTCGAAAAGGCGGGGGACAATAAAAAATTATGTAAAAGCTAAAACGTGTTTCACATTGTTTCTTAAATAAACTGATCAAATAAAGTTGAACGTCATCTGATTTTTTTCCATTGACATAATGCAAAGACACGCATGTTTAACTTTTTGTATCTTTAGTTGGAATAAGACCTTCATTTGAAATTTTCAGGGAAACAGCTGCTATATGTCTTCTCTATGTCTTAATTTTCTTCGATTTCATTCTGTTGAGAACGACAAATTTTGGTAAAAGTGGTGTTTGGTTCTCTCCTTTTGCAGTTAATATGATGAAAGAAAGGGTACTCTAGAAAAATCTGACATATGTCGAAAGGTACTGAGTACCTTTCAATTAAATATATTGAAAGCACAACCAAGATGACGATGTGAAACTTGTCATGTTTCAAGTTTCTTATAAGTAGCAGAATAGCAGGATAAAAATAGAATATACTGGAAAAAGCAGTTCTGTTTAATATGAATATCGATTCAGCAAAATGTATATTATATCGAAACAAATAATAGAGTTGACTTGTACAAAGTCGATTTGGTAACTCCCCGTTTTGAAGCTTTATTTCTAACGCATGTGCGTATACTCCCCGTTTTGAAGTTTTATTTTTAATTCGTGTGTATAAATTAGTATAATAAGCTTTAAACTGATAAAATCAAAAATTAAATGTAAATGCTAGATTATGTTTATACCCCCGGTCTTTTCTGTGTGTCTGTGTGTCAGTCTGTCTGTTAACATTTATTTTGTGTCAAAGATATCTCAGGAACTACTTTACCTAGAAACCTGAAATTTTGTACACATGACAAGTATGACTAGTTGTACTGTGGGAAAGAAAATAAGGGCCATGGGGGTCCCTTCATGTTATTTCCCTTTGTTGTTCTGGCTATACTGATGGAAATGGCCGTGGGTATTAGGGAGCATATGCTCTCTTCATGGTCTAGTTCATATTGTTTCTTCAAAAAATTCGTCAAGAAGTTAAATGTCACCTGAAGTTTTCACATTGGGACAAATATGTTTAAATACATACCTCGAGCTCGATTTCTGGTTCAGTGAGATCTTTTGCAACAACATTAAATAGTGCGCTGATCGGTTCTTCATTATTATCTTCCAGGATTACGTGTTTCCCTCCGATAACAGCAGACTTATGTCTCTTCTGTTTCTCTGGTGTTCTTTTAATTGATGTACCTATTATACGGAAGCTGCTATACATTCCTTGCTGTTCCACGGAAGGACTCTGCATCTGCAATTTAATGAAAAGTTAGAAGCCATTAAATACTAGAGTACACAATACGCCAAAATCAATGATCTAACCAAGTAATAATGTGTACTTCTTATAAGTATAATATTCGTATGCATTGATTATGCAGTAAAAGATTGTGATTATGTGACCTTTAAGTTGTACTGCCTTGCTTGCACATGAAAGTGTCTGTTAATTCCATCTTTTTTTTTTTTTTCTTTTTGCTCTCTCTGTCTAACTTATGCGAGTTCTATCTTCTCAATCAATAGATTGATTGACTGAATATGGCCTCGGTGGCTCAGTTGGATGCGCCGTCCGACTGGAGACCAGGAGGTCGCGGGTTCAACCCCCGCTGAGGTCGGCAACATTCTTTCATAGAGATTGATCATGAAATTTTTTCTACTGTCATTCTCTCCCTTGCGCTGATTCAAGATGGGCAGTTGTCAGTTTCTAACGAAAGAATACACACAATACTGGTTAACCGCTTAGAAGACTGAGCCTGCCCAGTAAACGTGTGGTTAGGTAAACTGACCGCGCTCGACATGACCCCATTGGGTTGACTGGGCCGTAAAACCTCAACACAAACAAAAACTGAAATATATGAGGAAAGCTTTATGATTTTTATTATCTATATCTACAAAGCTGAATTGTGCATGTACAAAATGTACCTCTCCTTCGTTTTCTGGTTGGGTCTGATTCTGCCATTCTTTGTGCAGGAGGCTTCTTTTGTCGCCAGGAATAATCACTTTCTTGTCAGTAGAAGCAGACTTTGAAACATGTCTGTTAACCTCTGTAGGTCTGCTTTCAATCAGTCCGTCGATCCTACTGAAATTATTGTTTAGCCCTTTTTTTTCCGCAGATGTATTGTCGGTCTACAAAATAAATAACAAATTTAGTTAAAAATACTATACACATGTATTGAATGCGACTGTATTAAATCCAGTATGTACGTTTATTCTCTGAATATATCACTGCAATACCACTTGCTTAAGAGAACCGTTTTGGTTTAATAGATTTTGATTTTTCTTTCAGGAAACGTTGATTACTTGTATTTCTTTACCTTGGTTACAGTTTCATCAATAAGTTCGTCTGTGTCCTCAGCATCCGGTAAAGGAATTTTTGATGCACTTAATCAATATTACGAGATAAACCAAGTATTAGAGTGATTCGGACAGCGTGTCTGGTCAGAAGCTTCTTGTTTATAGGTGTTTGGCTACTGAAATAGCCCAAACTCTTCGGTTGTTTCTTCGAGACTGTACAGCTAAATAGTCATAAGTAGCAGAATTGTCAGTTAAAATAAAAATATACTGGAAATAATCTAACAATACTAACAGCGATTCTTCAAAATATATGTTATATCAAAACGAATGATATAGTCGACAATGTACAAAGTCGATTTGGTAACTCCCCGTTTTGAAGCTTTATTCTGAACTCATGTGTGTATACATTCGTAAATTCGCTTTAGACTGACACAGTAGAAAATAAAAAAAAAATAAATAATATAGATGCAAAATCATGTTGATAATAGTTTCTTATATAAACTGGTCAAAAGAAGTTAAGCGTCATCTGAAATTCTCTCATTCATAATATGTAAAAACACTAATATCTAATGTATCGTAACTTTTTACTGGATTAAGACTTTCATTTGAATATTTCAGTGAAACAGTTGCTATCTATCTATTCTATGTTTTTGTTTTCAATTCTTTTCCGTCAAATTCATTTAAGTTGAGAACCAAGGGTAATGTGGTGTTTGGTTACCCATCGTTTCTAATGTAAAAATGATAAAAGTATGGGTTGTTTGGAAAATCTGACAAAATCCGAAAGATAATGGGTACTGTTAAATACAATACAGGGAAAGCACACCCGAGATGTTGCTATAAAACTTACGTTGCTTAAAGTTTTTTTTTTCTTTTCTTTTTTTTTTCTATTTTTAAATTCTATGCGACCATCTTGTTTAGGAGAAGTCGTTTAAAGGTTTTATATTTTTAGCTCTGGCGGCCATCTTGGTCAGCAAAGAAAACGTTTTAAGCAATTTTGGTAGAGGGTCATCCATCAAATATTTATGTGAAATTATTTCAAAATTCGTTCACTGTTTTAGCAGACAAAGTTGTTTAAAGTTTTCTTTCTATTTTTAGCTCTGGCGGCCATCTTTTTCAGCAGAGCGAAACTGTTTCAATAATTTAGAGGCAACCCCAATGAACATTTCTGTGTAATAATTTCTGAACTCATCTGTTTTGAAGCTTTATTCTTAACTCATGTGTGTATAAATTTGTAACTATGGTTTCTTCATGTTTCAAGTTTCTTCTGTCGCAAATCGTCAATGTTAACTAATTGTCCTACATTTACGTACTAAATCCAGTACGTGCGTTTATTCGCCTTACAAATATTTGCAATGCTCAATCGAACCGTTTGTTTTCATTAAGTGATTTTTTTTTCTCTCAGCAAACATTGATCACAAGTAGCTCTTTACCTTGCTTGCATGCTCATCAATGTTTTCGTCATTGTCCTCATCATTTGGTGAAGGAATCATATCGTGCAATAAATCAATATCATGAGACACCGTAGCATGATTTGCCAAATATTCGGTTGTTTCAGAAAGTTTATTTGGTCCAGATGCCTCTTGTCCACAGCTGTTTGGCTGCTGAAAATAACCCAAACTCCCCGTTTTAACGGTTGGTTCTCTGACATTGAACATACACAGCTGATAGTCATAAGTAGCGGAATAGTAGGACAAAAATGAAAAATACTGGAAATAATCTAACTCTGTTAAATATTAGAAGTATCTGATTTTCAGTCAAACGAATAATACAGTTGACTTGTGTAAAGTCAGTTTGGTATCCCCGTTCCGAAGCTTTATTCTTAACTCTTGTGTGTATACAATTGTAAATATACTGAAACAATAAAATTTTTATATAAATGCTTAAGCGTGTTTCACATTGTTTCTAAAATAATGTAATCAAATAAGTTGAGCGACATCTGATTTTTTTTTTTTTTGCCATTGACATAATGCAAAGACACGCATGTTTAATTTTTATATCGTAAGTTTGGATTAAGACCTTCGTTTGAAATTTGTAGGGAAACAGCTGCTACTTGTATTCTCTATGTCTTAATTTTCTTCGAATTCGTTCTGTTGAGAACCACAAATTTTGGTAAAAGTGATGTTCGGATCCCCTTCTTTGCAGTAAATATTATGAAAGAATGGGTAGTCTAGAAAATCTGATGACGATGTGAAACTTGTCATGTTTCAAGTTTCTTATAAGTAGCAGAATAGCAGGATAAAAATAGAATATACCGGAATAATCAGTTCTGTTTAATATAAATATCGATTCAGCAAAATGTATATTATATCAAAACAAATAATAGAGTTGACTTGTACAAAGTCGATTCGGTAACTCCCCGTTTTTAAGCTTAATTTCCAACGCATGTGTGTATACTCCCCGTTTTGAAGTTTTATTTTTAATTTGTGTGTAAAAGCTAGCCTCGATTCAGCAAAATGTATATTATATCAAAACAAATAATAGAGTTGACTTGTACAAAGTCGATTCGGTAACTCCCCGTTTTGAAGCTTCATTTCTAACTCATGTGTGTATACTCCCCGTTTTTGTATAAATTAGTATAACAAGGTTTAAACTGATACAATAAAAAATAAAATGTAAATACTAAATTATGTTTCATATTGTTTCTTCAAAAAAATTCGTCAAGACGTTAAACGTCACCTGAAGTTTACCCACTGAGATAATGCAAAATCACTCATGTTTGAATTATCCTTACTTTTCACTGGATTAAGATTTTCATTTTAAATTTTCAGTGAAACAGCTTCTATATGTTTTGTCGATGTCTACTAAATTTCATTTCCGCCTTTCTTTTTTTTTTTTGTTTCTGTTAAGATCTATATTCGTAAAGGTAATGTTTGGTTTCCCCATCATTTCTATTGTAAATATGATAAAAGTATTGGTAGTCTGGAAAATCTGGAAAACGTCCAAAGACACTGCGTACCTTTAATTAAATAAAAGTGATAGCACACCAAAGATGTACATTTGAAAGTTAAGTCATGTTTCAAGTTTCTTCTGTCACAATTCATTTGGTTACATGTTACTAATGGGCATTTTACCGTTTCGCCTATGGGAAAAAGAATCATCGGGCTTAACTTAGTTTTACCAGTTTAGAGTAAACAGTAAAATAAATATTTAAGATAAACTTGCAAAATATATTTTAATTACCTGAGTCTTAGCGGACGCTGCTGTAACATCGTTTATTGCTTGACTGTGAACAGTTGATTCGGCTGGCTCTGCTTGTCCACAAGCCTCTTTACCACAGCTCTCGTGCTGCTAAAATGAAGCAAGTGATCACACTGAATACGATAACTGCTTTTAAAAGATATTTTAGTTGTTCTGGAATTTCTTCGTTTTGCTGTTTTCCTGATGTACGTAATTATAATATACAACTGTAAATTTGTTTTCCATGAACAAACTTGAATTATGTATTTGAATGTAATGACGAATCGTGCTGTTTATAGTCTAAACATAACCGATATTCTTACTCCAACACTCTGTGATTCAACAATAACGTATTATTACGACCAATTATTGTTTTCACATACAATATATTCTTCTGATGTCACAAATGCACTTCGAGATTTTTTTTTTTTTTTTACAATTAATTTTGAACTATTGATGATTTGGGTTTGGATATATATTTTCTGAATATTCTGTGAATGAAGTCGTGGTTAAAATTCTGATAAAAGTTCAAATTTTCCTCGTTTGTATCTAAACTAGTTTGAACATTACCTTTGTAGTGCTTCTAGTTATGTTGTTATCAGTGTTCTGTGCAGCTATGACAGCTCCTTTATTCTGAGCATCTCTGTTGGTGTGTGTCACCTGAAAACATAAAATTTCCCCTTTTTGCCTACAACAGAAACTACATGTATGATAACAACCAATGGTATTACATCATTACTACTACTGTCATAAATTTCCCTTATTTTCATATTGGCAATGAAATAGCCTACTGATGTCCAGCAGGATTTTTAATCGTTTTCCTTTCAAATTTACCTCGCTTGGGGAAGAGAAAGTTAATCTTAATGGTTTTCGTACGTTTGTTTGATTTGAGTTTGCTTGGTTTTGTCTTATTCCTCTTGGTGTCTGAGAGAATAACTGCGGCTTGTGATTGTGGCACTCCCTGGACTTTTCTCTTACCTTTTAAGTATTCCAGATTGTGAATATCAAGTTTTAAATTAATGTTTTATTGTTACCAATACCCAAAATCACTTTTATTATTTTGATTAGTTTATTGTCAGTGTCCTGAGCATTTAGCAAAGAAACGCTTGTGGGCTATTGAGTTTGTATCATGCGATACTAGTTCTACAGCTGATCCAAAGAGGCGATTTGGTTGACTGGTTTTCTGGTAATTTTCGTCTGGCTGCCGAAAGTGGCGGTATATATCAGGATTTAAAACTTTAACCAGATTATCGAAACGCTGCAGTGATTAGTTGCAAAAACTGGTGTGCATAAAAATCTTATGCGAACTTTTCAGTAAAAACAGATTCAGATGCAATCAACAGGAATAAAGGAGGAGGCTAAATTTTAGGTTTCCTATATATGTTAGAGCAGAATGTTTTCTTATCGTTTTACTGAATTGTTTCTCATTACTGTTCTGATGAAGGGTATCCCCGGACAACAGAATGAAAAATAAATCTTGAAGTAACATATTCTTATAACGCAAGTTTGATTATCTTGAAGTAAACTTGATTAATTTTGTAAATTACTTCAACGGCAGCTTTGTCACTACTCATGTGAGTTCTCTGGGCACCTGGCAGTAACACCATAGCTAACGGTACAGAAACAAAGTGCTCAGCCGATTCGTGCAGATCTTTTTGTCCACAAGCTTTGTTGTTACGTTCAAATGGCTGCTCAAAAAGGGAACGCTAAAAGTAATTGTTTTGACTGTTTTACTAAAAAACAATAAACCGCGATGGTGAATTATTGTTTTGGTTAGATAATGCGTGAAAGAACAATCAGCAGGAATACTGAAAATAGCTTGTAGTTTTTATAACATTGTATACCCAACACACATATACACTGTTTGTCTTATCCCTTAAAGGTTATTTATCAAACAGCTTCTTGTTACATTACAATGATGATTGATTGTCATGCTTAGAAAGTTTAAAATTATAAAATAGTTGTCCCCGTCACTGTGTGAATGCATGTATTAGTCGTAAAAGATCTGTTGTTTTTGTGACATTAAAGGGTCTGTTTTTCTGAATATTGCCAAATCATAGATGATCCCTTATAAAAAATCCGACATTTTTTTAACTACTCAGGTCTAAATTTATATTTGTAATTATATATACTAATTTCCTCTATTGCAGTGTAGCTACTGCCCATTCTGTTGCCATTGCTCCGGGCATCTGGCAAACGATGTTTAGTGGATAATGAATTCAACAATTTACTACAAAGACTTTCGGATATTGATTCATGCAACTGGTTTAGGCCACTTGTTTCCTCACTCCTAGCGGCTTTTCGCTACAACTATAATCTAGCTGCACAATTGTACATTAATATAAAGCATGCAGGGCAATAAATACCTAGGCCACACGCGATTTTAATTTAATAATATATATGTAAGGAACAGACATATGGGATGGCCTTTAAATTAGTATTTTTTTTTGTCTGAAGTTTATCTAAATTACGCTTGCATGTGGTGTCAAGTGCAGCTTTATAGCCCGTACTGCATGACCCTTGCATGTGTGGTGTCAAGTGCAGCGTTATAGCCCCGTACTGCATCATTGCGCAAATTATGTTTTATTTCTTGCCCGTGGTCATTGCTCTAAAAAGAACTTGCTTCAGGTTTACGTTCTATCAATTACCGAAGATGATCAAAAAGGGAGTCATAGAACGGGAACGAAAAGCAACGTTTAACACTCTCACCTTTCGCCATGGAAGGTTTACGTCGTTATAGTCGTATCGCAACTCTTCTCCTGTAGTGATGTCTCTTGTGGCAAATAAACAGAGGTGTGGCTGACGGTCTACTACGACCACGCTCATTTTGCAGTTATTTTCAGGGTCTTTCTCAGCGGCATCGTTGACCATTCTCCCCATGGAAAACACTTCGAGAGTGGCGTCAATACTGAAAATTCGACAAGTGTCAAAACACAAAATGGACAGAAATAAACTGACAGTATGGAACCCAACTTCTTGGAAAAACAATAAACATCAATCAAAACAAGTGATTTCAGTACGGAAATTCATGAGTTTTCAACATCGGGAACTTAATTAATGTATCAGAAGGTTTATTGTCGAACTTAGTTAAGCTCAGCTGAACTATGATGTAAGAATAAACAAATATCCTGCCACTTTCTAGCCGCACCTGTCTTCTCTCGTCAGTAATGAGCTTCGACAGTTTCATTAGAAAAATGTTACTTTTTACCATAGTGCAAAATTTAACAACTAATACCCAGAGGAGAGTTGATCATTTTACATACCACTTTTACAATCACTGGTAAATAGTCACCCTTTTAAACAGATTTCATATTTATAGGCTAACCGGAGAATAGGTGCAAGACATTTTAACCACCTTTTTTACCAGATAGGAACCCACACTTTTTCTTATCAGACCAGTGTCTAATCTACGGTAGGGATTATTGTAAGAAAAACAAAATAAAAAGAAAAGAAAAGGAAAAGCTACGATTCTATTCGGAATTCGTTGCATGTAGTTTGTGGTTTTATCATCAGTTTAAAACCAAATTATTTGATAATTGTGAAGGCATTAAATTCTTATCAAAGTTATCCATCTAAGTAAATAATGTCTATAAATACACTTTCCTTTTTAAAATATATATACAGCATTTATAGTATATTGTTTCACACATTGCTGTTTACCTGTTAATCTTTTAAGTATTTATTATCAATAAGTTAGGATGTATTAAATTAAATCTTTGTGATTTCGAAAATGGAGTGTTTAGATATCAAGTAGATAATGTCAAGCAACAACATTATACCGTTACAGGTTTTTTCAAACTCTCAGAGATTTTGTCATTATGCACAAGATTATTACATGTATAAGCAGGTTAGAAAATTATCGCTTTTATTCGCGAGTCAGTCATACACATGTATATATGGATAAATTTATTTCTTACCATAAAGACATTTCTTTGTATTTGAAGTAGAACATAAAACTTCCGTATTTGTCGCCATATTCTGATTCTTTCTTCTTTGCTACCGAATAGCTGAGAAGGTCTCCTCTATATTCAAGTAAAAACTCTCCTTTTTTAAAATCTGTTGCTGCAAAAATTCCTTTTCCTGAAAAAAAGATGTTATAATATACTGAAATCCCCGTCTTACAACGCATAATGCATACTAGTCAGGAAAGACTTTATTAACTGAATTTAATTATACGTATTTTTCATTTGCTTAAAAGCTGTCTGAAAACTAAATTGTTTCACGTGTATTCTAGTACTATAAAGATTTAACGCTATCAAATATTTCATAGAAATGGATGACAATGTCCAGAACGATTCCATGAACAGGAACTGATAGACTGGCTCCAGTCGCTTCGGCCATTTTTTATCACTTCCTGTAGCTGTATTTGTCTCTTAAATCTCATTTCCCTGTTTTACTACAGAAACGACTGGTAAACTCTGGCTAAGCCTAAGTAATATGATGCAAAGCTCTAGATTTTTAATGAGGTGGAAGTAATTACAAGGTCATAAAATAACAGTTAGATAAACGCTGATTTTTATCACAGGTTCTTTCATAAATCCAGGATATTCATTTGTTAGCCTTTTGCCATGATGAAGATGATGGGGAATTTCAGCAAGAATGCAGATGAGGCTATGTTCTTTTTTTTTCTTCTAGAAATGGTGCCATGCCATACATATGCATATTCTGGTCAGGACCTTTATGTGAACTCTGCACAAATTATATACGAGTAGCATATTCGGTACTTCAGCAGTGAAAATACTGACCGTGGTTAACAATAAGGCAATCCGGACTGCTCGTAAAAGGGAAACAGCATGATAATGCACAATGCATGGTGGCCCACACAGACCAGACTGTACAGAGTGTACTACACAGATCAGACATCATGCAGAACACCACTGAGACCAGGTTGCATTCAGCATACCATACTGATCAAACTGTACAGAACGTCAGTCTGAAGAATTCACAGTCTACTGTATAGGAACAGTCAGTATGGTAACCTTTCCAAACAGAAACTGACCTTATGCCATTTGCAGCAAGCATGGATTCAAATCAGCCTGCACATTAGCATAGTCTGATCAGATTCTACACAAGTCACTAACATGATATCAAATTTTAAATTTAAATGATTAAAAAAATTGTAATCGCTGATCAGACTGCACAGGTCTATGTAGAGATATATTGGTTCCCTAACGCTCTTTTAACTTTATTGGCTCGGGTAATAAAATAAACTTAGGTGCCTACAAAACCAGATTTAAACCCGACATCATATCCGAGATCATTGTGTCCATTTTAAGGCAGAATTCCGATACAGAGTTATTGTTTTAACTCTAGCGCTGTGATACACGCAGAACAGCCTGAATTCCATGCACGGCTGGCGGGGCTAATTTCTGCGTGTTATTTAGCATACACTCTCTTTCTGTCCTCTGAATATTGAACAGGAAAAGCCCTGACCACGTTGCATAGTCAAGCAGTTCTTTTGTGTTCGCTGTTCCCCAATGCAGAAATCTTTCCATGTTCACTGGTTAACTGCTTAGAGAGCTGAGCCTGCCTAGCAAAACTGTGGTCAAGTCAACTGACAATAGTGTTGACTCGGCCGTAAAACTCCAACTCAAACAAACAAAATACAGACCCAGATCAGCCACCACAGAATCTTGGTCTGAATGGGGTCAACACTGGTTCATTCATCTTACATCTTACAATTTTAGACACAGCTATCAAAATGGACTTATCCATATTTTAGAATAAGTATGGTAAGGAATAAAGCTATCCATAATTTTAAGGTAAATATGGTAGTTTTTGTAAGTTTTAAATGATCTAATTTAAATACTTATCAGTAGTACCCAAATGGCGACAATGTAGACCCTGATCAGACGACACTTTCAGCGGCACTGCAGACAGCGAAGGTCAATATCATCATGTGCATCCGCGCAGCCTTATAAGGCCGGACCTTCTCTGTGATACATTTTGCAATAATATATATTCTATGTGCTGACAACATCTGGCTTTTATTAGACTGCACCAATGTGAATGCTGTTTTTGGGTCCTGGTTACCTATATGTGGTGTAAGGAGTCTGCAATATGTTATCTTGAACATTTTCTACAGAATTATGTAGTAGTAGTGATTTCCATGAAATGGATTTTAATTTATCTCTTGACACAAAGTTGTTATAAAAGATTACATTTGATATGAAGAATATTCCATGTAAGAAGAAGATAACGCTCTTTTTCCAAGTTTTCACACTGTGTAGACAGTACAGACCATGAAGGCCTAGATTAGGCTGTGCATACATGTTTGATCAAAACCTTTCTTGTGGGCATAACTGCCGTCTGATTGTCTTATCAGTACCTTTCCTGTACACTGGATACTGTAGAATATATAAACATACAGCAAAGACCCTGATCAGAACCATATTTAACCTGCTATAATAAAGACAGGAGACTGATATACGTAAGAACCATTTTTTCTCACAAGCTTTTATGTAATGTTCTACAAATTAAATGACCTTCAGTGCCTTTTTTTCTTTGTAGGAAAGGGGGTGGGGGAAGGGAAGCTTTATCAATAGAAATGATCAGCAAAAAGAGATTTTGGACTGGCAAAAATAAATCACACTTGCCATTTTCCAAGCCTCCAAAGTCATCTTCCCCTGGGTGAGCAAAATAAATCATAATGCCCTTCAAGATATTACTTTACAACATATTCCCGGTTTGGCCGAACTGATTCATAGTTCAGCTTCCTAAGAGCTTTTTTTATGAAGACATCCATTCTTACAGTAAATTACAATCTGATCTGGCCTTAAATCAAATCGCAGACTGAAAGAGCAATTTGATACAGATCATTAGCTTATCAGTATCACAATCTCTGTTTACTTCTGCTAACTTCTGATACACACAGGCATGCTACTAAGTGTCATATACCGCTATCAAAATCATTATAAGTTGCATAAGATTGTAGACCTTTGAAAATAAAAGGGAAAATGATAGAGTCTGGAGACAAACTAAGGAACTGAGAAAAGGTTAAAAAATGTCAAAGTATATATATATATATATTATATATATATATATATATATATATATATGTGTGTGTGTGTGTGTGTGTTTGTGTGTGTACCTATGTAATCACTGACAGTCCTCTCCAAGAATCCGTTCGGGTCTCTTCTGTCTTCACAATACGAAGTGGCCAAATCCAGCTGCTCTTTTTTTAATGCTTGTTTTTCTCTAAAAATACATGTATACTAAACTTTATAACTTTACTACTCTCTCTCTCTCTTTCTCTCTCTCTCTCCTAAAAATAAGGCAGTTTTATATAAATTCAATGTATTTTAGAAAGAGTTCATTTCAAATAGCAAATAAGCCCATGCCATTCAACATGATAATGGTTAAATATCACTATCAAATCAGGACCTCCTCGTTTGTTGGCGCCTCCGCGATTTGTTGGTGTGTATTCATGCAAAACTCTCCGTAACGAACCTTAAACAGACAGAAATAACTTTGATCGCAGATGCTTTGTTAGTATAAGACGTCGGACAAACTTTATGAAAATATTTTCTACATGCAAGAAAGGCATAATAACTCCGTTTTCATATGGTCCATACTTTGACATACATGTATATGTGTGTACTTAAAACGTGCTAATTGAAAGCGACATGTAAAAATACGTTCTAATTATTGCTTTAATTGTCATTCCTGTTTTTTTCTGTACTTTAAAAATTCATTGGAAACAACGAAAAGAAAGAAACAAAGAAACGATTAATTCAATTTAGACTCCCGAAAAATAAATTGAAACCATGGTATATAGAAGCTGATAGATTTACTTTTGCAATTTGAACTTTTTGATAATATTTTTTTATTTTTAGTTTTACTTTAAATTCTTCGTTTTACTGATAAAAATTATACCTACCTTTTATTTTTTATCCTTTGTGAAATGCGTGCTGCCATCACGAATCCAGCGGATGAAATGCCGACTAAAACACACAGCGTGAGAATTATTCAGTACAAACGGGGAGCCAAAAATGCAGAACACACACTGCTGGATTCGTTTTATCACTTACGCGGCGCTGCGTGTATCTTGCAGAGTGTCTACATCATACAATACGGGGAGGATGAAAAAAGAAGTGGGAAAAGTTTTTTCCCGCATAACTGAGGCCGTACAACGCGGGAAAGACTATATTTATCTATATTTCAAACCGGGGAGCTCCCCGTTTGGAGGTGTCTCCGCGGTTAGTGAGTATGTATTCACACAAAACTCCGCGATATGGACCTTTTACAAACGCACACACACACACACACACACACACACACACACACACACACACACACACACACACACACACACACACACACACACACACACACAAATGTCACCAATGAGACTCAAACCCTAGTCCGTTCGTAGGAGTGGCCACTACACCACAGAGGACTGTAGTTAAGAACTGACCAAAATAAAAATACCTATTGGCTACATTTTTCAATGCAGTTTGAAATAGGTGAATCAACTTCCCCGACCCTTCCCCCCCCCCTCCCGCCCCCCACTCCCCCTCCACAAACACGGTTTGAAATAAGTGAATCAACTTTCCGTCCTCTTCCTCCCCCGCCAAGCCCCTCCCCCCACAACACTCTCGAAATTATTAATGAGGGTAATATGCTGACGGATCCGTATTGAAACCCCGCTGTTAATCTGTACCGTTATCTAGGTTAATCTTACAATCTATTTATTTCAGTAATATAGATTTATCTTTTAGAGCATCCGGACAGCTATTCAAAATAAAACAATTTGAAACGAAGAAGTCGGTAAAATACATTTTGTCATGTAAAATAATTTTGTTGCCGAATGAACTCTAATTATTCGAACAGACAAGCCTGAGTCAATAGACTGTGGCTTCTGTTCAGGTTCTACACTGTTTGTCACTTATTTAGCGGCTTTCAGATTCATGAACATGTAGTAAAATGAATCTGTCAAAATATTAGGACAACCATGAAAATTTATATGAGGGTCACTGGTGACGCCTACATTACGAAAACACGCCTATACAAATACATTGTAAATTTTACCGCGGAAAATACGAAAATATTAAGATGAAAAATTGTGATATTTTACTCAAAATATAGATTGTGGGTACTCGTTAGAACCGCCTCGGCGAGGCGGTTCTAACGAGTACCCACAATCTATGTTTTCAACTAGAAATAAGAAAAATAATGTATACCCCTGTAAACCCCAGTTTTACTATATAAAAGTGGAGTTCAATGGGGTCAGAATTATATAGGCGTGTTTTCGTGATGTAGTTGGCAGAAATAAGTTAGTTTGGCCTAGTAAACTTAAAACCAACTGTTTTATATTTTGGGAGTGCATTCATTGTTCTCAACGATCAATCCTTTTAAAATGTCTCCCAGTACTTTACTATAATGTATTTTATATTTTCTGGTCCTTTATGATCAATGAACGCATTCTGGGCATAACGAAAACAAGCCTATTCAAATATTCTGAAAATTCTACCACCAAAAAATGAAAATTTTCTAGATAAAAATTTTGATATTTTTTTATTTCTGCTCAAAACATAGATTGTGGGTACTCGTTAGAACCGCCTCGGCGAGGCGGTTCTAACGAGTACCCACAATTTATGTTTTTGGAAGAAATAAGAAAAATAATGTCTACCCCTGTAAACCCCAGTTTTACTATATAAAAGTGGGGTTTAAGGGGGTCAATATTACATAGGCATGTTTTCGTGATGAATTTCGAAAATTTAAATAAGGGTCATTGAGAAAGAGTTATTGGCCGAAACTAGCTAACCCAGCACAGGAAACTTGACACTTCCACTGTTTTTAGTTTTGTGTGTTCATTGCTCTCAAGAACCATTTTTTAAAACTCTATTCGTATATAGTTCAACGTGAGAAATAGTGTCTTGTGACGTGTGCGCCCAGCGACGACTCAGATCAGTCTGTGCATCTAGTCCGATCAAAGACTTTGATGGGAACTTTGAATAGCTAGAATCCACAGTTTTTGAGGTGGCCTGGCCTCTGAGAGAGAGAGAGAGAGAGAGAGAGAGAGAGAGAGAGAGAGAGAGAGAATTTGGATATTTGTCGGAAAGGTTCCGACCCCTGAACTTTCTTCATCTGTGGCAAGAACCTTCATGCCAAATGACAATGAAGGGAGGGCGAACCCTTAACAAGTTTAACCCTTTTATCCCTGCAGACAAAAACATGTATCTTAGAAAATAGTGCGAATCCCGATGAGACGTCTCATAATGAGCCATTTGGCATTATGTTTTAGTTTTTTACCTAAACCCCTATTTAGAACAATAGTTCTGGCCATATTCAAAGATGGAAGAGTCGACTTCTGACACGCAGGGGTGAAAGGGTTAAGATGCAGGGCGCACCAGCCTATGAACAATCCCATTGCATTCTTCATAATAATTAAATGTGCTTTGGTAATTTGACGGCTTGCTTTGTTTTTCGAACTCTCGTCTCCTGTTGTTGTTGTGCAGATTTTAAACAGGCTATAAGGCACACGGGATATATGGTGGCAGGGTTGCATGTGTTGTATTCCAGTGGATCACCCATGCAAGCTTGGTACCGCTGCTACCATTACGAGAACAAACCTATTCAAATATACTGAAAATTTTACCACCCAAAAAATGAAAGTTTTCAGATGAAAAATTCTATGTTTTTTCCTATTTCTTCCCAAAACATAGATTGTGGGTACTCGTTAGAACCGCCTCAACAAGGTGGTTCTAACGAGTACCCACAATCTATGTTTTTGAGCAGAAATAAGAAAAATAATGTATACCCCTGTAAACCTCAGTTTTACTATATAAAAGTGGGGTTTAAGGGGTCAAAATTATATAGGCATGTTTTCGTGATGCAAGCGCCACCCTAGTCCACTTGTACGTGTATACTTAGAAAACACCAAAGTAAACCTTATTTGAGACATATACGTGGCTGATTCGGCCTCGTTTTGACACCTTGGGAAATCCTTCCGATAGCTCAAGATAACAAATATTTAGGGATATTTCAGGAGAAGTTTCTTATTTTATCATGTATGTTGTTTGTCTTATTTTATTATATATATTGTATACTCAATAGAATCGCCGCATTGGGGGCAATTCAAATGAGTACACAACATACTACAGTCAAACTTCAATGGCTCGAACATCTTAGGGACCGTGGAAATTTGTTCGAGATATGGGTAGTTCGAGCCACTGAGGGTCAATTATGGCGCCAGGTCAGGTAGCAAATAGCGATAATTTAGGGAAATATTTTCGATTTTCTACACAATAAGTGTATGTTGAATGTACTCATTAGAATCGCCTCGATAAGGCGATTCTAATGAGTACACACAACATACAATTTCATGATAGAATAAGAAAATTTGCCTAAATATTTGTTTTCTTGAGCTATCGGAAGAATTTCGTAGGGACTCAAAAACGGGTTCGAGTAAACCATTGTAAACGAGCCATCAGTGTTCGAGCTATTGAGGTTTGACTGTATTACTTTAAAGAAGATCGATGAGACATCCCTGTCCTGTTTGCCTCCTGACCTGGCGCTATGAATAACCCTCAGTGGCTCGAACTACCTATGTCTAGAACAAATTCCCATGGTCTCAAAGATGTTCGAGCCATTGATGTTCAACTGTCATCACGAAAACATACATTTATAATTTTGACCCTCTTAAAGCCCACTTTTATATAGTAAAACTGGGGTTTACAGGGGTAGACATTATTTTTCTTATTTCTGCTCAAAACATAGATTGTGGGTACTCATTAAAACCGCCTTGCCGAGGCGGTTCTAAAGAATACCACAATCTATGTTTTCAACAGAAATATGAAAAAAAAAATCAGTTTTTTAACTAAACATTTTCAGCTTTTGGAGGTGAAATTTTCTATATATATGAATAGGCGTGTTTTCGTAATGTTAAAAAATGTGAAGAATAACGGAATCGTATGCGCATTTGTGTACAAAGACGGTTACTGGATTCAGGACCATCTATCTACCCAAGTAACATTCTGGGCCCAGTTGTTCAAAGCGTCGTTAGCTTAACGAGCTCGTTAAGGGTCATTTCGTTAACTGTTTTAGCGGATTCAATATACAATATTCTGATTTTTTCAGCAAAAAATTTCAGCATATTTGCGTATCACTCGATGTAAATTTTAACGAATCGTTAACTAACGACGTCGTTAGCTTTGCACAACTGGGCCCAGCTTAAATCTATATCGGACAGTTATCGGCCCGACAAGACTTGGACATGTATTTAAGCAGAATGTTAGGAGACAAGATACACTTGTTACATTTGCCGCCACTGT
Organism: Anodontia alba; assembly: GCA_964016985.1. Lineage (NCBI taxonomy): Eukaryota > Metazoa > Mollusca > Bivalvia > Lucinida > Lucinidae > Anodontia > Anodontia alba. The sequence goes on along the minus strand of OZ024825.1, from coordinate 9,945,488 downwards.
TTACAAGGTAGAAAACTTTTGTGACCTATTTATTTTTCAGCAGACTTATCCCTCCTGAAATAAAATCGGGAAACGATAATACCCCGTCATTATCGTGTGGTGGGCTAATAACTATCAAAATTGACGTAATTTGCCCATTTGCAATCCCAAACCAGATCTCCACAACTGCCCATTTGCAATCCCAAACCAGATCTCCACAATATCAATGCACATACCAGTTTTGGTGAAAATCCTTTGATATTTACTCAAGTTATCGTCCAGAAACGAAAATATGGAAGTGTGGTAGGTAGATAACTTTGTCAAAAATATGCGAAATTTGCCCATTTTCAATCCAAAACCAGATCTCCATATTATCAAGGCACATACTAAGTTTGCTAAAAATCTATTGATATTTACTTAAGTTATCCTCCGGAAATGAAAATACGGACGCGTGGCGGGCACGTCAAAAATTGACAAAATTTTCGATTAGCAATCCCAAGCCAGATCTCTATAATATCAATGCACATGCAAAGATTGGTGAAAATCCATTGACATTCCATCAAATTATCGTCCGGAATCGGCGAAAATATGATTATGTGGCGGGCCGATAACTCTGTCAAAAATTAACGAAATTTGCCCATTAGCAATCCCAAACCAGATCTCCACAATATCAATGCACATAATAAATTTGGTCAAAATGCATTGATGTTTGCTTAAGTTATCATCCAGAAACGAAATACGGACGGACGGGTGGACGTACATACGACAGACGGAAGGACGAACAGACACACGGACGTCCAATGTGAAACCATAATACATCACAAAAACATGCCTATGTAATTTTGACCCCCTTAAACCCCACTTTTATATAGTAAAACTGGGGTTTACAGGGGTATACATTATTTTTCTTATTTCTGCTCAAAAACATAGATTGTAGGTACTCGTTAGAACCGCCTCATCGAGGCGGTTCAAACGAGTACCCACAATCTATGCTTTAAGCAGAAATATGAAAACTATCGGAAATTTTATCCGAAAATTTTCATTTTTTGGTGGTAAAATTTGAAATATATTTGAAAAGGCTTGTTTTCGTAATGTCCCGCTACTATCGTGTAGCGGCGTATGAAAATGGGTTAACGCTGAAAAGAAAGTATTTGTCCCCAAGGTGCGGGGAAGCAAGTTCGTTCCTTTTAGAGTAAATTTTTCTTCGGAGGAGCTGCGTCCCCCTGAAAGTGCATCCTTTCCTCTTCCAAGGCAGATTTAGCTTAATACAGAACAGTAAAGTTCCTGATGAGACTACCAGAAGATTCAGCTTCTCTGGGCAGTCACCGTCCGCCTACAGACCTTGTTTACTCAACACGGCTTACACCGGGAATACATAGCGAGTCGACATACTAAATTGTTCAACCGATAAACTTTTTGAATTAATTCTTATCAGTTTTATTACCTATGTGGAAATTATTTGCAATTGTTCACCTATTTACTCTTAGTTTTCTGACACCTAACTTCTTACTATATTTCCTCGAATTTAAACAAGCATATTTTATTAGCAGCTGACGTGTTTAAAATTTGGTGGATGACTGACAAAAAGTGGAGACCCGGTTCAGACGCCTAGTTCTGCGGTGTCTGATTGTGATTTACACTGTTTGCTAAGGTTTGTCTGTCCGTATATACTTGGTAATACGCGGTAAAATCGATCACTATTTAAGATTTAACCCGTTCAGCCCTGCAGACCACAACAGATACAGGTACAAACAGTGTAGATCCTGATGAGACGGCTCGTTACGAGCCGTCTCATCAGGATCTACACTGTTTGCCTTTTCTATTTTTGACTTTAAACTGAAACCACTATTTGTAAAAATGACCGTGTCCAAATTTAGAGTTGGAAGAGTCCATTTCAGATATTCAGGAGCGAAAGGATCAAATCTTGTTGAATCTAACAGTTATTCGTTCGGTTCGCACTTTGAACCGAGTGGCCCAAGTCCTGCTATTTTATATATGCGTATAACCAGCTGTTGATGGTTTTCTTTTCAATATTTCAAACTACACGAACTATGTGATTGAAATGATCGATATGTACATGAAAACGTTTTACTGTGAGGAAAAAAAATGAATTACTTGGACAACAAAAGCAATACGTTATAAACAGGCGCATCATGGGATATGTGTTAGCCCTTGTCATGCTGAATAAATTAAGATGCCACGCCTAGTTCTAATTTTCAGCCAAGCAGATTGCTTGATCCAGATTATTGATATAAATTCACATACTGAATGACAAACAGTGCAGATCAAGATCAGTTGGCTTCTGAAGAAGCCAACTGATCTGGATCTACACTGTTTGCTAAGACAGGGCATGTCATGTTTAGCAAGAGAAGGATTAAGATTTTACTGTGCATGCTGTGAGGAACATATCACGTTGACAACAAAAGCTGTCTACGTAATCGGGCCGCGTCAAGGAAAAATGCGTCTCCGAGCATATTATATGCGAAATGCGCAGATTCATTCGCTGGGTACAAATACTTTTAAAAATGTTTCCTGAAATAATTTCAAAACACTGCGGTCTTTCTTGTGATATATATATATATATATATATATATATATATATATATATATATATATATATATATATATATATATATATATATATATATATATATATATATATATATATATACTCCACAAAATAATTTAAGCCACCAGTTTTATTTCGCCTTTGATTATCACTAAAATGCGACCCATAAGTTTTACAATTATTTCATGGACTAAACTTGAGTTCTCAGCCCTATTTCAATCAGCTCAACATGTTTGCAACATGTTCAGCTACAAAAGTGTCAATGGCACCAACAACGCCAGACCAAAATATTCTAAGAAAAACGGGAATTTCCAAAAAAGCGATTTTTACCCCAAAATGAAGTGTTTTCACAATACCTGAAAAATTCTTTGTTTAATTCTGTCACACACAAAGTCATGCAAACTCAACCTTCATTCGAGTAAAAGACACACAGATATGAGAGAGACAAACCCTTTGAGAAGCTAAAAATGCCTCAAAAGTTCCCCATAGACAACGAATAATCTGTAGAGGGTACCTCTGCGTTTCTTGATAACAAATAAGGCTTTCTGTATGAGTTTTTCACATTTGGGAGCCCAGACATCACTTTTGACACGAAAATATAAATTTTGAATTTTTGGATAAAAAGTAGTTTTTTTTTTTTTTTTTTGTTTTTTTTTTTTTTTTGCAGATTTTAAAATGAAAAATTTTATTTCATTTTTTTTGTTGGAAACACTCCTTTAGGGCTTCCTTTTAAAGAAACATTCAACGATATTTTGATATCTTCTGTGGTTTTGTCCATACACCCAGCCAAAGTTTGTATATATCGAAATTTGCACTATGTGGCCCTTAAATTATTTTGTTGAGTATATATATTGTATTTTTCGTACTTTTCTCACTATTGGCCCAGTTTTTACGCTATTCCATTGGATTGGTCAAAATAAGGAGCGCGACGAAATTCAGCCAATGCTATTGATCTTTCTTGAATAAATTAACTTGATCTTTCTTGTATAAATTAACTTACGGCTTTTTCAAAGTTTAACGGAACTACAGAAGACTGGGTGTTTGCTTCTTTCTACATTTGAGTTGCAGTTTACGTCAGTTCTCGACGTCATCAAAGACATTTAATTTAAGGCAAATACAGGTTATAAACATGCTATCTGTTGATTTTGCAGTTGATAATGGTTGAACTAGATACATTACGAAAACACGCCTATTCAAATATAATGAAAATTTTACCACAAACAAATGAAAATTTTCAGAGAAAAATGCTGTTATTTTTCATATTTCTGCTCAAAACATAGATTGTGGGTACTCGTTAGAACCGCCTCGATGAGGCGGTTCTAACGAGTACCCACAATCTATGTTTTTGAGCAGACATAGATTGTTCGTATAACAATTGATGCCTTGATCAATATCGTGGACAAACTTTTACTAAGATTTGAGCCTCTGCATGACAAAACCAGCAATTTAACATGTGCTCCGCGCGAAGACTCAGATCAGCCTTGGCATCCTCCAAGACCAGTCAGACGAGTCTTCGCTGTCCGCATGACTAGCTATCCACTGAGCGCACAGCGAAGACTCTAATCAGGCTGGGCGGATGCTCATTTATTGTTCCATGTGACGATGGCATAGTATTTGACAAACGCAGTTTTTTTGTTGAATTTGATGGAATATTAAAATTAGTCTAACTAGAGGGTTGACGCCCAAGAAATAAAACCAGGCCTTTCGGAATCGAGTTAGCAAGATATTCAGAATATTATAAAAGATAGTCGTGCAAGGAAACCAAATGTTAAGTTGGGCACAGTCTGTTTATCTTAGTCTGTAAATCACTAATGTTCCCTCCTCATTACAGAACTCCCTTTCATTTCAGCTACGACGCTAATCTTTTTAAAGACATTTTTTATTTACAGTGCACTATTTTTTCTTATATGCCCAACGAAGATTTTCGAATGGCTCGGTCGAGATGGCAGAGGCACTGGCTACAACATTTATCCTAAGTGTTTGGTAAAGATATGTCTAAGCGACCAGTGTAGAACCAGATCAGATACCGCATCTGACCAGGGTCTACATTGTTTACAGAACCATGAACAAGTTGTTAAAAGAAATTGTTTAATTTTAAGACCAGTCTGGTATGTACAAGTAATGATTTTAGAGGAATTGATATCTTTTCAGGGGCGGTAATTCTCTCAAACTTGTTTTATTCCATGAAATCTACTCTATAATGAAACATTCTGCTCCCATTATAAGTATCGTCATTGTACATGAATATCCTGAAATAAAATAATGTTTAAACTAGGGTCTTCATCTATGGAGTACACCATTTATTACGAAAACAAGCCTATTCAAATATACTGAAAAATTTCCACCAAAAAATGAAAATTCTCAGATAAAAATTCGGATGTTTTTTTTTTTTTTTTTTTTTATATTCTGCTCAAAACATAGATTATGGGTACTCGTTAGAACCGCCTCGACGAGGCGGTTCTAACGAGTACCCACAATCTATGAGCAGAAATAAGAACAATAATCTATACCCCTGTAAACCCCAGTTTTATTATATAAAAGGGGGTTTAAGGGGGTCAACATTATATGGGCATGTTTTCGTCATGTTTCTGAAGGGGCTTAGGGTGCAGGAAAGCGATCAGGAAGTCACACAAAGTTGTCTTCCTTTTGTCGACGTTGGGAAATCTACCCAGTGTATCCAGTCCCCAAAATACAGGTTATATACGGTGCACATGAAAACATCGATGCTATGAATCAGCATAGGCACCGTTACATTCCGATTGGGGCATTTGCGTTGATCTTGTCATTCACCACGCCATGGACAATGTTTCTTCGGGCATACATGTATGCAGACAGCGGTCACAGATCAGACTGCGCAAACACACAGTCTGATTAGGGTAGTCCTTGTCTTCTTGGATACTACCACAGTCGACTCTCGTTATCTCGAATTCCAAGGGACTCACTGAAACACTTCGAGATATCCGTACCTCGACATATCAGAGGTGAGAGAGTGAGGAAAACAATAAATTGAACAACCACATTTAACAAATGAATATGTAATTTGACTCCTGAAGTTAGAAATATATATATATATAATAATGTGGAAAAGAGGAGAAATTGCTCCTTAGGAGCAATTTCTCCTCTTTTCCACATTATTTTGTTACATGTTGTCATAGTTTCATGTTAAAACAGGGACCAGATTTTTACTTCGAGATAAGCGGTAATTCGAAATAAGCGAGCTGACGAGGTTCGACTGTATAAAGAACGTATTTACAGACAAAACACGCCCCTGATGAGACTGCGGAATATGAGGATTTCGCGTGAGCTCGAAAACACACTCCGGCCTGATGCGGTCCGGATTATAAAGCATGAAGTCTTCAGCCAGGCGAGATCAAACTGCGGGGTGCAGTTTGATCTAAGCCTGCATTCTTTCCATAAGCATTGCAATTATTTATGATTTGACGTGTTTCATAAAGACATACTACAGGGGAAAAGGGAGACAACTATGACTTATTGTGTTGGGGTTTAACGACACGTCAACCCTTGTGGGTCATTTTGTGTCGTGGAGACAACTATGAACTTGGAAAAGAAACCCAAAACCTTAACTCGTTCGTCCATATATACGCTAGGGTAGAGAGTGTCAAGCTAAAAGGTACCTACAAGGCATATGCTCACAGCGAAAGCCACTATCACCCTACACAGCCGCACAGAATCACTGGGATCTACAGAGTCATAGTGTAGTCGGTAGCGTGTCTGACTGCAGATCCGGGGTTCGCAAGTTGGAATCCCAGCTCGTCCACATACACTTCGTGGAAATGGATCATGAAATAATTTCTACGTTCTTTCTCCACCTTCCACTGATTCAAGAAAGGCAGTTAGTTACTGGTTAAACTATATGCACAAAGTGTTGGTTGACCGCTGGTTGACAAAGCCTGCCCAGGAAACCTACTCAAACTTTTTCTGGGCAGGCCTAACTAGCACTAGGGCTAAGGAATATACATAACATTAATGATGCGCAGCGTGGGAAAAATTCCATATGCCTTATACCATATGCGAACAGCGAAGGGCAAGAAGAGCGTGCGCATCTGTGCAGTCTGTTCTGGATACTCTCTGCTCGTCGACATATACTACGATATCCACTGATTCTGCAAGCAGGCGACGAAGGCCCTGATCAGCCTGTGCGAATGCGCAGGCTGATCAGGGCCTTCGTCGCATGCAAAATACATGATGCCTCTTTTCGTGCGTTGAGCCTCATTTCTTACTTGAGTCATATGCATGTGTAAATATGTGCTTTTTGCTGGTTACTTATTGATTCGCCCTCGTATCTAAAGATAATGACAATCTATGGGAATTCGGCCTTCGACTTTACAAACAATATTAACTTGCCCGCACCCAGTCTGTCATCAAATCATATATCTTCCGTTCATGTATGCGATTGAACAGTTTTATTCTTATATTGATATATATTGAGGAAGATTACTTAAGACAGAAAACTACGACAGCGTCACGTTTTAGGCATATAGGCCTCGGCGAACAATAAAATGTACTTTCCTGCAACATGGATAAGAGCTTAGCATAAATGAACGTTTAAGAAGGAGCAATCTGTTTCAAACCATCTCTTTTCACTACTTAGTTTCACCAGCAGAGCCGCTGGCTTTCTAAAGGGTGCTAGCTAATTGGAAAATACCTGATCAGGCGCCGTGGAGCCATCTGCTTGACTGGTTAATCAAGTTTTTTTTTTGTTTTTTTGTTTTTTTTAATTAATTGTCCGACTCACAAATTGCAGTGTGCTTGTGGCGGCGATTTTTTTCTTTAACCTTTACCATTCTCTGTGCAAAATTCAGCTGACGACAAATTGGTGATAATTTTCTTACGTTTTCCTGAAAATAGGCTTTGGCATTTCATGCAAAATAGCTAATTTGCTCATAAGGGGACAATTTTTATGAAATGTCATAGCCCATTTTCTGGGGAAAGAGGAATGAAATAATACAAAATGTCGTCTGCTAAACTGTTTGCCCAGTGTGCTAAGCGTTAAAACTTAATGGTTAAAAACGTGATAGTCGCGACTGCACTGTTCGTACAATGTAGTCATGCACCTTCTTATCAAACAGCTGTCTATTTAACCATTGTCTAACATGATCTTGTAAAGATTTATTTGCATACGCAGGAAGTGATCCCAATAAAATTGATGATCAATGCATGAAAAGAGCACGTACGTGTACGCCATACGCGGGCAACGATGTCTCAGACCAGCCTGCGCATTCGTGCAGTCTGGCCAGAGCCTTCTTTGCTCATTTACAGAATTAATGGATACTTAAGAATATATCGAAGAACAGAGAGGGTCCTGATCAGACTGTGCTGATGTGCAGTCTGATCTCGGCCTTCGCTGTTCACATTATTGCATATGGGTCCTTTTGGCATTATACTCACCAACTGATGGTCGCCGTAGGAAAGCCAGTACACATTACGAAAACAGGCCTATTCAGATATATTGACAATTTAACAACCAAAAAAGGAAAACTTTCAGATAAAAATTCTGGGCCCAGTTGTTCAAGTGTCGTTAGCTTAATGAGCTCGTGAAGGGTCATTTCGTTAACTGTTGTAGCAGATTCAATATACATTATTCTGATATTTTTTGCTGAAAAAATGTGAGTAGCTTTGCATTTTCTTTTCAGCAAATAATTTCAGCATATTTGCATATCACTTGATGTAAATTTTAACGAATCGTTAACTAACGACATCGTTAGCTTTGAACAACTAGGCCCTGATATTTTCATAATCCTGCTCAGACCAAAAATTGTGGCTACCCGTTAGAACCGTCTCGGCTAGGCGGTAGTAACGAGTACCCATAATCTATGTTTTTAGCAAAATAAGAAAAATAATGTATACCCCTCTAAACCCCAGATTTATTGTATAAATGTGGGGTTTAAGGGGGTCAAAATTATATAGGCGTGTTTTCGCTATGAAGCACAAAAGGATCTTAACGCATACAGTGGAGACCCACATAAGCATGTACATCCACAGAGTCTGATCTAGGTCTTGCTGTTGGTCGGTATTTAATGATTCTGCAAGCAGACAGCAGAGGCCATTACGAAAGTACGCCTATTCAAATATATCGAAAATTTTACAACCAAAAAAAGGAAAATTTTCAGATTAAAAATTCTGATATTTTTCATATTTCTTCTCAAAACATAGATTGTGGTTACTCGTTAGAACCGCCTTGGCTGGGGGCGGCTTACATAAAACCAGTTTGATCTACATAGCCTGTTCTGTAAACGCACAAAACATAAAAGTAAAAAAAAAAAAAAAAAACATGCTTTCGACATCTTCAAAAATCTATCTTTTTCGGTGCCGTCTTACCCACAAGAAGTAAATTTGCAAATTGAAGATCTATTTCGTTAGGTGGTTTAAAAATCGAAAACTTCTATTTTCACACAAAAAACGGCTGCAAAATATACAAAACTCGATATGATAGGTAAGTTGTATGCTGGTTTTCAACAAGCTCTTCTGAAATTTTGACAATATTTGTTTATGGAACACCAATATAAATTCAAAACCAGTGAAGAAAAACAAAATATAATTTCCGATACAAACATTAAAAAATTCCAGTTTACTATAGTATTGCCTAAGACAGGCACATTTTAGGCCGTAAAATTATTTTTACGGTAAACATTAGAGAACAATGCACAGAAATAGAAAAGACAAACGGTTTCTGATAAGATATTGTCAATCACAAATCATTTTTTTACTTTGAATTAAAACACCAAGCAAACAGCGTCCTTCCGAAGGATTTCGAAAGCACTGTAGCGCAGCATGTATGCAAGGTGGGAAACTAAAACAAATGTCGAAGATGCATACGTATAAAAGTACGATGTATGCTGAGATCAATTTGACTCTCGGATACCACTTCCTTGATCAATAGATGAGTCAGTAATGTCCTCATGTGATATACCTTGGCCCACTCATGTGCAGATTGGAGGTTTCAATTTTGCCGCGTTTTGTTCCGTCATAGAACCAGACAATTTCACTGTATCAATGAGAATGAACATTGACGGCCATAGATAATGTCATTGACACATCAAGTGTTATAGAAGTCATTGTGACAAATGATTAGTATGTGTTTTCTATGACCATAAAAGACAAACCTAGACTAATGAATTGTCCATTCCCTCAGGGTGCCTATATCGCTTGACAACCGCAATAAATAACACGATTTTTAGGTATCAATATATTAGCCTCATCGTATGATACATGTATTAAGTATGCCTAAATAAATACAATTCTGCCATCTCATCCGTTTAATATTAAGCTGCACCCATATATAGTCGACTTCAATGGCTCGAACATCTTTGGGAACATGGAAATTTGTTTGAGACATGGGTAGATCGAGCCACTGGAGGTAAATCATAGCGCCAGGTCTGGAGGCAAAAGGAGATTTCTTTTCAATTTTCTATAAAATGTATATGTAAGTTAAGTATAATTACAATTGCCTCGACGAGGCGATTCTAATGAGTATACATAAAATACATTTTCACGATAAGAAAATTTCCCCAGAATATCCTTAAATATTTGTTTTCTTGAACTAGCGGAAGAATTTACAGAAGCCACGGTAAACGAGCCATCGGTGTTCGAGTCAATGAAATTTATAACGTATATAAAATAGTATAAATTAACCGATCCCCTCTTTGCTTAGAATAAACCGTAATAACCCTTAATATTGCGACAGACAGACCTAAGCAAACAATGTAGACCCAGATCAGATGCCACAGAGCGCGGTATCTGATCAGGTTTTACAGTGTTAGCCACTCATCCAGCACTATTTTAGACATTTCAAAAGGTAGTAGAGTAGACTATTTCAAATTCTTGTTCAAATATGGTAAGGTGTCCCTATAATTAGGGTAAATACGACAAACCTTTTGGTTATGCAAGAAAGCAAACAGGAACTTACAAAAGTTGGCTCCCTAATACAAAAATGGCAGACAATGTACCAATGTACCAGTCCTCTCATACGACGAACTTTTTCCTTTTAGAATACTCTTTTTAGAAGAAAGACAAAAAAAAAAAAAAAAAAAAAAAAAAAAAAGCATATTGGCAGAGTTACCTCCCCTTAAAATACATCAACTCATATTTGTTAGCAGTGTTTAAAGACAGAAAAATGTATAGACCAAACAATACATTTGCTGTTCCACAGGCCCTATGCGGTTCTCTTAAAGACAGGCTGGAAATGATCTAGACAATATATTTTTTGTTCCACTTGCCGTTTGCGGTTCTCTTGAAGAGAGACTGAATATAATCTGAGTTTTGAAGCTGGCATGGATCTCTGGCTTGTCTCGTTAAACTGGCTGGAAAAAAGTTGAACAAGACCATCATTGCTGATCTTAGATGGACTGAAAGCAAATTTAATTCATCCGTCTGTCACCTGCGTCTTTGCTGGTTTCTTAGGGATAGACTTGGAAAAGACTTTTTGTATCAGTACCTTCGTTGTTCATCTGACGAGAGACTGGATTTATTTAAAACACACATAACCACAAATTGCAGGCTCAGTGCTCTTGCGTGTTAGTAGGTCGATGAAGTGATCAACTTAGGTGTTGAAGATAGCACATGATGGCTTTGCAGTCTCTCACTTCCGCTAGGCTTTACATGCCATTTAGAACACAGAACCCGGACGTCTGGTTGTGTGTGTGTGTGTGTGGGGGGGGGGGGGGGAGGGGGGTGGGGGAGGTGGGGGCGGTGTATGTGTGCGTGCCTCCTCTGTGTGTGTGTGTGTGTGTGTGTGTGTGTGTGTGCGTGTGCGCGCGCATATGGTGACTCTCATCTCATTCCGATTATCAATGTCTGTTCTCGAGCTCATTGTCGTCCTGTTTGTGATTTTCTTGTGTTCGGACTTCAGATCGCCATTGAGCCCTTTGCATTGTTTTATCACAGAATGTTTGATTGTATGTGTTGCGCTGTGTAGTTTCACGGATGAGGTAGAGGACCCCAACGCAGACCAAACCTAAATTTGTAATTTGTAGATTCATCCGAATATAGGGATCAAACATGGTTTTTCATGCATTAACATTCGCCAGGTCCCGTGGGAGGTGTTGAAAACCGAGGCCGAAGGCCGCGGTTTCAACACCTCCCAAGGGACCTGGCGAATGTAAATGCATTGAAAAAAACATGTGCGATCGCTATTATTGCATGAAACCTGAAAACATTTGCTACATTTCGCGTTTTTTCTTGCACTATTTTGTTTCGCCTTTTCACCGATGTCGCGCGAACAGACTATGCTCGTTCTAGGGCAGATCTCGTGACGGCAGCAATTCTGTGGCCCCGGTATGATCACATTGACAGTTGCGCAGCCGTGCATTAACAGCGCGTGAATTGCCTTGTTAATACACGGCTTTTCGCCGGTTAATGCACGGCTATTAATAACGTGCGATTCTGCTTTTTATGCAATAATTAAGGTAGAGGTTTCGCGTGAATAAACCTTTTTAAACCTGCCCAGTATTTTACTTACTGACCGTTCCAAGGCGGTTCCTCTGTTGCAGTTCTTCTTAGTTTGTGCGTCTGTGGTTTTGTCTTTGGCATTTGTTTGTCATTATTTGTTCCTCATCTCTCCTTCTTTTGGTGCTTCTAGGGGACTGTGCTTGTGATTGTGACATTTCACTTACATTCCCACGCTGTCCAGAGACAAGGTAGTAATTTTGGAGCATCTCATCTTTACTGCCTTTTCATGTCATCCACACTCCACTGAACGATGCTGATTTTTAGGGGTTGATGAACCATAGGAATTAATTGGTCCATTCAAGATGCTGAACAATTAAATTTGTCGGACATGCACACTAATAGGTTTAGAAGACTACGTACTGTAGACCCCATAAGATATAATGAAAAAAGGGTTTGCAGGGGCATATATTATTAAGCCAATTTCAGAATTTTCTTTTCGGTTTTTAAATCTTATTTTGATTTGTTTCTTGTTGTTTTTTGTTATTTCAGTTAATCTTTTATACTGAATAGATATGATTAAAATGTACCTAATAACCAAATTTTCCTGCTTTTTTTTCTAAATTATACAGTGGAAACGCAATACCCTACAAAGCTTTAGATGAGATATCCAAATATCTTTTTCTTATATCTTCATGAAAACACGTTGTGTTTACTCCCACGAGGCGCTTCTAATGAGTACCTACAACATATGTGTATCAATACAGGTGCATTATAGTTGAACTAGATGCCTTATGTAGAGCAATAAACTAGATCATTTTTACATTTTCATATATACTAGCGGAAAAAATAAACTGTGCATGGGTATAATATGCTATAACTTAGGAGGTATACAAGAAATTGCTACACAAAATATATCAGGGTTTTATCTGATCTTTATTTAACACCAGCTCAGTTGACATGGTTATTGCATCAGTAGCGTCTTGGATAGAGATCAGTTTTCAGGGACATTTTCTAAACACAGTTCAGCTCATCAATACCGTGTATGTCCACCATTGGAATCGATGCATGCTTGGCAACGACGCCTCATTGATGCAACTAGTGTTCTGAAAAATGCCTGGGGAATACCATTCCAAATTCTCACAAGCGCACGTGACTGGTCAGGTAACGTCAACGGCTGATTTCCAGGCCACATAAGCGACGCTCATCTCATCCCAAACGTGCTCTATAGGAGACAAATCCGGTGACATTGCAGGCCAGGGCAGCACATTAACATTGTTCTGGATCAAGAAGTCGGTGACGACCAGCACGACATGTGGGCGAGCGTTATCCTGTTGCAGCGTGGCGTTATGTTGTTGCACAAATGGGAGAACATGGGGCCGTATGATTTCGTCACGGTATTTGATGCCTGTAAGTGTGCCGTCCACAACCTTAAGAGCTATTTTCCACGGGATGAGATTTCACCCACACCACGACACTTCCTCCGCCGAAAGGACGCCGCTAAATCACACAACTGTCATGGAAACGTTCACCAACACGACGGTACACTCTAGAACGACCGTTGGCTGCTATCGAGATGAAACCTGGATTCATCCGTGAAAAGAACACGTGCCCAGTCCAGTTGCGTGAAGTGTATGTGTCGTCTACACCAGGCGAAACGTGCATTGTTGGAGAACAGGACGTATGGTTGGACGTCGTGGCCGTATGCCTCGTTCACGCAATCGATTACGTACCATTCGGGGACTAATCCTCCTAAGACCTAGCTGTCAAAGTAGCAGTTCTGAGTCGATCTTGGAGATGAACCACCCGGATGTACGTATCCTGACGATTAGACGTTACGCGTGGAGGTCCTGACCGAGGCCGGTCTCTGGTGGTCCCGAACTGTTGGTACCGTCTCCACAAGGCGTCTACAGTATTTTCGGTGCAAACCAAATTGTCTTGCAACATCAGTATGACGCTCACCAGCTTCAATCATGCCTACGGCGCGCCATCTGTCAGTTTCTTTCAACCTTGAAATGGCGTATCAAAGACGTTTTTCAAAATTATCCTGGGTTTCTGTTTTACAGGCATCAACACTATGCTTGTACATATGTTTAGTCGACAAACGTGTTTGCGATTTGACTGCAGACCGAAAAAAAAAAAAAAAAACATGGAAACGAAGACGTCGGCCAAACAGACAAACTGCCCATGCAACTCATGCACTGACCAGTGTAAATGACCGGGATGGATACACGACTTGCCTATGTAAAGTTTCAAGCTTGAATTTCTAAAATGGAACGATACCTGAACATTTTTCACATGCACAATTTATTTTTTCCGCTAGACAGCAATTCCTACAATTTTACATCTGCGTCCAGCGAAGACTCAGATCAGCCTGCGTATCCGCGCACTCTAATCAGAGTCTTCGCTGGCCGTATGAATATTTATGAGTTCTTAGCTATCCATAGAACGCGCAGCGTTGGCTCTGATTAGACTACGTGGATGCGCAGGCTGATCTGAGTCTACGTTGGGTGCACATGCTGTATTCTAGGAAATACTGTGCCCCGGCTCATATGTTAACGTAATGCGTAGAAATGCTGTTGTTTGTATTGAGTGACTAACAAGGTGGTTTTGGTGGCTATTAATGGTGGTTGGAGAGCCAATTCTACAGTTTTCCAACCACCGTATTAGACAAAGTGGACTGAGTGTCCCTCCGTCCCAGAGGTTTAACTAATCGATCTTTATGTCATATGGCCTAGTCCAATCAAAAGACACACATGTGCATTAAATTTGATAAAATAATATCTAATTTGTCGTAAAAAGTTCAAGTTATATGCTCCACTTCCGATCAACTCACATTGGCCCTGAAGGACTACAATTTTATGCCTTGCTATCTTTTGGTGCTGAGACGAACGGAACTTGAACTTCAGGTCACTAATTTGCACGTACACATTGTAAATGTACACACTTTCTTTACTATACACTACTATAAACCAGTCAATATATTCAAACTGTTAAGAAAAGGATAATTGACTTTTCCACCTTTGTCAAGGTTAGGAAAGAAAGTAACAAATTTTGTCAAGGAAGGTAACTTCAAGGGAACTTATACACTTTCAGGGAAGGTAATGCTGACGAGTTCATTTTATCCCCCTTCTAAAAGGGGTCTATTCTAAAAGGAAGGAATAGGAGCAAATTGTTTCCCTTTAGAGCAAATCCTTTTTCAGAAGTGGGTTTCATGTGCAAGACAGGAAATAGGAAGTGATTGTCCCAAAAAATTAAAAATAAAAACTTGAAGCATATATAAAAATGGCGGAAAAACTACCACGTGTATCGAAAACCCTGAGCTGCAAAAATCCTTACGTTTCATGAATTAGTGTTTTGCGAATGTGCAAAAACATTTTAGGACTATGTTTTCAGTATGTGAATGATATATTTGGATTTACTTAGACTGATCGTGCGGTGTTTGAAAACGAAAAAAAAATCGCAAAATAAATTCAGATGAAAGTTATTGGAAATCCATTCCATTCAAACTGCCGATGCCTTTTAAGCAAGTCAGAAAAAAAAAAAAAAAAAAAAAAAAAAAAAATTGTAAAATTAAATAGTGTGATTGGAGTTTAAATTTCTGTAATATAGAAGAGGAATTGGTTGCATCATTTCATGAATATTTGGTTTATATTTTGAAAGTTACTTTAAAATTTCGGTAACTTAAAAAATCTAGACTTTCTGGAGTTTTTGTAGCCCTCGAATATCTAGAGGTTTTCAGTAAGTTCTCATATGGGCTGCCTCCTTGAATAGAAACGTAAGGAATGACCTGAGTCGCAACGTGAGAATATGTACCAGTCATATGTGCCCAACGAAGACTCAAATTAGCCTGCGCATTCGCGTAGTCTGATTAGAAACTTCGTTGTCCGCATGAAGAATTTATGAACCCTTGACTATCTAAAATGTGCCCAGTGACGATTTTGATCAGACTACGGGAAATGCACAGGCTGATCTGAACCTCGCTGGGCGCACATGTCTGAAGGTACGTTTTCTCTCATTGCGGCTCAATTTATGCGTTATTTTGGAACTTATTAGTTGTTTTGCTTTTGAATCATACACATTTTTAACCACCGGAGTCATTTCTTCGTCGTTTTGATTTTGAACATGGTTAATGGCAAGCTTTATTTCTTATCTAATTAGCGTATTCGCCAATAAAAACAATACTTGTCATGATGTCTTCTATTACTGAACAATAACATTTACATCACGTGACAAATTACAACATTATTCATTGCCTGAAAAGACTGGACAAGTGAATGATTGGTAAGCGGGACATTTACATTGTCAACGAAAACGTCGGACTTTAGCTAAAATGTGGATTTTTAATGTTTTTACATGTGGATTTTCTCTTTTGACTTTGCTTAATTTAGTGCAGTGTGGAACTGTATTTAAAACTATTCTTAAACCTGGGAGCGGTGAGTAATTATTATGAGTAGAGTAAAATTCGTCTATTAAGACCACGTTTGGTACTGCCTAAAAGTGGTCTTATTAGTGGGGCGGTCTTAATATTGAATGTACATTACGAAAACACGCCTATTCAAATACTTTGAAAAATTTACAACCAAAAAAATGTTCAGATAAAAAATTCTGATATTTTTCACATTCCTGCTCAAAACATAGATTGTGGGTACTTGTTAGAACTGCTTCAGAGAGGCGGTTCTAACGAGTACCCACAATCTATGTTTTTGAGCAGAAATAAGAATATTAATGTATACCCCTGTAACCTCAATTTTACTATATAAAAGTGGGGTTTAAGGGGGTCAAAATTATATAGGCATGTTTTCGTGATGAGATCTTAGCTCCATATAAGTTTTTTTTCTTTTTTCAATTAAACAGTACTGATATTTTTCTTATTACTCCACAGAAAATATGTTGTGGTACTCATTAGAAGCGCCTCGCTGAGGAATTTCAAATGACTGGTGCATAAGATCTTACACTTCACGCAAATTGTACCCAAAAGAGACAGTTCGCATGAAATGTCCTATCCTATTTTTAGGAAAAAAATAGCAAAATATTTCAAAGCGTCTTCTGCTGAACTCTTTACCCAGCATTCTAAACGTAAACTAACTTGAGAGACTTATCGCGAAAAAAATATCACAGCGACAAAAAAGTTACCTACCTAATGCGTAGAGTGACTTAATGAGGCGATCTTGCAGACACGTTAAGTAACTTACTCGTAGTTACTTTACTTTTTTGAGCGCCGCGTTAGGTAACTAGTTGTTATGCATGTCAACAACTATTCACACTGCAAGTTTGTAAAAAAAAAATAAATAAATAAATTCCCACCTTTCCGATTGGTTCTACTCACTATGGACGAATTAGTCCAAAATGGTCGCCATTCCCAAACAAAACAGATAATAATTACAATTTCCTTTGCTGACACACAGTTTCTTATTTTGATAACTTTCAGGTCTACCATCTTTCATCGATCTTTCCAGGTTTTGTAATTATGTGCAACCCAGTGTTTACTGCAACTTACAGCGGCGAGCTTACATACATGTATCGAGTCCGTTTTACATGCTTGATCCTTTACGGCAATACATGGAACAGCATCCCAAGAACAGACCCTAGTCTCTCTTTACAGGAGCAGGTTGAACTAAGTCACGTGCATCTTATGCTCCTTATATATGATGATTCCTAAGGGGTATAAATACACTTTAAAGAGCGACAACTTTGTCGAAATTGTTTGGCTATCTTCTGAAAAGGAGTCTATAAAGAAAGGAAAGAAATTGCTCCTTTTAGAGTTGACCCTTTTAAAAAGGGGATTGGTGTACAGAAAAATCAAATCTGAAGTCACAAAAGTTGTCGTTCTTGTAAAAATTGCGGGAAATCAACCAAGTGTATCATTGCCTTTTCAACTTGACCAAAATAGGCACAGGACAAACATCTTCAAATTTATTTTTTGATCAAATGTTTGCTATTTATATGATGAAACGTCGAAAATAAAACACAATAACAATTATGATACTGACAAGACAAATAGACTGGCTTGAAAGGTAAGAAATGTACATAATGTTATTTCTATAGCATGTGCACCTAACGCAGTGTCTTATCTGTCTGTGCTGTCTATGCCATGGGCGTAGCGCTCATTACGCAAATTACGCATGTGCGTAACATGCGTAAGAAAAATAATATCATTTGCAATACACGAAAATCAACTACATATAACATAAACATTTTTTTTTTTTTTTTTGCTTTTTTACAATAAGGGTTATTCTTAAAGGAAAAAAATATCGCTCCCATAATAGGGCCCTCTGGGAGCAAATTCTTTCCTTTAAGAGGAGGCCCTATTTTGGAAGCAGTAATAGGTAGCATATTTCAAGATATTTCCTGTGTGTGCGTAAAAACAATTCCGTTCTTACTTCGCCACTACTTGCCGTTTTATCTGTTCCTCCTCTGTTGTTAAAAATTTCTACAGAAACCAACGATTCTGCAAGCGAAAGCAAACGCGTCTGTTGATCTTGATTTTCGTTGCTGGCATATACCATTACGAAAAGGGCCATTTTCTTAGCTTGTGATTCGTTTGTGACTTTTGCTAGATGATTTATCAGATTCGAAAGTGTTCAAAACCTTTTAAAACATGTAAAAATGATAGATTTAAAACACACTATAAAAAGAAGTCTTCCGTTTATTCGGAATAGAGAATAATCCATTTCACTGATTAATATAATAATAATAATAATAATAATAATAATAATAATTGAGGAGGTAGGGACGGGAGCATGGGGCTCAGAAATCGTGAAAATAAAATATAACGGTGGCCTTCCGTAGGGTATAGTTCTTCTAGTTCTCATTATATATAGATACTAAAATATCTTTCTACATGCTGAAGTGTTTGATAACAGAATATATACACATGAAACAGTTGTTTACAGTCCTTTCCACATGACTTGGAAAGTTTCCTTCTTTCTCAGCCTATTATCTGGTATGATAAATAAAGTTTGACATTTGAGCTACAACGTAGACTCTGACCAGACTGAGCAGATGCGCAGGCTGATTTAAATCTTCGTTGGGTCCACATGTCCACAAATTACGCACGTTTTCGCACGTTGCGACTCATTTACCTTTTCTGTATGTGTGCTTTGTTATGACCCTAACTTCGAAAAAGTTGGGAGGGCATATTGCTTTGGGCTTGTCCGTCCGTACGTACGTTGAGACCTCATATCTTTGAAACAGTATATGCTAGGATTATCAAATATGCATTGCTTATGTAAAATTAGCTGACCCATATCTTTTTTATTTTCTATCAGATTCTTTATGGTGGACAGAGTCCTGTTGTGTAAGCAAAATATTAAAGGAACCACTTGCTCTTGAGTTAGGCTAATGAATTATACAAGCATTTTTGAACCAATGTGTAGATGACCAGATTAAAGTTTGGTGATCTTTAATAAATATTTTATCACATTATGCCCCCTTTTCAGACTTAGGTATTTTAGAATAGAAAACTCTTGTTAACTTTGTCATTTTGTAGGGACAAGCATATAGTTGGGGCATAGTGTTTTACAAACACATTTCTAGTTTTCAAATATTTACACTTAAATTATATTTACGGTAAAAATTTTGTCTTGTCTATACATTTACTATAGCAAAGTATTTCTTTTGGAATTTTATATTAGAAAATATGTGTTTGCTTTTTATTTTCACAGTTTTGTGAAACTTCAGAACTTTTGTTAAAAACCTACCACCAATCTATACTCGATCGGTTTTCATGTAATTTGCAGCCATGTTTACCATGGGCAAAAAACTATTTGATTTTAAAGCTGACTTGAGCCGAAGGCTCAGGATGAGCTATTGTGATCACTTGCCGTCTGTTGTCCGTCCGTCCACACCTTTGAACGACTTCTCTTCTGAAACACCTGTACCAATTTTCATCAAACTTCACGTGGAGCCTTCTGTCAAAGGGGGTTGAAAATTTATGTAATGGTCACTGTCCATAAATTATGATGGCCTCCATGTCCATATACGGTAAAAATACTTAACTATCTTCTTTTCCAGAACCAAGACAGCTTTGAGACCGAATCATGATATATAGCACCAGGAACTCAAGCTCTACCAAATTTGTTCAAACGATGATCGTAGGTTGGCCGGCAAGGTCAATTTTGCTCCCCCATACGACTATGTTGAAAAATCGTTTTCTCAATATGTGTTAAAGACTAATGGCTGAAACTTACGCAAAATATGATTTAAATAGTAAAACGTTTTAGCTACGATCAAACTTTTTCCCCTGGGGGGTTATCTGCTCTTGCCCCTGGGCTATATACATATATAAAATCGTGTAATCTTCTTCTCTGAAACCGCTTGACCAGTTTTCACTATATTTCACATGGAGCCTTTTATTGAAGGGATATTGACAATTTGTTTAAAAGGTCCTGCACAATTGAACAAGATGGCCGCCATACCCAACTGTGGTAAAAAGCACTTAAAGTCTACTTCTCCAGAGCCAAGGATGCTTTATGGCTGAATCATGGTATATAGCATAGAGGACTCAAGGTCTACCAAGTTTATTCAAATGATAATCCTAAGATAAACTTTGACCTTTTTACGGCAAGGCAAATTTGCGTCCCCATACATTTGTATGGGAAAAAGTTGAGAAATCATTCTCAAATTAAAAGACTAATGGCCGATACTTAAAATGCATGATTAAAGTAGTAAACTAATTAGTTACCGTCAAAAGTTTGGGTGTTATCTGCCCTTGCTCTGGGCTATATACATGTATAAAATCGTGAAATCTTTAAACATCTTCTATGAAACGCTTGACCAATTTTCACGATATTTCATGTGGGGCCTTCTATCGAAGGGATAAAATGGCTGTCATGTCCATATAGGGTAAAACACTTAAAAATCTTCTTCTCCAGAATTAAGAAAGTTTTGAGGCTGAATCTTGGTATACAGATTTGGGGACTCAAGACCTACCAAATTTATTCAAATGATGAGATTAGTATGGCCTATGACCTTTATACGACATTGTCAAATTTGTGTTCTAGTTGTTGTGGCAATACAGTAAGAATGTCGCATGGCATTTGCGGTTTTTATCAGGTGAGCGAATCGTGGCCTACGGGCCTCCTGTTTTTTTTTTTTGTTTTTTTTTTTGTTTTTTTTTTTCTATCTAGAATCAAGCGTTTTGGTGCATTTATAAGTTGTTACAACAAAAGGTTTTGCATTAAACCATGACAAACGCTTGTAAATGTACTTCTTTTAACTACTTAAATTACCATGCAAAACACGACTTTCTGAAATATCTCAAAAGCGGAGCATTGTCCTGACTTGATCAGATACCCGTACGGTAAGATCTGCAGCGTGAACGTGTCTAGCTCACTCTTGCGACCTCAGGGTTGCGTACCCACATACAAAGCATTTAGACTGAATAAACTCCACCCGCACTATATATTGGAACAGTCCAATTTCAATTTTAGTTATATCAGACTATTTTAATTGAGATGTTTCTGGAGAAAACTGCAGTCGAACTTCAATAGCTCGAACATTTTTGGCACCATAGAAATCTGTTCGAGATATGGGTAGTTCGAGCGACTGAGGGTTAATCATGGCGCCATGTCAGGAAGCAAATAGCCAGTTTAGGGAAATATTTTCAACTTTCTACAAAAATGGTATGTTGAGTGTACTCATTAGAATCGCATCGACGAGCGACGAGGCGATTCTCATGAGTACATAGAACATACAATTTCATGATAAAATAAGGAAATTTTCTTAAAATATTTGTTTGAGCTATCGGAAGAATTTCGTAGGGACTCAAAAATGAGTTCGAATTATCCATGGTAAACGAGCCATCGGTGTTCGAGTTATTGAGGTTCGACTGAAGGTAAACTATTTGCAAACAGTGGCGACTCTGATCAGATGCTGCATTCTGCAGCGTCTTATCTGGGTCTGCACTCTTTGCCGATTTCCCTTTTTGCGGTCCCAAATAGAGGCCAAAATAGGTAAAAAAACAGAATCACTGATTTCATAGCGAAATAAAGCCTGTACCTAATAGCTTGTAATATTGATTGTAAATTACAAAGATGACATGAAATGGTTTTACATCCGCCATTAAATGATCAACAATGACAGAAAATAAAACAATATGATTTAATTACTGTGCATGACGGTTATGTCAGGAGTTGTGTAAGTGCTTTTGTTAAAAGAAGTTCGATTTCACAAGTGTCCACTATACCTGCAGGTAGGAGCATAGGCAGAGTTTGTTTAATCAGGGCCCAGTTGTTCAAAACTTACGATGTCGTTAGTTAACGATTCGTTAAAATTTTAATTGAGTGATATGCAAATATGCTGAAATTTTTTGCTGAAAAAATGTGAGTAGCTTTTTTCAGCAAAAAAAAATCAGAATATTGTATATTAAATCTGCTAAAATAGTTAACGAAATGACCCTTAACGAGCTCGTTAAGCTAACGACGCTTTGAACAACTGGGCCCAGGGCTTCAAATTTTCTGAGGTGATTCGATTTGATCAAAATGCCGGTTCGATCTGATCAAAATACCGTATATACCCTATGGCATGCCTGAGCAAACAATGTAGACCCAGATCAGTCTGATCAGGTCTGCGTGTTTGCCAACCGTCCAGCAATTTATCCACATCCAGATAGTATGTGATGAAGAGTTAAGATGTTTGAATATTTATGTTAAATTTGGAATAAAAAATTTATCTATTTATTCAAATTTTTCCATGAAATTTTGAGTCGAAACGGGAAACGACTGAACCACTATAACCTTTCTGGATCCGCCCCTGCAGGCAAAAATATTCCGAAGTAGTGACCCATTGGACAAACAGAACAAATCAAAACAGAAGATAGCAGATTCGGTTTGATTAAGTTTGTTCATTAGGAAAAATGAAAAATAAATAAATAAATAAATAAAAAAATAAATAAATAAATAAAAAAAAAATGTAACATCCGTCATAACCCCTAGCAGGTTTGATCGGAACTCTCTATTTTGACTATAAAGTATTAGCCCTTAATTTGCAAAGTAGAATAATAGAAAAGTACGATATCGAAGAATGGCCCCGACATTTTACGGCCCCCACAGCTACTGTGATAAAATTATTAGAACGAAAGCATAGCTTGTTTTTTTCTTTTATTTTCTTTTCTTGTTTTATTGTCTACATATACCGTGTTTACTCTAAATAAGTGGGCGTCTTCTCCTTACCATACAAAGTACGAATTAATAAGTCGGTGGTTTTGGCCAGGTTACCCTTCCCCCCCCCCCCCCCCCCCCACACACACACACACCCCCCCCCCCCCCTACACATACCCACACATACACCCCGCTTGATATTTATTGAAGTGCTCACATTCTAAGCTGAAAACAAAAAGAGATTTAAAGCTTATGTTAATCGAGTTTTTGAAGTCCTTGATTAGCTTTTTTGTCAGTGCGAATTGTAAAAGAACTGAAAATCTCGGATAATTGGATTGCTGATCATACATAGACATTTTTTGCTGGACTAGGTATCTATTTTTTGTTTTTCTTTTTAAGTTTGATTGATTGAGTTGGGGTTTAACGATACGTCAACCCTTGTGGGTCATTTTGTGTCGTCTCCCAGAGAAAGGGAGAAAAGATATAGAAGAGATAGTAGAGGAGATGAAAGAGAGGGTCAGGGAAGAAAGAGGAACAGGAATGAAAGTGAAGAAACCGAAGAAATAAAAACATTCCCCCTCTACCCTTGCCTGCTAAAAGGATAGCAGGCTTTTTAAGAGATCCTTCTTCATCATGCATCATATATTAAATTTTGTTCTGTATTTTAAACTTAGTTTTAAGCGAAATATTGTTGTTGTTTTTTAAACTACAAAGAATATGGATGACTATACTGCCTATGCGGGATACCCAGACGTTCCCTGTATACGTTAAGAAATAGGGAGTCACGTTCGCATGGAGAAATTCCGTGATGTGAAAACGCACAGAATATAATCAGGGTCACATTGTGCAGATGGAAAAATGATTTGTGGGGACTGGACGCACTTAATATATTTCCGCCTTTTTAAAGTGAAGAAACATTTGGTGAATTCCTGTTAACTCTCATACACACCAAGCTCCATCGAAAAATGGGTCAACTCTTATAGGAAAAACTTTGCCAAGGGGAGCAAATTCTTATTGTAAGAGTATCGTATATACCGTAAGAATTCGGACAGACAGGCCTGAGCAAACTGTGCAGACCTAGATGAGACGCCGCAAAACGCGGCGTCTCATCAGGGTCTTCACTATTTGCTACTCATCCAGCAATTTTAGACACAACATCGGGTAGTAAATTGTACTTGTACAAATTTTAGAACAAGGGCGGTAAGGAGTTGAGGTGTCCGAAAACTTAAGGTAAATATGGTATGTCCCTCTCTAGAAGGGAGGCAATATTATTGTGACAGAATTGTCTCGCCTGAAAGTGGATTCAATCCCCTTAAGTCTTTGTGTTTGCAAGTAATTTTGGTTTTGTTGGGTCGATTGTTTATAGTCGAGCCTGGGTATACACACACCAAACTTTCCATACGGCCCTTTTTCACTTGATCATCATTGACCAATGGAATCAAAAGTTAAGAATAAAGAAAGCAGTCTTAAGTCCTCGATCAGAACCGTTTTCCTAGCCCCCACTCAGAGACTGTCAGCGCTTTGATTGGAGCAGGCTAAAGTTGTATCACTGTACACATATTCAAAGAAAGTTCGATCTCACTGATTACCGCGATGGTAAGCGGCTAAGGAGAAAACAAATCTGGTGCGATTTCTCACATTAATGTCCAGTGCTTTTTCTGCACTACCTTAATGACGTGCTGTCAAAATTTCATTCATGAATTGCGCGCCCTTTGATTTATGATTGACAGCTTTATCGATTATCTTTGACAGCTATATCTGTGTCACTTACATTTTTCTTCCCATTACTTTATAGGCTGTATGAAATGACCTCCTTTGATCTTGGACATACATCTATATGTAATTACAAATTGCAGTATTTAGAAAAACACATTTCATATGTTTGTGTTCTGTTATCATACTTTCTACTCAAAACTGTTCAGTTAACGAAAACATATCGCAGAGAAACATGTATGCATTGGTATCTAGTTTGTACATGTATATGTAAATTTTTATGTTGAATTGATACACTTGATAGATTTTCAGCTAGTTTTACACTTGGGAAACACTTTCCTAGCAGGCACACAACGTTGAAACAACGCTGATTCAACGTTGATTCAACACCAAGACGTTGAATTAACGTTGTTTCAACGTTGTGTGCTCGCTAGGTCTTGTGATTTCCTTTTAGCTTTCTTGCACACCAAATCACCAATAAAGGGTCTACTCTTAAATGAAAGAATTTGCTCACTGCGGGAGCAAAATCGTTCCTTTTAGTGCAGAGCCTTTTCAGAAGGGAGCCAAATAATTTTAACCCTAGTCCTGCTGAACCTGGATATGCCCTGTCTTTGCAAACAGTGTAGATCCAGATCAGTTGGCTTCTAAAGAAGCCAACTGATCTGGATCTGCACTGTTTGCTATTTAGTATTTGAATTTGCATAAACAACTTTGATCAAGTAATCTGATTGGCTGAAAATTAGAAATGGGCGTGGCATTTTAATTTATTCAGCAGGACAAGGGTAAAAGAGTTACTGCCTTTGGATGTGTCTCTATCACCTTTGGATCATTATTCGGACTAGGAACTGATTTGAAGCGCTGCCAACGTTTTACTTTCAAGTCTTCGTACAGCTGTGCTACAGTTTCAATTCTTGTTTCTGTCGTAATGGATTACAAATAAAAATCTAAAAGGTTGCCTTTGGAAACAAAGAACGAGAATCAAAGTCTCGGTTTTATTAAGTCTCTTCAAATATAGTAATGCTGCTCCCTCCCCTCATCCCCTTGCACCGGCTATTAACTAGAATGGGCACAGTGAACCCAACGGAAATCAAAGTCTCTCTCTCTCTCTCTCTTTGCGTGCGTGCGTGCGTGCGTGCGTGTGTGCGTGTGTGTGTGTGTGTGTGTGAAATGATCAGAATGTTTACCTCAGGCAAATTTGCAAGGAATACAAGCAAACTCGTAAGCCTAAATGATTTCCGTTTTGAAAACCAAGACCAGAAAGTCATATTGAGTACGAAACACCCATGCACCGATTGCAACTAATCTGTAGCAGTCAGCAGAATATTGTTCAACGAATTTATTTTCTGTAAAAGATGAAGAGAAATAGTAAGACAAAAGGTAGTTTAAAGCACGAGCTGATGTTCCTCACACCACTTATATCATCATCACAAACGACATCGAATCACACACACACACACACATACACACACACACGCACGCACGCGCGCGGGTGAAAACTTGATAGAAAAGAAGGAAGAATGTAGGCTCAACGAGTACATACATGTATCTATTGAACTCAGAGACAGAGCAGCGTCCGGACTTTCATCTGTCAGTCACAATAGAAGCAGTTAATCATGTTTTATCTTTTTCAGAGAAAACAAGGCTTGCGTTTTTAAGGCAGTCGTCTAGCTAACAAATGATTTATGAATTGTCAAACTTTCTCACAGAACCGTGCTGTTTTCTTATCAAGGAAATAATCAATTGTTACACTTGCCTTAAACATGAAAGTCGTGACGGTATCAGCTTTTAACCTCTCTGAATATAGATCAGTTTCATACATTCAAATTTTAGATAACCCATATCCTACAGGACTTCTCTAGCGAATCTACACTATCGAGAACACCTGAAGAAACTACTCAGCAAACAAATAAGCTTAGATTTTGACAAGGGAGGTTATCTGACTGAACTAACTGGATAAAAGTTAAATGATTATGTCTCTTTAATTCTTTAACATGAATAGAAGAATCTAAACAAAACTAAACAAACTTAAGTACATTAATATAAAATATAAAAGTTAAAATAAGATATTCTTACTGAAATATACAGTCAGGGGTATGGGTTATTATTGTCCTTTTCAGCGCAATAACAGAACACACCAGAAAGCCAAATAACTACTAATTCATTACTGAAGCAGTATGACTTACACTGACTATTATTTACTTTGTTTAGACAAAACAACCTTCACCCCCACCAACACTATACATTTCTAGTGTCAAATTTCTTTTTTAGGTACGTCAGGCCATTTGATTTAGATATTCCTAGAGAAAGAATGACTAAACGATTTGCAAACAATGGAGAACCTGATCAGACACCGCGTTCTGCGGCGTCTGATCAGGGTCTCCATTGTTTATCTTTTGGGGTCTCCAGACTTGAATGGGTTAAGGGAAATCGACCCACCCTTCTGGGTATAAAAATAATCTCTGACGTTGAAATACTTCCTTCCTTCTCAATGGAGTTGGGGCGGGGAGGCGGGGCGGTGCGACGGGATGGGCTCATATTGAAGAAAAGAATTTGTGCCACAGGAGCCGTCTTTAAGACTTGTCAGTCCCATTTTAGAAAGGTTTCTATTATTTGCCTGTCGGCAAAATAATGGCAAACTCTATCAAGTAAACATGTATTCATACATCTTAATACAAAATACTGAAACCCAATTATCATCCGATAAAGGGTAATAGATACACTTTCAGAGAGAGAGAGAGAGAGAGAGAGAGAGAGAGAGAGAGAGTGTGTGTGTGTGTGTGTGTGTGTGTGTGTGTGTGTGTGTGTGTGTGTGTGTGTGTGTGTGTGTACGGGGGAGGGGGTGCCTCTGTGTCAAAATTGGTTGTTTTCTTTCTAAAAAAGAGTCTATTCTAAAAGGAGCAAATTCTTTCCTTTTTGAGTAGACATTTTTTTAACCTTTTAGAGTAGACACTTTTTAGAAGGCGCTTGCTGTGCAAAAAAGCAAACAGGAATACACAAACATTGTAACTCTTGTAAAAACAAATACTGGAAAAACTACCACGTGTATCAAGTTAAAATTAAATGTGAAACGTTTAACTGTTCTGTGATGAATGAACCACCTCATGACAGAACCAACTAAATGGACGTGCGCCCAGTGAAGACTCAGATCAGCTTGGGCATCCGCCCAGTCTGATCAGTCTTCGCTGTGCACTGAATGGGTAGCTAAGGACCCAAGTTTACTTCCCGTTGATAGCGAAGATTGATCAGACTTGGCGGATGCCCAGGCTGATCTGACTCTTCGGTGGGCGCACGTCTGTTTTGTTGGTTTTGTCATGAGATTGCTCAGATATATTATGTATACTTTTGTGCCATTCATTCTTATTTTGTTTTGTTTTTTCAGGACCAGTTCTACAACCCAATCAAACAGTTGTTGTGCATTATACAGGTAGGCTTGATAAATATACAAGGAACAATTTCAAAAAGTCATGTCAAGCTAATTACAGTTATGTTTTAAGTATATACACAAAACGAGGACTCGGTAAGACTGCGCATCCATGCAGTTAATCAAGACCTGCACGGTTACAGTTACCCAGATTGGACTGCACAAATGCACCATATGGTGCATTCGTGCAGTCCAATCTGGGTAACTGTGCCTACGGACAACTTGTATGTTGCAGAACGTATTTGCAAACAAGGACGGCTATAAGCATGATAAAAGACAAATATAATGACCGTTTGCGTTCGTGTATAAAATAACAAAGATTAACCTGGCCCAGTCCATTTAGTATTAAGTGGGTGCCTTAGAATAATATGTACTTAAGTGATGAACATCGGAGACCCTGATCAAACCCTTTATTCTGTGGTGTTTAATCTGGATCAGCACTGTTTATCAAAATCCAACTTGTGATAGTTAAGTACTAATGAGCTTATCCATCTTTATATGTTGCATTCCAAAAGGGGGCCTTTTGCAAACTATGAAGACACAAATCAGACGCCACAAAACTTGGTGCTTGATTAGGGTCTACAGTCTTTGCGTTGAAATTAGCCAATTTCGATCACAGAATCAACAATGAGTCAATTTCTAATTACATTGCTTAAATAGATACACAAACAGGCATAATTAAATACATTGAAACTGATACAAACTAATGAGTTAAGTCTTAATGGACAAAACACTCATCTAAGAAAGACACAGCAAACAAGTTTAGTTTCCAAGTTTATTCGATACTCTTAGGTTATCTTATGATAACAAAATAAGGAGCAATACAATAACACCCATTTTACAATTTTATGGCAGCGTAAATGACTAGAGAAGAATCGAAAAAAAAAAAAAAAAAAAAAAAAAAAAAACTTAGAGTGGAGACTGAGGAGGAATGCAGTTTTGTCCAAGGTTGCCGGAGGGATGTTTTCACTTATCTTACTTCCGCCCGTCCGTAGTTCCGTCCAAAACATTTGGATCTCCCTAAAAGTAAAATAGTACTGAAGTTCGCCCGTAAAATCCGTGTCAGGAGAAGGCACCATGCATGTTTACTGTTTTATTTGTTGGTCGCACAATTTTTTGGTAGTAACATATGTGGCATTGCATTGCTTTGCAGTACTTGAGTTTCTGGGTAAACATGCGTTCTCATTACCAAAACATGCCTATTCAAATATATTGAAAATTTCACCTACAAAAATTGAAAATTTTCAGATAAAAACGCTGATAGTTTTCATATTTCTGCTCAAAACATAGATTATGGGTACTCGTTAGAACCGCCTCGGCGGTTCTAACGAGTACCCACAATCTATGTTTTTGAGCAGAAATAAGAAAAATAATGTATACCCCTATAAACCCAAGTTTTACTCTATAAAAGTGGGGTTTTAAGGGGGTCAACATTATATAGGTATGATTTCGTGATGGAGATGGACGGAATTTCAATGTTTTCCTATTTCAGTATACCCATTTTTAAAATTTTCTTTTTTTTTTTTTTTTTTTTTTTTTTTTTTTTTGTTTATAAGAGCAAACAAGAAGTCACAAACGGTTAAAAGGGTGGAAAATCTGCAAACTGTATTGAGTTGACTTAAACGGTGTCGGTTATTGCACAGATATTAATTCGTTGATATATTTGAATGTTTCAATATTTTACTGTTTCAAATATTTATTTTTTGGTTTCAGGCAGGGGAGTATGTTAACTATTAGGACACAAACAGCTACTGATAACTTAAACATGCTCTTTTTTCAGGAACATTACAGACAGGTGAAAAGTTTGATTCATCCCGGGATAGAAACGAACCATTCGAGTTCAAACTTGGAAATGGAGAAGTAATACCTGGTAAGTAACAACTCCCGAGAATTATTATAACCCGGACCCACAAAATAAGTTTGTGACGGCAGTCGAGTACACTTTTTTCAACCTCAGTACCAACATATTTCGTCCTATATATATATATTTTAAGCTTTTACATTTAACACTATTAGCTAAATCATCAGATGAAAATTAGCGATGATTTTCTGTCTTTTTTTGTGTGTGAAACAATAAGAAAATATTTATTAAACGAGACAGCGCATGACAAAACCTACTATATGACTTGTGCGACCAGCGAAGACTCGGATCAGACTGCACGGATGTGCAGTCTGATTAGAGTCTTCGCTAATTGCATGTGCCTTTTACAGTCCCCAGGCTATCCAAAGAGGAATAAACGAGAACCCTTGCCATACCGGATGGATGCGCAGGCCGATCTGCGTCTTTGCTGGTCACATAGGTCGTATTATAGGTTTTGTCATGCGCTGGCTTAAATGTTATCTGCTAATATTTATTGTCAGCAGAGAAGAAGTTTTGCATTCACTTTAGAACCTCTCTAATGTGGTTGTGCCAACTTAGTTTCCGTCTTTATTTAATGGGTGGTTTAAAATACAAATATGTTCCATAAACTACTACTTAACACTGCTACATGTGTAAGAAGAAGTGCTTCATTTGTTCCCGTTTCACTCATTTGTATAATCAAAAAGAGGAATCAGTGGGGTAAAAGTTATCAGGAAGTTCGAGTGATGCGCCTGACATTCTGTTAAGTCGTCAGTTGAAAATTTTGCTTAAGTAACTTGAGACTAAAGCTGTATCCTAGCAGAGTACAGTCCTATCTACAGTCGAACCTCGTTATCTCGAACTCGCTTATTTCGCATTACCGCTTATCTCGAAGTAAAAATCTGGTCCCTGTTTTAACATGAAACTATGACAACAGGTAACAAAAATGTCTCCTCTTTTCAACGTTATTTTATATATATATATATATATATATATATATATATATATATATATATATATATATATATATATATATATATATATATTTCTAACTTCAGGAGTCAAATTAAATATTCATTTGTTAAATGTGGTTGTTCAATTTATTGTTTTCCCCACTCTCTCAACCCTGATATGTCGAAGTACGGATATCTCCAAGTGTTTCACTGAGTCCCTTGGAATTCGAGATAACGAGAGTCGACTGTATTTTTCTATTTCTCCTCATTAATGACTCAATCATATTTGAACATTATGGCATATGCGTGTATGGTTTAATTCAGAATTCATTAGAAAAATAGCTGCATGGTCCTTTAAAACTATTTACAAGCAACAATCAGAGGTATGCTAAAATGCAGGCGTCTTAGAGGGGAGATTAAATGGAGGATTTGAACTCCTCTTTGGTCTCTGCAGCAACCACAGAAGGAAGCAACTTGTTTCAAAGTTGTGGGGACGAGAAAACAAGAGGTCCATGGACCACGATTTGCTCACCCGAGTAAAACCCTTGCCATAGCTATTGCATATGTACAGATGCTATGCAACATTTTTCCAGTATGGTTTGTTTGTTTGTGTTGAGGTTTTACGGCCCAGTCAACCCAATGGGGTCATGTCGAGCTCGGTCAGTTTACTTAACTACATTTTTACTGGGCAGACTTAGTCCTCTTAGCGGTGCACATTCTGACGCCAGTCTTCCAGTATTGCCACAGCAACTATTAAAAGTAGTGGACGGTCTTTAAAAACAAAATTAGCATCTAACAGTTTTCCATATGTATAGGTAATCGAATTTAATTATGCCATAAAAAGGTCAACGGTCAACCTAGTATTAACATATAGCTTGTAAATTTCCTATTCACAATGCTCTATACTAATAAACGTCAAAAAGATTGCCTTTGGAAACAAAGAACACACTACAGATTAAAAATGGGAGTCTCGGTTTTATTGAGACTCTTCATAAGCAGTAATGACGTTTGCAACACTGCTTACGCCTTCTATCGTATACATGAGCAGAACTCCATTTTCAAATATACCACAATGGGCTCAGTGATTCCAAAGGAAATGAAATTTATCTGCACTTTGGTGAAGTACGGGGAGACGTTCTACCGCCGCCACACGACACTAACACCAGCTGCAGTGTAGTAAAATAAACGTCAAAAAGAGACCCTGGTGCTATATATATCAAGATCCAGCCCAAAGCTTTCTTGGTTCTACAGGAGAAGTAGTGTTTTTACCATATATGGTCTTGACGGCCACCTTGTTCAATGATGCAGGACCATTTGAACAAACTGTCAACATCACTTTGACAGAACGCAGAGTGTTAAATTTGGCGAAAAGTAGTCAAATGCTTTCAGAAGACAAGGCCTTTACAGTTTATACAATTTTGTACATGTACATAGCCCAGGGTCAAGGGCAGAAAACACTTGAGGAACTAATTTTATTGTAACTAAAGCGTTTTCTACTATGATCATACGTTGTAAATTTCAATCACAAGTCTTTAATACAGTTTGAGAAAATGATTTTTCAACATTTTTCCCATGCAAATATATAAAGACATAAATTTGAGCGTGCCGCAAAAAAGATCGAACGTCATCCTAGGATCTTTTTTTTTTCAACAAACTTGGTAGCTCTTGAGTCCCTAATGCTGTATACAAAGATTCAGCCTCAAACCTTTCTTGGTTCTCGTGTAGAAGCCTTTTAGATTTTTTTTTTTACCGTATATAGGTATGATGGCCATCTTGTTTAAGATGCGAAACCATTATCAATACCTCTTCGACAGAAAGCCCCATGTGAAATCTTGTGAAAACTGGTCGAGTGGTTTCAGAGAAGAAGACATTTGAAGATAACGCGATTTTATACATGTATATAGCCCAGGGGCAAAGGCAGATAACCGCCGGGGAACAAAATTTTTACTGTAGCTTAAACGTTTTCTACTTTAAATATGCATTGTAAGTTTCAGCCATTTTTCTCTAATACATTCCGGAAAAACAAAACAAAAAACAAAACAAAAAAAAAAACTTTGCCCATAGAAAAGTATTGTGATGCAAATTTGACCTTGCCGTAAAACGGTCAAAGGTCAAACTGCGATCATATTTTGTACAAACTTGGTAGAACTTGAGCCCCAAATGCTATATACTAAGACTCAGCCTTAGAGCTTTCATGGTTCTCGAGGGGAAGATTTTCAAGTATTTGTACAATATATGGACCGTCACCATTTGCACAAATTATTCTTCTTCAACAGAAGGATTTACATGACGTTTGAAGAAAATTGGCACAGGGTTTTCAGAAGAGGTCGTTCAAACGTGTGGACAGATGACGGACGACGGGCAGACGACAGACGACGGACTGCAAGTAATTACACTAGCTCACATTGAGCCTTCAGATAAAGAAATACCTTAGGGCTAGCATAGGTATCTTGTATACAGGATTAGGCTCTGCCGCTTTCTAGTAGATAGTTAATAAACTGAAATTTCATAAACGTTCATAGCAAAATGCTTCTTTATTCAGAATTCAGACAAACCGAAGCCATTTACTTAGATTTTCAATGGACAAAGCAAAAAAAATAGTTGTGTTTCTGTTTTCTTTTTCTTGATAAAAACAAAGGGCAGAACGGTGATTTCATATTTTAGCTGTCTGATGAGCCTCATTCTGATTTGCATTCAACTTTTATAGTGTACCCCTTTTGTCTGGACTGTGCTATTTTTATTTATTTATTTATTTATTTATTTATTGTTTACAATTTCCAATATCTGTCAGTAATATTTTGCTAACTTCGCAGTACCTGAATATGACCGTGACGGTCAAGAGTCATAGACAATTAACCGCCACTGCTTAAACCAGTTGAAACAGTCCTTTACCCAAAGTCTCACACATATTGTGTGCTTATTTCACGGAAAACTACAACTGAAAGGGCATCTTGTGTCAATGGGGTTGGGGGTGGGGGCAACACATCAGAACGAATAAAAACGGAAACGATTGAGAGCTTGCATTCCCAATAAAACAATCCGAACTTCTAATATGTAGGACCCCGCTTGTATTGACCAACCTTCATTGCTAGCTTGTGGAAGAACCGCGCCTACCGCAGTCTAACTGTACAACGTACAAGCCTTAATGACGACATATCAGATCAAGGTTGAATTAATACATCATACCAAGATGACCAAGAATTCCTAGGATTTCCGGGTTCATAGATTGAAATTGTTTGTTATGTTGTCATTCAAAGTATCCCAGTGTTTACAACAGTAGTTACATTTGTACAGAATCAATAAGGTATGATGGACAACGCACATAAAGGGCCCTTTATGCAATTTGCGGACAACGAGGGCCCAGATCAGCCTGCGCATAAACGCAGGCTGATTAAGGCTACCATTGTCCGCCTACAAAATCAATGGATACCGTAGTATATGTTGACGGATAGAAAATGCTCAGATCAGACTGCAAGGATGCGCATGCCGATCTCGACCTACATGTACGCTGTCCGCAATTTGTATAGGGGTCTTTTTCGTGCGTTGCGCATCATATATTACACGATCCACGACATACGAAAGGTGTATGCGGACAGCGAAAGTTTAGATAAAGCTCAGCTTTCACGCTGTCCGATTAGGTCACCGTTTACTTAGAGGGAATCATTTATACAGGGAATATATATGCCACATAATCTACGTGGCCTCCCATAATACTCTGGAACTGACTCAGAAATGAGTGCTTCTTCTCTTTCTTTCATCTTGCGAAGGACAACTGAAAATGATGAATAAATGTTGTTTACATTGTGAAGACAACTGATTAACATTTCTTACTGTTTCATTTACCAACAATGTATATATGAATACGCCGGTAAGTGGTAATCCAGAAACACTTGTAAATGGGTTGCTAGTTGTATTACATAGAATGTATGATGTGATACTAGATATTAATGGCAATACTCATGCGTGATTCGGATCTAATGATATTAGACAGCAAGCGCATCTAGAGTAACAATCGCTCACTTCTGTACGGCGATCAGATCGGACCATTTCTTGGTTCCGCTTTATAAATACTGTCTGCTCTTGGTTAAAATTCAAAATTTTAAATTTTAATTTTATTTGTTTTACTTCGATTACACAGAACACTCGGTGAACTTATAAACGCGTTCTCGAAAGCGCGGATATTAGCGTTTTATGGTTTTATACGGTGGTGGAGCCTTGAGAACCCAAAGAAAACCATTGAACTTGGATGGGCAATCACTACCCTGCCAGGTGTCGGGTAATCGAACTAGGGCCGCAGAGGTGATAATCGAGAGAAATACATCTTCGCTAACTAGGCCCCTGCAGGTCTAACTTAAAGCTTTCAACTTCTGAACAAATCTGATGCGCTTCCGCAGTAAGGCTCTGCCCCTTTTCAGAAGGCGGTTTATCAAACCAATCGACTTCATAAAGTAGTACTGAGGTTTTACACACAACCCTAAAATGCTTTGTTTATTCAGAATTTAGGCAAATATTCTAATTCAACGCTTTATAAAGTAAAAGAAATTGAATCGAAGGAGCGGGGCTTCAGAAAGCGTGTATGGAGGTAGTCAGAAATTATGAGGCCGCTACATGATGCCATTCATCGAAATTATATTTGCATATGTATACGAGGATACTGGGCGTGTGAAGGATACCATGGCAGTCACAAGTTGCATAACGTAATGTTTCCTGGCTTATATCTGATGTTTTGCCACAGCTATGCCATAAACAGATTTTCAAAACAGCGGATTTCATTCCCGTATTTTCCTAAATCTCTGTTCAGGTTGTTGGGTGTGGTGGGCGAATCGTGCTTTCCAAGCAATGCTCATATATTTTCCATGGATGCCTGATTACACCCCACTTATTAGGTTCATGTCTGTCTGTCTTAACTTTCCTTAGTTTGCCTTTGCGTCTATCGACTTGATGATTTTCCGTAATGTGGTTTTAGTATGTTGACCTCTGACTCATGTTGAGTAAGTAAAATAATATAATGAAAATGAATGAAGCATAAACTTGAAAGGTCTATAAGGAGGCTGCATGCAAGCGTCGATTCCCTCTGCGGTATTGTGGAGATCGTTTCATTATCTCAATGACTCTCTTTGATTGTGTATGATGCCATATGCTACAAAATCAAGGAGATGAAATAGTATCTTGGATCAGTTGGAGAAAGTGTATGCACTTCAGTGAAAATTACTGATAAAAATGCCAGGGAAACTGGTTTAAAATGTAGGCCTTAATAACATAAGCATCATGAAACTTCGCCAAATAATGCCTGTATTACAGTCTATATTATTAGCCTTTTTGGTTTTTACTTCATTTCCTTATTTGTTTTTACAATAAAGCTTTTATTTATTTCAGGTTGGGATGCAGGGGTGGCTAGTGTAAGTAGAAATCATTTTGTTTTCAAGAATCTAAGTGTGTATCTTGCATTCACATATTTCACACAATTAATGTCACCACACAGCATGTCTAGTTCAGCATCAAATGAGCCGCGCCATCCGAAGATTACCTTTGAAGAATATTGTATTGCATCCCTTCGTAACATTATTATGTTATATAGATATTTTAATTATCACAGTCATTGTACCATTTACAAAACACATACAAAAATAAAAAAAATGACACCAGTGTGTTAGTTTCTGTTTGTATGTATGTACGTATGTATGTATGTTATCGGGGTAAGTAGGTACGTATATAAACAGGAAGGCAGGTAAAAACCTCACCATGAGATAATGGACCGTATATCAGATTTATGCCAACATCAAAGATCCAGATCAGTCTGCGATTCACTGTGTTTTGATGAAGTTCTTAGGTACTGTGTAACTTAAAGAAATTGATTGTTTACAACGACTCACCCTCACGACTCTCATGTTTGCCGAATCTTTAGAGTAAGAATCTATCCAGATAGCATTCTTTATAAATCTATAGCGGGCCGTTATCGGCCCGTCAGCTACCCTGACGGGCCGATAACGGCCCGCTATAGATTTATAAAGAATGCTTACTGGGTATTTCATGTCATATAAGCCAGATCAAGACTCAGATCAGCGTGCGGGGAATGATTAGATTACAAGGATACACAGGCTGCCGTGCATCCTTGTAGTATAAACAGTCCTCGCAAGCGCTTTTTCATTCGAAGAGTGAAAACTCCATCACGAAAACATGCCTATATAATATTGACCCCCTTAAACCCCACTTTTATACAGTAAAACTGGGGTTCACAGGGGTATACATTATTTTTCTTATTTATGCTCAAAAACATAGATTGTGGGTACTCGTTAGAACCGCCTCGCCGAGGCGGTTCTAACGAGTACCCACAATCTATGTTTTGAGTAGAGATACGAAAACTATCAGAGTTTTTTATCTGAAAATTTTCAGTTTTTGGAGGTGAAATTTTCTATATATTTGTATAGGTGTGTTTTTGTAATGTGTTGAGACTGATTGCGTCTCCGTTGGGCGCTCCTGACATGTACGTTTTCTCATGTTGTGAATGATATTGCTGATTTATGATAACTTATTCTAGATGAAGATTGGTGAGCGGGCTCAGCTCGAGATTGCTCCAGAAGATGCTTACGGTGCTAGGGGAATGCCGCCAGCGTATCCTTTTTAAATTTATGCGACAGCAGACGACATTTCACATTTTGTTTTTTTTTCTTTCAGATAAAGTAAGGCTTGACATCCCATGTGATATCCATGAAATGCCAAGTCTTGTTTTCCCTGAAAAAATAATTATTAAATAATTATTGAAAAGAAAAAAATCTTGCCGGCTATAATTTCGCAAGCGCTTTAAGGGTTTTATAATATACGAGGGATGTTCGAAATGAATTGCTTATTGTCCTCTAGCTCGATATCCCCGTGGGGAACGATAAAAACCAATACATACCTGTATAGGGCTATTCAATATCTACAATATGGTCTTTAAATGTACATGTTAGACTAAGTGTAAGACATAAAATTTGCCATTTGAATACACGCAGTCATTGACCACTGCAGTAAAAATGGTTGGTAGAAGCGTCGACAAAAAAGATGAAATACGGGCTTACATCAAAGCTCGCTCAAAACTTGGTTGTTCTTTGAAGAAGCTGATGACTGAAATTTCTACTGCTTTTGGACCTTCTTGTGTGTCTTATGACACAGTTCGGCGGTGGAAAAAGAAATTTGAGTCTGGTGTAGAGTCCATCAAAAATGCACCGAAATCAGATAGGCCAAAATCTGCATCTCGTAAAGAAATCGTTTCCAAAATAAAGGAAATCATTGAAGGAGATGCCAGATTTACAGTTCGTGATATTGCACGAAATGTAGGCATATCACTTTCAACGGTTCACCTTATTTTGAAGAAGCATTTGAAAGTCAGAAAGATTTCTGCTAGATGGGTGCCACATCTGTTGACTGACGAGCAAAAGAGGCAACGGGTTAAAGTGGCCAAAAAGCTGCTTCAAATGTTTCCAAAATATGACAAAAAGCAGTTTGTCAATGTCGTCACAGGTGATGAAACCTGGGTCCATTATTTTGAGCCCGTCAGAAAGGTTAGCAATAAGATCTGGGCCACTAAACACAGCAAACGCCCAATAATTGCCAAACGTTCTTTGAGTACAAAGAAGGTTTTGTATGCAATCTTCTTCTCTGGTGAAGGAGTCGCAATAAAAGTGCCAGTGAAAAAGGGCAAAAGCATCACCGGAAAGTACTACAAAGACGTAGTACTGAAGAAACTGAAAAAGTATTATCAGAAACGATGCCCTGCCACTGGTTTTAAACATGTCCGTCTTCTACATGACAATGCCCCAGCTCATACCTCCGCAATAGTTTACTGCGTTTTTGAAGAAAGAAAAAGTAACTGTTTTGCCTCACCCCCCGTATTCCCCAGACCTTGCCCCATGTGATTTCTTTTTGTTTCCGAAATTGAAAGCATTCCTTGCTGGGCGGAAATACCAGTCCCGACAGGCACTTGGTTCTGCCATTCATCAGTACCTTATTACTGTGCCCAAATCAGCGTACCGTGACGCCTTCAAGAAGTGGATACATCGGCTGAAACTTTGCATTTCTAGCCACGGGGAGTACTTCGAGGGCATGAAATGAGTACTTTTGGGCTAACTTGAAATTTGAAGTCTCCAGATAGAAATAAGCAATTCATTTCGAACATCCCTCGTACGTTGAATACAAATCACACTTCTGCATAAGATCCACACTGAATGTCAAGCCTTCTTTTTCTCTGAAAATTAATAGTACAAAAGAAAATTAATAGTACAAAAAATAGAATGTCGTCTGCTAGAATTTTGCTAAGCGCTTTCAGGGTTATTTAACAGTTTAATGCAAATTTTACAGCAACATATAAATTAGATAGAGGGTTCCACACTAAACAATTATGTTGTTGAACACAAGTTCAGAACAGCGAAGAATATACTGATTTAACTGTTTGGAAGCACGGTTAGCCAGTATTCGGTGTTTGCATACAGCAAATGTTCAATACATGTTCATATCAGTTCTCACTGGCAGTATTTGACTTTTAACCTGCTGTGTTAAATATTAACAGACTACATTTTAAAAGTTTCAGTTATTTTCTCAAAAAATAATCGCAATATATGTCTACTCAGATTTTGTTACTGTATTTAACCAAAGCACCCAACAAACAGGCCTGAGAAAATTGTGTAGACCCATATCAACAGCCAGTCAAATGATCTTGTTC
The DNA here is from genome assembly GCA_964016985.1 of Anodontia alba. Taxonomy (NCBI): domain Eukaryota; kingdom Metazoa; phylum Mollusca; class Bivalvia; order Lucinida; family Lucinidae; genus Anodontia; species Anodontia alba. Next base: position 9,905,808 of record OZ024825.1, on the reverse strand, counting down.
ACATTTTACTATAAAGACAACATCAATGCCAAACAAATGATCTTGTTCATATTATAGGACACATCAACTGCCAATCAAATGATCTTATTTATATTACAGGACACATCAACGGCCAATCAAATGATCTTATTCATATTATAGGACATATCAACGGCCAATAAAATGATCTTGTTCATATTATAGGACACATAAACGGCTAGTCAAATGGTCTTGTTCATATAGGACACATCAACGGCCAATCAAATGATCTTGCTCATATTATAGGACACATCAACGGCGAATCAAACGACCTTGTTCATATTATAGGACACATCAACGGCCAATCAAATGATCTTGTTCATATTATAGGACACATCAACGGCCGGTCAAATGGTCTTGTTCATATTATAAAACATCTCATTGGCCAATTAAACGATCTTGTTCATATTATCAAACACATCAACGGCCAATCAAATGATCTTGTTCATATTATAGGACACATCAACGGCAGTCAAATGGTCTTGTTCAAATTATAGGACACATCATCGGCCAAAACGATCTTGTTCATATTATAGGACACATCAACGGCCAATCAAATGATCTTGTTCATATTATAGGACACATCAACGGCCAATCAAATGATCTTGATCATATTATAGGACACATCAACGGCAAATCAAATGATCTTGATCATATTACAGGACGCATTAATGGCCAAATCAAAATATCTTGTACATATTATAGGGCACATTAGTGGCCAACCAATGGTTTTGGTCATACTACAGAACAAATATTGTAGGAGTTAAGGTGTGGTTATACTGAGGGTAAATACAATATCTCGTAATGAATAGTAGCAGATACTTTTTTCCAGAAAGATTATGGCTTGTTTTCCAAGAAAAATAAAAAAAAATAAAATGTCTTCTGCTAAATGTTTTGGAATGTCGCCTTAATTTGAATGAATAAATGTGGTATTTTTCCAGCTTTTTTCCAAGGAGAAAACTTTAATGACTTACTGGTTGCTTTCCGGCAAATTGAGTCCCTTCACAATACGGATATACTCTAAAAGGAATGAATCCAGGCGGCATAAAGTGGCGGCCCAACGCTGGCCCGCTTTTTGTGCTAACTGGGAAGCGTTTTCTTTTAGAGCAATCCCCTTTTTAGAAGGGAGGCAAACAATTTTGATGGAGTTGCCTCTTCTGACTGTATATTTATTCCCATTAAGGGCTACTATAAAACAGTACAGATTAGTTTCCTTATTATGTATTAGTATTCCGCCATCAGCTACATTGCTATTCGATATTGAAGTACTGTCTGTTAAAGATTCCACAAGGGGATCTTCTTCCGGTGTTCCCAAGCCTCAGCCGGGTCAGGGATTACAGATACAACCAGGAACATCAGGGCTAGGAACAGATCAACCATCTTTGTCCCAGCAAAATTTCGGATTTCTAAATAACCCACAGATAAGCCCAGGATCACAGGGTCAGCTTGGACTGCCAGGACAAGATATAAATCAGCAGTCATTGTCCCAGCAGGGAACAGGCTTTCAAAGTAATCTACAAGCAGATTCACAATCGTCATTTCAGCCCGCAAATACAGCACTCGATACAAGCCGACTGCCACAAGCAGGCATTTTCCAGAGTGCTCCAGGGATGCCTGTACAAAATCAGGGACTTCCAGCGACAAGTTCAGCCACGGGACTAGGAACCTCTATGTCTGGACAGGGGCTTTCAGCTCCAAATCAAGGCTCTTCCAGCAATATTTTAGATTTAGCCACACAGGGCCAAGGATTTACAGCAGGAAGTCAAGATTTCTCATCACCGACTTTGGATTTGCCAACGCAAACGCAAGGATCGCCAACACAAAATCAACCGCCCAGTTTTAGCAACATTAATTCAGTCTCAGACGGGAGTGCTGGTCAACAAATGCAATCTCTTGGTGGGCAAAGTGGTCCTATAAGTAATGGCCAGTCATTGTTTATGCCTTCAGGTCAAGGTTCATTCAGTCAGCCTACTATGGACATGTCTGGATCTCAGTTTCCAAGCGCAGCAACAGGTCTAGGGTCAAGGTCAAGTCAGTTCCAAACTATTGGTCAGCGTGAGCGTGATTCTTCAGCAGGTAATGTGGGGTTTGGTTCCATACCCGACATTTCGTCTAACTCAATCGCATCAAGACAACCAAACATACTGAGCCAACCAGGATTTCCGGATAGCGGTAGAGACACTCGAGGAGACATCCAATCCATGAACCGTATGTTTGACAGACAACGGTTTGGAGGAGAGAGGGCCCCTACACAGCGTTTTGATTCCGGACAAATGTTTGGAGGACAACTGTCTCGCCCGGGGATGCCCGTACGCATGATGAATACGGAACAGCCTAGTACACGAATGCAACCTGTACGCGGATTTTCAGCCCGAAATGACTTAGGCCGTGGAATGCCAGGCATGGGTTTTGGGATGAATGGTCGCGGTATGCGGGGTATGAGCAGGGCGTTTGGAGGTCGAGGCATTCCAGAGATACCTCAAGGTCTGGAAGGCCGTGTGATACCAGGCATAGGTCGAAGTATGATGAATAGGGGAATGCCTTTTATGGGTCCCAGAGAAAGTGGTGATTCCAGATTTCGAGGCATGGCTCCACCAAGTCGACCTGGATTCCCAGGTGCACCTGGCATGCCACCAGTTCCGCAGAGAGGCATGCCACCAAGGCCACAGAGGGGCATGCCATCACCTATGATGCTTCAGAGATTACGTATGATGCAAAGATTAAGAGGGTTTTAACCTTTAGCACTGGTCGTGAGAAATGCAGCAGATGACATTGTTATGTCGTAGTTTTTTTGTTGTTGTTTTTTTGTTTTTTTTTTGTTTTTTTTTTTTGCAGAAAATAGAAATTTGACATTCCATGCAAATAGTCTCCTTAAGGGTCAGCTTGTATGAAATGTCAAACTCAATATTTAAAATATATATGAAAGGTATTATAATGCCATCTGCTGAATTTACCCAGTATCGTTTGTATCGTATGCATTAAAATAAAAGTCCCTCCAACTAGAACTCTCGAGTAGGATCACCGTAAACCTTGATCAGCATGCGCATTCCCTTAGTCTGACAAGGACCACTTGTCACTCGTAGAATTATCGAGGTCCATATACTGTCGGACAGACCTGCCCCTGAATCCATACTGATCACATACATAAATGTCATCATCACAAGGAGAACTTGGAAATCGACAGAATGATTGTTTATAATTAGCCCGAAAAATCATACGAAATTTCAGTTAAATCTTATTGCACGGCCCGAAGAAAAGCCGACCAGTTGAAAAATTGACCTACAAAGAGTGCCCTCATTGAGTTTGTCTGTCCGTCCGTGGTCTGTTAGCAAACATGGCTAGGGCGCCTAAAATGTTGGGAATGTTTCGATATGGTTCGGTATACAAATAGATAACAACAAGATCTAGCCTATGAACTTGCCAAATGTCAGTTTTCCTTGACAGAGGCTAAGCCGAGGCAAAAAATGTAAAAAATATGAAACTGGTCATAACCCTTGAACCGTGTCAATTATTTTGATATTTCTTTCACTTACTGATTGATACCGACAAGATCAAGCCAATGGATTTGCCAAATGTTTGTTTTTATCGACACTAAGCTGAGCTGAGGGAAAAAAATATCTATGATAAAAGTTTACCTTTTTTTCACACATTCCAAATGTTCAGTACTCTCGGACAGTTATAGCATAACGTAGAGATTTTATGCTAAAACGACATGCCATATAAAGTGGGTCGTGCACCTCTGTTGAATGTTGATCATAGTTTGATTCAGAGTCGCAATTTGCACAAACTGGGTGCTGTATCATCATTTAAAAAGTAATTCCTATTATCTCCCTCCTCGCCGAAGGCTAAGGGGGATATAGTAATGGTCTCCGTCGTCTGTGTGTGCGTGTGTCCGTCTGTCTGTCCTTTCCTCACACGTTTGTCCGGAACACACCTCTAAACCTATTGAAAGGGTTTTGTTGAAAATTCATAAAATGATAAAGGAGAGAAAAAGCAATATACAAGAACCTTAACTCTACTTTACTTTTTGGATTTTTTTCTCTTTATTACATATTCTTGTCCGTGACATCACTCCAGAAATGCTGAAAGAAATTAATTCAAGTTGCATAAAAAGGTAGAAGTCATTCAATAGTAGTGCAGTGTCTAAGAATCATAACTCTGTCTTGCCTTATTTTACTACTCTCCCCTTTAACACTTTCAATATATTTTTCTGTCATACTTTCGTCTGGAGCATATCCAAAACATCTGAAGGGATTTAGTTGAAACTAGGACCTTGACAAATAGTGCAATATACAAGAATCATAACTCTACCTCGCTTACTTTCTGAACTATTTCCCTTTATTTTTTTATCTCCAGGGCATAACTGAAGAAGTGCTGAAGGGAATGAATTCAAATTGCCCACAACGTAGAAATTCAGTGAAAGTACATTTTCAAAGAACCATAACTCTGTCTTACCTCACTTTTCTGTTATCCCCTTTTAACACTTTCAGTACTTTTATCGTATACATGAATTAACTACTATTCAAGGTGTTTAGTTCAATTTTTTCATAGAGATAGAGGACATTGAACGAAATGTATTGTTCTATCCCTCCCCCGTCCCAACCCAAAAAGGACAAGATGTATGAAGGGGGCTATGGTAATGGTCTCTCTCCATTCATCTATCTGTTATTTCACTTTTGTCCAGAGCATAAATCCATTCGCACCACCACCTCACCCTCACCTTTCAAAGGGCAAGATCACTGAAGGGGAATATGGTAGCCAGTTTCATGTGAAAAGTATCTATCGGCGTGGGGGGATGGGACGGGGGTAGGGAGGGGGTGATTATCCATGTCCACGTGACTTGTTAATATTTGTTTTTGTATAAAGTACTCCCCAGTAAATGTATAACGTCACTGTTTACATACTATTATGACGTCATCAGCGTTAGGCAGACGTGACGTTATTGGAAAACAAGAATATGTTGTCCACCAAGTTTGTTCTTAAAATTGTTTGGCGACTAACTGATGGAGAGATAAAGACATATTCAAAATATTTTTTTCTTTTATCTACTAGTGTACGTTTGTTATTGAGCAGCTCGTAACTTTTGCACAATAACATGAAATGAATATTCACATAAACATTGAATTAGATTAAAGTGATCATCTTTTACCTATGTTGTGGTGGGTTCAGCCGCAAAGATATAAACTGAACTCAATGAATGAGATTTAACTGAAAATTTGGAATTTGCCTGTTTACACCACAGCCATTATTTTGTCGATTTTCACGTTACGCCCAGTGAACGATATGATCTAGCGCACGACAAAACCTGTTATAAGATCTGTGTAGCCAGCAAAGACAGATCAGCCTGTACATCCGCACAGTATGCTAAAGGTTCTCCCTTATCCTTCACTGGATAGCCCGGAAGCTGTAGAAGGCTCATGCGATCAGCGAAGACTATGATCAGACAGCGGATGCACAGGCTGATCTGAGTCTTTGCTGGTCGCACAAGTCTTATTGTAGGTTATGTCATGCGCTGGCTCAATTATCATTTGAGCCGCAACGTGAGAAAACGCACCTTCTGATGTACGCCCAACGAAGACTCAAATCAGCCAGCGCAACTGCGCAGCCTGATTCGTCTCTTCGTTGTCCGCGTGAAGAAAATTTGCACCTATGCTATTCAAAATGCGCAAAGTGAATATTCTGATCAGACTGCGCATTCGCAGAGTCTGATCTGAATCTTCGCTGGGCGCACATGTCCGAAGGTACCTTTTCTGACACTAAGGCTTATTTCTATTTGGAGGGTTCCCCCCCCCCCCCCCCCCATTTCGTTGTTTTGTTTAGGTGATATAAAATATCATGAAAAATAGCATTTTCAGGGTATCGATCTTGGTTTTGCTAAAGAGGAAAATACCTATTTATTTAAGTATTCAGACAGACAAGCCTGAACAGAACGTGGCGTCTGATCAGGGTCTACACTGTTTGCATCTCAACCAGCATTTTTAGACACAATTCACATCACGAAAACAGGCCTATATAATTTTGACCCTCTTAAACCCCACTTTTATATAGTAAAACTGGGGTTGACAGGGGTATACATTATTTTCTTTCTTTTTTTTTTTTGCTCGAAAACATAGATTGTGGGTACTCGTAAGAACGGCCTCACCGAGGCGATTCTAACGAGTACCCACAATCTATGCTTTGACAAGAAACATCAAAATAGCACTTTTTTATCTAAAAATGTTCAGTTTTTGGAGATGAAATTTCTATATATTTGAATACGCATGTTTTCGTAATGAGGTAGAAAAAAAATGGATTTGTTCAAATTTTAGGGCAAGTATGGTAAGGAGTCAGAGGGTCCGAATATTTAGGTTAAATATTTGAATGTAACAAATATTTTTGTTACATATCCGTGGAAAATTAAGAGGTTAAAAATGCCCTGTTCTAAGGGTGTTGATTGCTTGGTCTAAATCAGCATGTTAGAGAGAACAATGGTTTTGCCTTTAACAGAGCAGTTTTGATGACCGTTTTTCAAACGAATAACAGTATGGAAACATATTGTATGAGTATTGCTTAACCTTTACTACTCCCTGAGCAAATTCAGTAGACGACAAATTGATGATAGTTTCTTATATTTCCCAGAAAATAGGCTTTGACATTTCATGCAAATCGTCTCTCAAGGAGACAATTGGCATAAATGTCAAAGTATATTTTCTGAAAGAAAAAATCAAAATGTCGTCTGCTGAAATTTTTACCCAGAGTACTAAACGTTAACTGCCTCGACCATCGGCGATATAGACTGTCCGATATCTATGTATATATGTCGTGTGGTAAGCGGCAAGCGAAGAATATTCGTCTTCGAAGAATATTCGGGAAGCAAAGCGTCGCCTGAATGCTATACTGTTCTTTCTCCATTTTTGACGAAATCAAGTATTATACACATTGGAATCAGAATCAAATAAATGTTCAACCGCCTGATTGCCGGTCTCGGTGGCTCAGTTGGATGCGCCGTCCGACTGGAGACCAGGAGGTCCCGGGTTCAACACCCGCCGAGGTCGGCAACATTCTTTCGTGGAGATTGATCATGAAATATTTTCTACGGCCATTCTCTCCGCTGATTCAAGAAGGGCAGTTGTCAGTTTCTGGCGAAAGAATGTGCACAATACTGGTTAACCGCTTAGAGGACTAAGCCTGCCTAGTAAACGTGTGGTTAGGTAAACTGACCGCGCTCGACATGACCCCATTGGGTTGACTGGATTGTAAAACCTCAATACAAACAAATCAACCTCCTGACGCCGACAGAAGTGTGTGGGGAATCCACGTGACCAAATGACTAGGTGCGCAGAGTTTGTTACTATTTTTAGCTCCGCATCAGGTAGAATGTTTTACAATATCTCGATAAAAATCTGACGGAATTTATTCAAATGAAGTGCAGAGTACGCGGAAAATCAAGCTCGTTTTTGTGGTATAAGCGCTATTCTGCAATCTGGGCTGAATCTCGAGAACTTTCGGAGAATGTTTTTTGTCAGAATTCATGTACATTGTCCGGTAGCCCAGGTTAACAGCAAAAACATTACTGAATGTTCTCAAGAATCAGACCAGATCGCAAAATAACACTTACTGCACCAGAAAGAGCTTGATTTTCCGAGTACTCTGCGCTTTATTTTAACAAATTCCATTTGGTATGAATAGAGATATTCTAAAAAATCCTACCTTATGCGGAGCTAAAACTGTTACAGTAACAAACTCCGTGTACCTAGCCATTTGGTCACGTGGATTCCCCACACTATAAACTCAGCCTCTTACCAAACTTATCTTAAAAATTGACAAAGAGTATTTTGCTACTTGCTGATACGTCTAAAAGCTACTGGTTGAGTAGTAATCAGTGCAGACTCAACGCAGCACTATATGGGATTTGCTCTGGGTCAACACTATTTGTTAAGGGACTTGTGTTCTTATATATAGGGTTTATACGGTATGTTATTTTCATGATGTACTTTTCATTTTCTCGCAGGGATAACGATATAAACTTTGGTACGGACATGCATTCGTAAAACCAAAAAAATACTTGACCAAATCAAATTATAGACTGAATTTTATATGATTTAGATATTATAAGAGAAAAATGGTTGAAATATTTGCAAACAGTAGAGACCAAGATCCGCGTTCTGCGGCGTCTGATCTGGGTCTGTACTGTTTGCCAATTACCCTTTAGGGGTCTCCAGACTACAATGTGTTAAAGCGAGAAAGCATACCGCCAGCTTCGAAAATTTCTTATTTCTCTGCAAAAACGTATGCTGTACTACTCATTAGATGCACCTCGGCGAGGCTCGTCCGAGGAGTACCAAAACATATTTCCATGGAGACCTAAGAAAAAATATCAGTATTTTTGTTCGAAAAATGTTTTATCTGGCGGTATATATCAGGACTGAATTACAACAGAAAACTCTTGTGGTCTTTAAATGTTATAGAATGCGCAGATGTGAGCTTTTTATATTTGTATATGAACATAGTAGGCACTTTGATGGATGGGTCTTATTCCAGACTTTTTTGGTCTATGTTGCATAATTGTTTATTATTTTTGTCGAACTTGTTGTTCAATGTTAGATAATGCAGAGCAGCATATTTGAGCTGTGTCATGAAAAGAAGGCCCTTAAGTATTCGTGGACAACATGCACAGAATTTGATCAGCCTACGCGTTTACACAGTCTGACCATGGTATTTACTTTCCGTTTGTGGATTCGTTGAATGCTGCAGAATGTATGGAGTATCCTAATCAGACAGTGCGGATGCGAAAGCGGATCTTGACCTTTGCTGTTTACAGTCGAACTTTAATGGCTCGAACATCTATGGGACCTTGGAATTTTTTTCGAGATCTGGGTTGTTCGAGTCACTGAGGATTAATCATGGTGCCAAGTCAAGGAGCAAAAAGCCAAAATTTAGGGAAATATTTTCGATTTTTTATACAATAACTGTATGTTGAGTGTACTCATAAGATGAGGCGATTCTTATGAGTACACACAACAGACAATTCCAAGATGAAATAAGAAAATTTATCTAAATATTTGATTTCTTGACCAATCGGAAGTATTTCCTAGGGACTAAAAAACGAGTTCGAATTAACTATAGTAAACGAGCCATCGGTGTTCGAGCTACTGAGATTCGACTGCACTGACTTACTAATCTATTCTCGTGCTCGACTCATCAAATTTTGTACTTTTATACACGAGCAAAAATTTACGGGCCCTTTGAACACTTGGTAGCTTTTTCGCTATTGTTTACAATGGACACGTTTGTAACTTACTGTTTGCTTAGAGGCCAATTCTTCCCGTTTAGAGTAGACCCACTTTCAGAAGGGAGGCAAAACTATTTTGAAACAGGTTTGAAGGAGTAATCTCCTCCAGAGGAAAAGGGATACAATTTCAGTCTGGGCCACTCTGTCTAATTATTTATATTTAAGTCTCCCTTTTGAAACGCTGTTTATTCTAGGGAGCTAATTCAGAAGGGACTACAAATATTTCCTCAAGGCTTGGTGGGCCAGAGAGCAAGCATGAAGTCACAAAAGATATTTATTACGAAAACATGCCTATTTAAATATATTGAGAATTTTACCAGAAAAAAATGAAAACTTTCAGATGAAAAATTCTGGTAGTTTTCATGTTTCTGCTCAAAACACAGATTGTGGGTACTTGTTAGAACCACCTCGGCGAGGCGGTTCTAACGAGTACACGTAAGCTACGCTTTGAGCACAAATAAAAAAAAATATTGTATACCCATGTTAACCCCAGATTTGCTGTATTATAGTGGGGTTTAAGGGGTCAAAACTATATAGGCGTGTTTTCGTAAAGTCCCTTGTACAAAATGGAGGAAATCAATCAGTTGTATCCAGTCCCTTAACAGGATACACAGAAGACCAATGTAATGTCATATTCCAAAAATGAAGACTATAAAATGTCTGCACATTTTCACATTCAGCTATGGACATTAGCACCTATAATATCTGATACTGGTAAAAGTCGTAGCAAGATCGTACAGACGCACAGATTGATGTGTTTCTTCAGTTTTCAGTGTATCATTGCATCTGCTATTACATGGATTTTACTCTGTGTATGTGTGTGTGTGCGTGCGTGCGTACGTGCGCTTGTTTGTGTGCGTGTGTGTTTGCGTGCATGCATGCGTGTGTATGTGTGCGCGCGTGTGTACGTGTGTATGTGTATATATCTCAAACACTACAATAAATTAATTACTGTGACATTGCTTTGAAGTTGTATTTTTTTCATTCCCTAGATTGACTTCAGTAAAGTCAACGGTTTTACCCTAAATTTTCGCACATACAGTAGAAAGCAGCGATGGTCCAGATCCAATTGCTGCTTTAAAACCTAAAGATGCAGTTTCATCAGGGTCTACACAGTGTATCATTCAGTCAGGAAGCCAAATGAACAAACAAGAAAGGTTAGGAGTACAACTACCATGATATAGCGGAGGTTTGGTAAAACTACCCGGCAGGCACATGACGTAAATATAACGTCATGACGTTGCATCGACGTTGAGGCGACGTTATATTTACGTCATGTGCCCTCAACGTCTATGCAACGTCATGACGTTGCATCGACGTTGAGGCGACGTTATATTTACGTCATGTGCCCGCTGGGTAAAGCCTATTAAAGCCGACACATGAAAAAGGGATCTTATGTTTTTTGTTTGTGGTTCTATAACTGCGCATGTGCAGTCCCCTATTTAGGCTACGGAAATGAGTTTTTCGCCTGAAGCATCCTCAAGGTCTCTTGTATATGTTTGCGAACAGCAAAGGCTCTGACAAGACTGTGCTTATGCGCAGGTTCGCCTGAGTCGTTTCTGGCCTCCTGCAGTATGAAAACACGCCTATTCAAATAATTCGAAAATTTCACCACCAAAAACTGAAAAGTTTTAGATAAAGATTCTGATATTTTTCATATTTCTGCTCAGAACATTGATTGTGGGTATAATATATGTATATATAAAAGTGGGGCTTAAGGGGGTCAAAATTAGGTATGTTTTCGTGATGTGTGTGATAAGTACCCTTTTCTTATGTGCTAGATTCTTTGTGCCATGTAAAAATAGCATCCAACTTGTAATTACGATCAGGCTTCACAATGCGTAAACAATTCTAAGGCTCGAACAAATTTGTTTCAGTGTTCTGTGCGGGTGATATGTGTTTTGATTTTATACTTAGCAGTGAAATCAATGTATATCCGAAATGAATAAAAATTGTATTTTCACTAGTGAAAGAATATGATATTTTTTTACCAGTGAAAAATAACAAGCCGGTGTTATTTTCTCTACTATATAGTTTCGGATAACTTCAGTTGTCTTCATTGTTTCCTTTACACCGATCCCACTTCAGGGCCCAGTTGTTCAAAGCGTCGTTAGCTTAACTAGCTCGTTAAGGGTCGTTTCGTTAACTATTTTAGCGGATTCAATATACAATATTCTGATATTTTTTGCTGAAAAAAATGTGAGTAGCTTTTGCACCGCAAAAGCTACTCACATTTTTTCAGCAAAAAATTTCAGCATATTTGCGTATCATTCGATGTAAATTTTAACGAATCGTTAACTAACGATGTCGTTAGCTTTGAACAACTGGGCCCTGATTTTTAACTCCTCTAATCTCTGTTTCTGAGCATAACTATCAAGTTTTGATATGCATTTTCTTAGTTAGAATGTAAGGAACATTTTGGTAACAAGATTAAAATTGTCGAAACTTTTTTTTTTCTTTTTGTGTCTCCAGCGCCTCAAATGTTAAGCACTGAATGTCGACGCCATGACGGTTCATGTTTTCCTTGGTTACCTTACTTATGACGTCAGAAGCGCGCATCGGCGTGTAAACAATAAAATAAAAAGAAAATTTACTCATGTTCGGTGAATACCATAAAAAATTATATCTCGTATGATAAAAACATTCAAATTTTCACTCGTTTATCGCACTCGTGAAAATACTGATGTTTTAATTACACTCGATGAAAATATTTATGGTATTTTACAGCAAATATCCTCTATGCATACGTACTCTAGTGCAATCCTAGCAAGATGTCAAATAACGGCTATGCACATTTAGCCTTCCACTTTCTGTTTTAAAAGTAGCCTATGCCTCAAACTGAAATCTCTCCAAACTGAAAGTCTTTGTTCAGTTCTTAAAGGGGCTACTCTTAACACTTAAAGCGCTAATCACGATTGCAGGAGATGACATTTTTGTCAGAAGAAACAAGTCTTGACATTTCATATGACTCATCTGCTCGGCAAACAATTCACTTGAAACGTCAAGCCGTATTTTTTTCTAAAAATATCAACCTATAATGTTTCTATAAAATAAAAAATTATAGTTATCTATTTCGCTCAGCGTATATAGGATTAAAGATGCACGCAAAATCCTTTGTTTAAAATGAAAAGCTCTGTTAGAAGAGAGGTTATCACTTTCAGAGCAGAGAGTGTCTGTCTTTACTTTAGTGGTCTGTGCCTTTTGTGGTAAGAATACTGTAAATGGAATATACGAAGACAGACACTCTCTGCTCTGAAAGTAATGGCTTCGCTTTATATAATATTAATCTCCTATAAAAGTTAAGAATTTAACTTTAACGTATTTATCGGTAATCGGATTGTAGTCGAAAAAGGGACATAGCCGCAAGTAAAAGCGAACGTTTTGACATGTGTAACAAGTGTAGATCACTCCGCACATTTGTGTAGGCCTAACTGGGTCCACGCTATCCGCCCAAATAATTCCGAAGGTGCACACTGCGTGGCAAATGTGCAAGCAGATCTGTCTTCGCAGTTTTTACACATTTACCCCTACATACCGCACAGATGCATTGCAGTGTAAATCCAGATGAGACGGCTCATAACGAGCTGTCTCATCTAAATATACAGTGTTAGCATTCAGTTTTTTTGAGCAACAGCCCTATTTGTAACAATGGACTTGTCCTAATACAAAATTGGAGGTGCGCACTTTAGAATCTCAGGAATGAAAGAGGGGAATGTCGGTTTTTTCTCATGGCGCAGATCGATTACGGAATTGTGGGGTTATTTTACAACGTTTTTGTTTCTTACCTAACATGACGATTCTTATCCGTTTTGAGAGCTCCATTTATAAACCCGGTTAGTCGATTAAATTACCGGGCTGAAACTTACATACTTGTATGTAAAAACACATTTGATTACATAGTAATAGTACAAAATGTTTGGATAATTATGCTATAGAAAACAAAAATTACATATAACATTGATAATTTGTGTCCGTACATGAAGGGATATTTCTCGAATTTAATTTATTGTATTTACTCTTAAGTACGTGGACAGTTAGGCCTGGCCGAACAATGTAGACCCAGATCAGAGACCACTTTACGCGACCTCTGATCAGGATCAACACTGTTTGCCACTCATGGGGAAGCTTTTATTGATACCAACAGGGAGTTAAATTGACTTGTTCAAATTTTAGTACAAGTATGTTAAGGAGCTGAGGTGAATACTTGACCCATTTATACCAAGTGGACTTTTCTGCTTTGTACTTCTTTGGACCGGTCTATTTCCAATAACAGAGTGTCTGGTTAGTTTTTATTATGGCTATGTTTTATAAAAAAAAATCCTGATCTTAATTCAAACAGTGTAGACCCTGCGGCGTCTGATCTGGGTCTACACTGTTTGCCAGTGTCCCTTTAATGGGACCCTTAGTATAAATGGGTTATGATAAATACGGTAATTAATTATCAAAATCTTTTTGCGGTACAGTGACCGATACCTGGACCTGTATTATAGAAAACCTTTGAAAAGAAATGGCAACTTACCTCAAGACACCGCTTTTAATGTCCCGCCGTACCTCTTTAGTACACAACCATGACAGAGCGGAGGTTAACTGGCAACATTGCACCGCCAAGGTCAGGAGTATTGGATTCTTCAGCAGGCATGTTCAGGACAAATGTACACAAAGGGTGAATCTAACTCGGCTGTTAGAAAGGATGAAAACTGTACATGAAGAAGACAAGGAAGAATTAGAGAAGGCACTGAAAGAATCTACATATAGGATCCATACAATGCGACCGCCATCACCGGAGCAGGAAGAAGAAGCGATACCTTGTCCAGAAGAACCAACATGGAAACCTGTAAGTTTTAACCATTTCACCTCTGAGTTTATGAAATGAACTTTTCCATCTCTGAATTCGGTAACAAGCATTGTAGCATATAGGGGTTTCAGTCAAAAATCAATAATATATACAATGACATATTTAGTCCAGATTCGGATGAGACATCTCATCGGGATTTGCAAGGTTTGCAAAAGTATCTGCTTTTGTCTGCATGGATGAAAGGGTTAATCCATTTACGTCGATTGGACTTCTGCCACAACTCGTTGGAATGGTCTATTTCTAATAGCAGGATATCTGCTTAGTTTATATTATTACTATGTTTTCTTGAAATTCAATTTAAATTTAATTTAAATTTAATGTAAACAGTGTAGATCCCGATCAGACGCCACGTTCTGCGGCGTCTAATATGGATCTGCACTGTTTGCCAATTACTCTTTTTAAAGTCTCCGCTCTAAAATGGGTTAAAGGGACTGGGAATACTTTCAGAGGAGACAACTCTGTCAAAACCGTTTTGCCTCCCTTCAGAAAAGGGGTATACTGTAAAAGGAAAGAATTTTATCCCACTGGCAGCATTTTTTTTCCGATTACAGCATACCCTGTTCCAGATGGGATTCCATGTACAAAATGAAAAAAATAGGAAGTCGTAAAACTGAATCACTTGTAAAACATGGTGTAAAATCTACCAGCTGTACCCAGCACCCTTAATTGGCGTCGATAAACTCTCTCATCAGGATTATGTAAACTGTGCATGTCCTGACAGACTGATCTTATGTCACCAGTGGAGAAGAGCAAAAATATTTTCTCGTAAAAATTAAATTAAAAAATGGGTTAGGTGTAATAATAAGAAATTGGATCGATCTATTTGTTGGCACTATTTTAGGGAAGCACAAATAGTCTTCAAAAATCAAATTGTCTTAATTAATAAAAATTGCAAGTACAAACTTTTTTTTAAGAAATGTCGAAACAAACAATAGTAAGAGCATACACCATTAGCTTAAAAAAAACAAAAACAGGTTTTGTCATGATCGAAGTGGTACCTTCTTATACCTCCACAATATACATATTGCCAATGGTATATTTAAAGAATCTATGCACTGGAAGATTGATTCGAAGGAAAGTTTAAAATGACATTTTCTAGTAATGACACTCATCACGGAAACACACCTATATAATTTTGACCCCCTTAAACCCCACTTTTATATAGTAAAACTGGGGTTTACAGGGGTGTACATTATTTTTCTTATTTCTGCTCAAAAACATAGATTGTGATACTCGTTAGAACCGCCTCGTTGAGGCGGTTCTAACGAGTACCCACAATCTATGTTTTGAGCAGAAATATGAAAAATATCAGAATTTTTCATATGATTTTTTTTTAATTTTCGATGGTAAATATTTCAGTATATTTGAATAGGCATGTTTTCGTAATGTATTTAGAAGGTCACAAAAGGTAAGAAGACCCTGGGAATAATGTTAATTCTGAGTTCCATTGCAATCTGAATGTTCTACATGAGCCCGCATGAAGAGAAAACTTACTTGCAGCCACACAACAAATTTTACCACCAAAAAAAATGAAAAATTTCACCGTCATAAAAATTCTGATATTTTTCATATTTCTGCTCAAAACAAACATTGTGAATACTCGTTAGAACCGCCTCGATGAGGCGGTTCTAATGAGTACCCACAATCTATGTTTTTGAGCAGAAATAAGAAAAATAATGTATACCCCTGTAAACCCCAGTTTTCTATATAAAAGTGGGGTTTAAGGGGGTCAAAATTATATAGGCATGTTTTCGTGATGATCACTGGCGGGTCGATTGTCTTTGAGTGTATGCTGGGAAAATGGTCCTTAACAGTGATTTAAGACTATTTCATTTAACACTTGACTTTCTGTAAATTTGGCAAATAGTGCAGACCCGGGTAAGGGGAGGGGAGGGGGAGCTTAAACCAGTTTTACTCGCACGATACCTCATCCTCACTCATCAAATCACCTTAAACTGAACTGTGAAAAAACAACAAATAAGAAAAATATCATGTATTATTATCTGATGACTAAGCCAAAAGCGTACCTTAGATTTAAATGTAAATCAGACATAATGATTGTAATACTTACTATTGTTTGGTCAAATATTATAAATATTATTTATATCTTCTTAAGCCTAAAGCTTTTTTAACCTTTACCACTCTCTGTGTTAATTCAGCAGACGACATTGTTTTTCATTTTACCAGCAAACAGGATTTAACATTTTATGCAAATTTTCTCATAAGGAAACAATTTGCACGAAATGTCAAATCCTATTTCCTGGGAAAAATAAGAAAGAAATATTTCAAAATGTCTGCTGAAAATTTAACCATCGTGCTAAACGTTAATCCGATCTTGTGCTACTTATTTGACCATTACGAAAACGCGCCTATTCAAATGTACTGAAAATTTTACAACCAAAAAATGAAAATTTTCAGATAAAAATTTCTGATATTTTTCATATTTCTGTTGAAATAGATTGTGGGTACTCGTTAGAACCGCCTCGGCGAGGCGGTTCTAACGAGTGCCCACAATCTATGCTTTAAGCAGAAATAAGAAAAATAATATATACCCCTGTAAACCCCAGTTTTACTATATAAAAGTGGGGTTTGAGGGGGTCAAAATTATGTAGGCATGTTTTCGTGATGATTACGTAAATTAGAATAAAGATATCGGATGAGTAAAATCCACCCAAGGATCCCGGAAGCAACAGTGAATCATTCCAAATATAAAGTGACCTTATGATATCCGTTAATGCGCCGGGCGTATACCCAGATCAGCTATCAGTCTCGTTTAGAATGCTTCCTATGGTAAGCAGACAGGGGCTGGTATGTGGTTGAAATTCTTATTTAAATCCTGGTTGAAAACGAGTCAATATTATTTAACCCTTTCACCCCTGAGTTTATGTAATGGACTCTTCCGTCATTGTATTTGAATATGTCCACTGATCCAAATAGAAGTTTCAGTCTAAACAATCAGAAAACACGCCTATATAATTTTGAGCCCCTTAAACCCCACTTTTATACAGTAAAACTGGAGTTTGCAGGGGTATACATTATTTTTCTTATTTTGCTAACAAGACATAGATTGTGGGTACTCATTAGAACCGCCGAGCCGAGCCGGTTCTAACGAATACCACAATCTATGTTTTGAGAAGAAATATGAAAAATATGAGAACTTTTTATCTGAAAATATTCCTTTTTTGGTTTTGAAAATATTCCTTTTTCAATATATTTGAATAGACATGTTTTCGTAATGAATCAAAAACAGACTGGCAAATAGTGTAGATTCTGATGAGATGAGACGGCTCGTGACTGTTTGGACAGATGTCTATTCTGGTCTGCTGGGATGGAAGAGTTAATCTTTAAAGCGCGAATCACAGCTGCAGCAGACAAAATTTTGTAAGAAAGCAAACAGGAACTCACAAAAGTTGACCCTTGTAAAACAACAGCTACAGTCCACTTGACGATCTGCATGCTAGGTGAAACATTCAGCAGACTACATGTGGAAATGTTTTTCTTACTTTCTCCAGAAAATAGGCTTTGGCATTTCATGAAGCTGTTGTCTGTACGTTTGCAGGGCACTGATGCACTTTCAGGGGAGTTACCTCTGTCAGGATTGATTTGTCCTCCCTTCTTAAAAGGGTCTACTCTACAAGGAAGAATTTGCTACACATGGGAGTAATTTTTACCTTACAGATCAGACCCCTTTTAAGAAACGGTTTGATCTGTAAGAAATAACACAGGAACTAATGCAAAAAATGTCTCCCTTGTAAAATGTTAGATGAGCTACAGTGTAAATGTATAACCAATCAACTTGGCGCTCTGCCTGCTGGGTATAAAATTTCAGCAGACTACATTTTAAAATGATTTTCTTATTTTCCGCAGAAAATAGGCTTTGACATTTCAAAAAAGCTGCTTTATGTCTTCATTTGTGGGTCATGGAATTGAGCTGTGTCAGAACAGATTTTTCCTCTCGTCCGGAAAAGGGTCCACTCTTAAGGAAACGAATTGGCTCGGCTTGGAAGCATTTGTTTTTGGGTAGATTGTTTACAATCGAGCCACAGTATACAAAATGTCCTTAAGGTAGTTGTCCACGGGATTATCATTGCCCAAAGTAATTAAACCGCGCGTAAGACAAAATCCAGATAATGGTTATTAAAAGGCACGGTTGCGTCAGAGGACCATATGTAAAACCTGGGCTGGGACATTGGCAAACAGTGCAGACCCAGATTAGGGCCTGCACTGTTTTCTTGGGTTACAGGAAGTTAAAGATTAAATGAAACAGTCTTGTCCCTGTTCAGGACCATTTTCCAAGCATACACTCAGAGCAATCCGGCCCTGGTGTTATAAAACTTTTTTCATGCTCAATTAAGCTGAGCATGAAATTTCTCTGCTAATAAATATGAAAATGCCAACAAAAGTTGGCATTTTCATATTTATTAGTGGAGAAATTTTCATGCTCAGCTATGTTTAGCAAGAAAGAATTTGCAATTATTAGTAATTTGAGATTTAGTAGCAGGACAAATTTCATGCTCGGATGAGTTGAGCATGAAAAATGAAAAAAGTTTTATAACCTCGAGGCCCGGCCACCAGTGCTGTCAGTGCTTTGATTCCTTTTAGAGGGCATTCATTATCAGAACAGGCTTGGTGTGCTAGAAGGCAAACAGGAACTTACAAAAGTTGTCTCCTTGCAAAATGTCAAAACCACTATTATCGCCAATCCCCTTAACTCTTAGCATGTTGGGTAAAACATTCGGCAGAAGACATTATTTTTTTTTAAATATTTTTCTTAATTTCCACAGAAAATAGGCTTTGATGTTTCACGCGACTTGCCGCCTAATTTGCATGAAATGTCAAAGCCTATTTTCTCGGAAAAATAAGAAAATTACAATTTGTCGTCTGCTGCAGAGAGTGGTAAAATCTAAACCAAACCAGATAATGTACAGTGCATGAAAATGGCCCTTATGCAATTTGCGAACAACACAGACCTAGATCAGTCTACGCATTCGTGTAGATTGATCTTGGCCTACGTTGTCCGCTTACAGAATGCATAGATATTGTAGTGTATGTCCACGAACTGAGAATGCCAAGATTAGACTACACGGATGCGCATGTTGATCTGAACGTTCGCTGTTTTTCCACGTTGTGCGTTATATACATATAACACCTCACGGAAACATGCCTCCTTAAACCCCACTTTTATATAGTAAAACTGGGGTTTACAGGGGTATACATAATTTTTCTTATCTGTGCTAAGAAAACAACATATATTGTGGGTACTCGTTAGAATCGCCTCGCCGCGGCGGTTCTAACGAGTACCCACAATCTATTTTTGAGCAGAAATATAAAAAAATCATTACGAAAACATGCCTATTTAAATATGCTGAAAATTTCACCACCAAAAACTGAAAATTTTCAGATAAAAAACTGATATTTTTCATATTTCTGCTCAAAACATAGATTGTGGGTTCTGTTCGAGGCGGTTCTAACGAGTACCCACAATATATGGTTTTAGCAGAAATAAGAAAAATAATGAATACCCCGTAAACCCCAGTTTTACTATATAAAAGTGGTGTTTAAGGGGTCAAAATTATATAGGCGTGTTTTCGTGATGATCTGTTTTTTCTTAATCGGTTTTTTGAGGTGAAATTTTCTATATATTTGAATAGGCGTGTTTTTGTAATGCAAGTCAAGCTATTTATCTGTTTCATTTCAGTACGAAATAAAGCCAGGCACGGCATGTGCTCTGTGTAAAGAATATTTTCATCCATTCCGGGAAAACGATGGCTATCCTTGCAGAATTTGCACCGATGTTTTCCACAAAGACTGTCTTCAAAAATGTCGTGATCTGCATTCTAGTGATCTCATGAATCTAGAAATGGCAAAGTCGAATATTGGCTGGAGTTGTCCAGTTTGTGTAAGTACCATCATCGTATAGTTTTTTTTGTTTTTTTTTTGTTTTTTTTTTTTGTTGTTGTTGTTTTTGTTTTTGCATTTTTTTGTGTGTGCTTTTTTTTGTTTTTCCTTCCTTTTCTTTCCTTATTTACAAAGCTATAGGTAAGAGGGTATGCAGATAAATGAGCCGCGAGCTCAGACAACATACCTTCGGACATGTCCGCCCAGCGAAGACTCAGATCAGTCAGTGCATTCGCGCAGACTGATCAGAATATTTGCTGGGCGCATTTTGGATAGCCAAGGGTGCAAAGTTCCTTACAGCGGACAACAAAGACTGATCAGCCCGCGCACAGACTGACTTGATCTTTGTTGGGCGCACATGTCAGCAGATACGTTTTCTCACGATGCGGTTCAATATTGTTTCATATTGTTTCCTCAATACAAGTCTGCCTAAATTTTTCCCTTATTATTATCAATCCAACCAGTTCCCAGAGAACTATCACTCAGGCTCATATTTTGGACTATCTCCCAGTCGCGTGAATTACCTAGCAACTTCACCTGTGACAAAAGCCAACCAGATTGAACCGGTTCTCAGAGAACTATCACCCGGGCTCATGTTTTGGACTATCTTCCGCCCACGTGATCAAATAGTTACCAGTATTTATTGCTCATAGCGATCAAAAGAAAACAGTTCCTTTCAAATATGAGTTGGGTAATAAAACATCTCTATAATACCTTTCTGTGTGACAGTCAAAACTATCAACCCCAAGGTGCTGTGGACCACCTAATGAAACAATATTTCATGGTACATGATCTGATAAAAAGCTTAAAGCGTATGTGAATCCTCTCCTGAAACAATTTTGGCAATTTTAATATATGAATGATGGGTACTAGATGAGCAGTATAACACAATAGCTAAACATTAATAATAATAATAATAATAATAATAATAATAAATAATAATAATGGTAATAATAATAATAATAGTAATAGTAACAATTATAATAATAATTATAATAAACATAGGAATATATTAATTGGTACTAAACATTGCATGACAACAACTGTAGTACATACAGACATCGCAATAGATGAAATATGTATTTTGTAATATAAAAAATGTACACAACTGAATGACATACATTTGTTGTTAGCAAGAGTAATTAGACAGTGACCGAGACCGTAGACACCACCCCAAGGACAAGCTGGACCAAGGTTGTGTTAAAAATTGGATGACTGCTGGTGCCATGGAACAATATGAAATATAATAGCGTGCCATGGAACAATATGAAATATAACAGCTACATGAATCTTTTAGTGTTTAGAATGTAGTTTTGAACTTGTATAAATAGTTGTTCGTTTTCAGTATTTGACATGTCGTCTCTGCCGAATAGTAAGTGTTCCGTAGTAAATTCAAGTAGGTTTGGTGGTAAAAGCAAATTTCTTGTCCTTGAGTATTTTGGACATTGAAAAAGAAAGTGGTATGTGCTTTCAAATCCACCGCATATGCAAGAAGGACTGGGTACTATATTTTTTCGAAAGAGATGAGAATTTAGGGAACTACACTCCATCCTTAATCTAGCATGTAGTATTTGACCCTTCCTTGAGCCTACATTGAAGTATTTAGGTGGAGTATATCTGTTCCTGTTTAGACGAAATTTAAAGGAGGAGACTGTAGGAGAGTTTTTTTTTTATATCGTTCCAAGCCCGTATTGACGAAGGAAGGAAAGAATTGAAAAACAGATTGGTATTTGCTCTCGGGTTTCTTATGTCGTTTGAGTTTCTAAGGTCATAACTGGTAGTTTCCTGTACAGGTTGGGGCAGGGTATCCTGAAGGTATTGTGGCGTTAGACCATTTATTATTTTGTAAAGTATTATAAGTTTGTGTTTATTTCTACGTTCTTGGAGTGATTCCCATCCCAACTCCGCAAAGAGCTTTTCTAAACTGCAGAGTTTGGTCGCCCCAGTAATAATTCGAGCAGCTTCGATGTGTACTGTATCAAGTTGTTTCTTACTTTCGGCAGAAGCATTGTCCCATACTGAGCCGCTGTATTCCAGGAGCGGTCTTATGTATGAAAAGTACATTTTTTCGAGGGAATGCCTTTTAAGTCTGAATTTTAGAGCTCTTAAGAGATTTAATCTAGTCCAAGCGCTTGCTGCGATTTTATTGATGTGTTCGTTCCAGTTGCATGTGTTAGAAAATGTAAGTCCTAAATGTTTATGTGACTCTGTATCTTTTATCATAATACCATACATATAGAGTGGAGGATGTTGGATCGGGTTGCGTTTTTGAGATATGAGCATTGAATCTGTTTTAGAAGCATTGAAGTCGACCAGCCATTCGGCGGCCCAAGCAGTTATGTATCTTAAGTCATTATTTAGTACCAGAGCTGCAGAGTTCGGTGTGTCAACTATGATATATAAGCTAGTGTCGTCCGATAGTTCATTAAGTGGTCCACAGCACTTCGGGATTGACAATTTTGACTGCCGCCAGAAAGGTATGAAATACTTGTATACTGTTATTTTGCAGGCAAATATATCACTCCTTCTTAACGACAACGAGGTTGGGGAAATGACAGCTCGGTTTGAAAAATGTGATGTTAATAAAGGCAAGTCAAAATTAACTTTGTAATCCACATTAATCTAAATTTTCATTTTTTTTTTTCACAGATTTCAGGTTTACAAACATGTAAACCGCAAGAGATTCTGTTTACGATACAAATACAAAAGGTAATAGCATACAAAATAAATAAACAGCGAACTGATAGGCCGTTCACCATTTTCCTTCTACGAAATATTCTTATCTGGGTCGCCTGAAAGGGTACTCTTACCTTACTCTTACAAGTTATTTCCATCGTTTTCAACCGATTTAACGCCACATTCGCATATGTGATGTACCTATAGACTGGCTTACTATTAGCTAACAGCCGTGATCACGTGACAATCATATGATAACGAGTCACGTAACAAACCGGTGAAACAAAAGAACTCCAAGAGACTAGCGTCGTGTGGCTATTGCAGGAATGTTTCGACAACTTGCGATGATAGTGCCCTTTGTGTACATTTATTAACGGAAGTTTTAAAACTAGTCCGCGTGGTTGGCAATTTGACCGAATAGGGGTGACCGAAAAAGAACCCGAAAAAAAATGATAGAATTGGACTGTGATTTAGAGAATTATTTCACTGAATACCTTGAATGCCAACAAATGAAGATTTGTGATAAATTACATGTATTTCCCTGCGGACAACCTCAAACAAAAGGATTAGCCTTTTTCTGGAGGTCTTGAGATGCTCTCAAATAGACCTATCCAAGCACGCATAAATATTGCGAGCTGCAAGATAAAGTTTAAAAATCAACTGACAAAATTTTTACTGTTTCAATGGAATTGTTATATACTGATAGAGCTGCCCGTGTGAAATAAATTGCCGAAAACCCGCATAAAAAGCCCAGCCCATTGCGAAGTTATGCCTGTTGAAAGTCAAATAGGACAGTTTTCACATCTGAAAAAAACTTCAGTGCTATTATTAGAAATATAATCCACATTGCTATATTTATATTTCATAATACAACATTTTGTGATGTCATCTGAGCTTTTAAATTTTGATTAAAACTATCTAAATTATTTTTTATTAAAAGTATCTAAATATCTAAATGTCTTTCTGAAATTTGCAGTTTTATGATAAACAATGAAAGCCATATCCTACGGCTGATTTGTTTTTCATTTTTGAAAAAATAAACTTTCTTAGAATCCACGTTTAAGCTAGTTACAATATAGCATTTACACCAAATATAGATGTTTAGATATACAATTAAGTAAAATTGTAAGCCACTTTTAAGACACCTTGTCAAATTAAATCACAAAATCAAATATAAACTTTTAATCGCAAATATTATGGTTCTTCTTAAACATTTTGATGATTTTTATACAATAAAATAATAATAATAAAAAAGATACAGGTCTTTTACTTAAACAGTGTGAGGAATCCACGTGACCAAATGACTAGGTGCACAGAGTTTATTATTATTTTTAACTCCGCATCAGGTAGGATTTTTTAGACTATCTCGATTTACATCTGATGGAATTTATTCAAATAAAACGCAGAGTACGCGGAAAATCAAGCTCTTTCTGGTGGTGTAAGCGCTATTCTGCAATCTGGCCTGATTCTCGAGAACATTCGGAGAATGGTTTTCGTCAAAATTCATGTACATTGTCCCGGTGGCCCAGATTGACAGCAAAAACATTCTTCGAATGTTCTCGAGAATTAGACAAGATCGCAGAATAGCGCTTACACCACCAGAAAGAGCTTGATTTTCCGCGTACTCTGCGCTTTATTTGAATAAATTCCATATGGTATGAATAGAGATATTCTAAAAAATCCTACCTTAGGCGGAGCTAAAAATAGTAACAAACTCCGTGCACCTGGTCATTTGGTCATGTGGATTCCCCACACTGTTAAATATGGCGATAAACTGTCTCAGCCGACACTTGAAAGGCCATAAATATAAGTTTTAATATTTTAGATTATTTTTTTTTTTTAAATAAATGACTACTATGATGTCATAAAAGCCTCATTAATATTCATGAGCTATTATAAAACTGTTTGAAAAGAAGATCAAAACTGCTCAAGTTCAAATCGCTATAATTCGGGAACTAATTGGAATTTTTGCATGCGGTTTTCTGCATCATAATCATTTGAAATGCTTTTAAGGCTATTTTTTTTTTAAATAAAAAAAAATATATAAATATATATATTTTTTTTTTTTTTTTTTTTTTTTTTTTGTTTGTTGTTGTTGTTGTCATTTGAGCTTTAAGGTGATAACTTGAAGGAATCCTAATATTTGGAGTAAAATAATTACCTTCTGAGGGAAAAAAGGTTATAAGCAGGAAGTAATATACATATATGTATATGCTTCATGTATTACAAGTACTATACAGATATATTTTGATAATTACAGATTGCCAAATCTCTCTTCAAGAATATCAAATCTATAAAGAGAACCATAGCGTGTTGCAAGGAAACCCGTTTACTGACGAAGACAGAGAATTTGCTGCCAGAGAGTTCAAGCTAATTGATCAAAATGGAGATGATAATTTAGACTGGTGGGAGTTTGTAAACCATGAGAGTAAAATGTACCTGGCAAAAAGATCAAAAGTATGTTACCTAATGGATTTATAAAATAAATATACCGTCAGTAATTTTTCTGATTTCATGACATTATGGCAACCGCGCTATTTCATCTTTATCACTTTCTGGACTAATTCAGCAGATGACAAATTAGTATTTTTCTTATTTTTCCCGTAAAATAGGCTTTCAAAAACGTTATTTTATCAAAATTTCTTTCATTAATAAAGGGATGGATTTTGTTGATTTGCCTAGTATATTCCGGGACAATTCGGGACAATTCGGTTATTTCATCCATGCCAACTTATTTTCGAAATACTGAAACACCCAAAATTTGCTATAAATATAACAAACCTGTTTGATCTATCATTTTTAATTATGCCCCCCGCCTATTCGAAGAATAGCGGAAGGGCATTATCTGATATACATATATATATAATAAGAACTTCTCTCATCATTTGATAGAAATCGCCGATTCTTGCATTCCTAGCAGACATGTCACAATACGACCGACTGAGCCACCGTGGACACTATCTTTAATAATATATATACGAATACGAAAACAACGTACAAAAAAAAGCGAAACAACTCTTACAGGATAACTGGAAAAGGTTTAGACGTCTCCGTAAAAAAGTTATTACAATAATTCACAATTCAAAACAAAATCGTAGATAGACTCCCTCTCTAATAATTTAAGATTTGAAACTGTATCCTCTAAACAATGGTGGACAGTTTTAAAAACATTTATTTATCCCAATTCTACTACTACTACATTGTATTCCCCCAACTGGAAAGAAATGGCTTAGTTTATTTCTTTATTGAGTAGTCTAGTCAAAGTTTTCTAAAGACGTATTTTAACACCAGTTTAATCATCTCCATGATAATAACATTCTTACATCTTTTCAGTTTTGTTTCACACTTGGAGACTCTACTACTAATCAACCCATTTTTTTTTTTTTTTTTTTTTTGTATAATACATTTTGCCGGACACTAGATACTTGCAAAAAATGTCGGGACTGTCTTTTGCGATATAAGCAAAGCTTTTGAACGTGTTTGGCATGCCGGTCGCTTTCATAAACTTAGATCAATTTGAATCTCTGGTGAACAATTAAAATACGAGGGTCAGTCAGAAAGTTCTGACAATGGTCTTGGTACAAGAAAACAATAAATTGTAGAGACCTACCGTAGCTAGAATCCTTCAAAGTAATTTCCCCCGCGTTCGATGACTGCGTTCCATCGGTTGGTAAGTCTACAATTCCGGTTGATAGGCAACCAGAGAAGATACGTCGAACCTTCCTGGCCACGGCAACTTTGAGCTCATCTAAGTCTTCAAATCTTATTCCTCTTAACGGCTTTTTTTAATTCTGGGAAGAGATCGAAATCACAAGGGCTCAAATACGGAGAATAAGCAGGGTGTTTCAAAGTTTCCCCCTTATATTCGTCGATTACTGACGTCATATGCCATGATTTATGTGGCGTAGCGTTGTCGTGCAGCAGTATCGGTCCGGCTTTTAATAGCGCTGGGCGTTTCGTAGGCATAGTTGGTGGTATTTTTTTCTCAGAAAGTTTGAATAATACTCTCAATTAACAGTTTCTCCAACGGGAACATAATCTGTCGTGAGTAAACCGCTATTGTCAAATGCAAAATTGCTAGTTTCTTTAAATTTCCTTGTTTTCTACGAAACTTTCAGGCCTCGGCGAGGCTGGAGAATGCCATTAGTAGATTGTGACTTTAACTCCGGCTCATAACTATGCAACCATGTATCGTCTATAGCCACAATGCGATTTAAATATGTTTCGCCTTCTTTTTCATGTCGATTTATATTATCTTCTCCAAGCCGTACCCTTTCTTGCATTTGATCACGCATCAGAAAGTGCGGCACCCCACCCACCTTGCGGCAATCCGTCTCACTTTTAAATGCCGTGTTATAATTTCGTGGCCGACTCGAGACTTATCCCGAGACTTTTCGCTACTTCATCACATGTAAACCTTCTGTCTTCATCAAGGACTTTCTTCACTTCTTCGATGTGATAGGGATCTGTAGCCTCATGAGGCCTACCACTGCGAGCTTCATCCGAAATGTCAATTTCCCCCGCCGAGGAACATGCTGATCACCTGTAGACTATCTTAAAAGACAGTGCATAATTTCCACAAGCTTCACATAAATTTTCATGAATTTCTTTGTCCGATTTTCCTCTTAAATATTCAATTTTCTGTACGACCGTTGTTCTTCTTCGCTTACCGCGGCCATGACGTTCCAAGAACGTGCAAATGACGTGACGTTAACGTAACGTTATAAGGACACGCGCGTGTTTTTGACGTAAATTGATTCGCGAAGTGTAAAAGCCCCAATGTGTAAAATTTCATGATCGTTGGATAATAGACAAAAATGTTAGGGGACCATTGTCAGAACTTTCTGACTGACCCTCGTAGTTTTCCAGTTATCTTGATGATAGAGAACAACGTGTTATCTTACAGGGATTAGATTCCAAATGGAAGTGTTCCTCAAGGATCAATCATAGAACCACTTCTTTTCTTAATTTTCTATAATTCTATAGTAACTGAAATAGGATCTAGCATTCGTCTCTTTGCTAATGATACCATTCTTTTAATAATTATTGATAATCCAGACGTTGCTGCAGAAATTCTTAATGCAGAGCTTGATAAAACAGTCAAATGGGCTGAGACTTAGTTGATAAAATTTAAGCCCTTAAAAACTGAATCACTTCTGATATCCAGGAAAAATAAAACAAACCTGTGCATCCCTCCTCAATCATGTTAGGGCAGCAAATCTATGAAAAAGAATTCCATAAGCATTTAGATTTTTTTTTTCTTTTTTCAAATGACAGCTCTTGGCATAAACATATTGACTATATTAAAGAAAACGCTTGGACAAGAATTAACATTATGCGTAGATTAAAAAGTAAAACTGACAGGAAGTCTTTAGAAATAATTCATACAAAATGCATACGTCCTATTTAAGATTATGCTGACGTTATTTGGGATAACTGCAGCGATAATGAAAAACAGGAATTCGAACAAAATGCAAACAGAAGCATCTAGAATAGCCACTGTTGCTACTTAACTTATATCAACTCGTAATCTTTACAATAAAATTGGTTGGGAGACCTTTGAAAAAAAAACGAAGAATAGATAAAAAAAAAAAAACTGATATTGTTTTACAAAATGTACAATAACTTAAACCCTTGGGCCTCCTTCTGTTAAAGAATTATCGCATTACAATCTGAGAAAGCCAAACTATTAACGTGAGAACTGCTTTGTACTTCAACTCATTCCTACCCTCTGTTATACGAGAATGGAATAATGTAGCAGACAATGATAACTATGTAGACTCAATTGATTCTTTTAAACGACAGATAAGCGCAAATAAAAGTACAGTTCCAAATGTTTTTGTTTTTTTTTTTTATACTGGATGCAGAAGTTACAAATTTAGCATACCAGCAAACGCACAGGAAGCAGCCCTTAAATTATGTCTTGTTTCTGAAAACTATTTCAGACACCCGCTGTGCTGCCCAACTGTGCTCTTGTAGAAGTTGTGATTTGAAAACACTGAACGTTTTTTTCTTATCTTGTAACTTATATCGAGATCAACGAATTGAACTTTTTGGATAGTGTCTCAATATTGCATTGCGTCTCTACATGTATTTCTACATGCTGATGAGTCACTCCCTTCTGAAACAATTAAAGTCATTTTAAAACTGTGTACAACTACACTCTAGCATTGACACTACTATCTTCTAATCAGAATAAATAACGAAACTAAACGAAGTCAGTATATTTCTACCTACGTAATGACTAAAATTGTCATGTGCTAGCCTTCTATGTCAGCTGTCGGCTCAATATAAGTGAAATATTCTTGAAAGGGCCGTAAAACCCAAATCAAAAAAAAAAAAAAAGCTGTCGCTCCGGAATACCTTTTTCTATTGCCTTTGTGTCTGTTTTTCTTTGTTTCCTTTTTGTTATCATTTAAATCATCATTATGATTTAATATTATCTTTCGTTATTGCGCTTTGTCTTACTTTTAGTCTAATGTGCGGATTCATTATGAAAACACGCCTATTCAAATATATAGAAAAGTTCACCTCCAAAAACAGAAAAAATTCAGATAAAAATTTCTGATATTTTTCATATTTCTGCTCAAAACATAGATTGTGGGTACTCTTAGAACCGCCTCGACGAGGCGGTTCTAACGGGTACCCACAATCTATGATTTAAGAAGAAATAAGAAAAATAATGTATACCCCTGTAAACCCCAGTTTTACTGTATAAAAGTGGGGTTTAAGGGGGTCGAAATTGTATAGGCGTGTTTTCGTGATGTGGTTGTCTCAGATTATATGTTGTCATAGTTGAGACATAAGTAATATTTGTACTGATGATAAACTGCCTTGATGTAATACAAATGATGTATGTGTAATAGGAGAAAAACCAAATAAACTTATGCTTTCGTTCTGGTCGTATCTTTTGTGTACACGTCATGTATGTATGTGTAATCATTGTTTTTTGTTTAAATAAAGTATGTTTAAACAAAGACTCACATAGGCATACTTTGCTATCCAAAATGCGCCAATTGAAGAATATGATTAGACTGCGCGAATGCCAGAGAGCCGCAAAATCTGGAAAGAGTCTTCGGTGTACCTCCGTCGGTATTTTGTACACTATCAAATAAGTCCGTAAGCGGAGCCGAACTGCGCAGGCCGGCTCCGAGCTTATACAACATTTTTGTTTCATCCTCAACTCAGCTGAGCACGAAATTTCTCCTGTAATAAATATGAAAATGCCAAAAATAGTAATTTGAGATTTATTAGCAGGACAATTCTCATGCTTAGCTGAGTAAAGCATGAAAAAAAGTTTTATGACCTCGGGGCCTGATCTGGGCCTTTGCTATCCTGCATAGGCCCGAAAGACACCTTTTCCGATGGTGCGGTTCAAATGTAGATTCCCACTGAGTTGGGAGAAATTTGCACATAGGCGGACAGTGAAGATACGGATGCACTGGCTGATCTGCATTTTCGCGGGCAGCAAATTGCTAAATGTACTATTTCTTATACTGGGACACGTTTAACTTTCAGTACGAATTAGTTCGCCTACTTACAGAGAAGGAGTTAATGGCAGCTAAAGCAACATTCACATCACTAGACGTAGATGGAGATGGCCATATTAAAGAGTACGAAGCTCTACAGTCCTACAAGAGTTGGTTCAAGCATTTTGAGAAACCGCGAAAAAGGTAATGTATTTCTGGTAGACACACCTGTGAAGATCGCGACGTCGAATTTGACTTTCATATTTTGTCACTCGTGCAAAAGTTTTACTCACTTCAGAAATGAGGTATATATATCCCTTGATTTAATTGATTGATTGTGTTGGGGTATAATGACGCGTAAACCCTTGTGGGCCATATTGCGTCGTCCCAAAGAGAAAATGTGAAAAGAGATAGAAGAGATGGTATGTTCTATTTCGAAAATGCAATGCTTACATAGCTCTTGATAAGAGCTTATTATGGTTTCTTTAGGATAATAAATAACCACAACGTACGTGAATCAAAGCACTGACAGCACTGGTGGGTTGATTGTCTGAGTGTAAGCCAGTAAATAGCTCTGGACGGGGACTTAAGTCAGTTTCATTTAACCCTTAACTTCCTGTAATTTAAGCAAATAGCGCGGACCCTCATCAGACGCCGCATTTTAAAGCGTCCGATCTGGATCTGCACTGTTTGCCAATGTCCCAGTCCAAATTTTACAAATAACTCTTTTTACAGCAGTATGACATCACAGTGACAAGAATAGCGCGACTATAAATCACCGTTACCTGGATTTCGTATAAACGCGCGGTTTGATTCATTGGTCATGGATGATCATGTGAACAACAACCCTAAGGAAATTTCGGTATCTGTATACTATGGCTCGATTTTAAACGTTCGACCCCAAAACAGAGAAAAAATTAAATATTTCTGATAAGAAAAAAATGGCTTACCTGGAGCTATGGCTAAGAAGTATTTATTCTATATGAGCCAGAGCACAGCATTTCCTACATGATTACATGTACACCCAGCAAAGATTCAGATAAAATAGAAGAGAAGGCAATGATCAGGAACCAATACAATTATCCCACATCTCCCATCTAAGCCAGAGGGTTCGCTGTCCGCCTGAGGACGATTTTGATCCTTAGCTACCCACAGAGTGCCCTACGAAGACTGCACAGGCTGATCTGAATATTCACTGGACGCACATGCCATCTTGTAGGAAATGCTATGCCCCGACTAAAACAGGAGAGTTAACATGATGATAACGCCTATATTCAAAGATATTGAAAATTTCACCACCGAACATGAACATTTTCAGATAAAAAATTCTGATATTTTTCATATTTCTGCTCAAAACATAGATTATGGGTACTCATTAGAACCCCCTCGGCGAGGCGGTTCTAACAAGTACCCACAATCTATGTTTTTGAGCAGAAATAAGAAAAATAATGTATACCCCTGTAAACCCCAGTTTTACTGTATAAAATCGGGGTTTAAGGGGGTCTAAATTATATAGGCATGTTTTCGTGATGTGTTAGCTGTATATGTCTTTGTTCCAGCAAAGAGATCTTTCAAGATTCAGATCTATTAGAATTCAACGCGCAACATGCAGCAAAATTAATCATGGATGCGGATGAACAGGATTACGGGTAAGCTGTCTGTCCAGTTCCAATGTTTTAAATTAAACTGTGCTAAGAGTAAGTGTTTCTCATTGTGTATGTAGTCAGTGCATCTGCAGAATCGCGGCCCTTATATAGTCAAACCTGTGTTAAGAAAGCACCCAAGGAAAAAACGAAAAGCGGCTGCCTAAAAAAGGTGCTTGCTTAATACAGGTAAGTGTACATTTATTTGACTTTTAAAAGATCTAAATGTATGGCCTCTCAACAAAGGTGATTGCTTAATACTGGTGGCCTTTAACACAGGTTTGGCTGTACCGTACAGTATCCGATTACTTTGTTAACCCATTTTATACCGAACCATTTAAACCCATTTTAAACTCCCCCACACTATATTTTGGAATAGTCCAATTTTTAATTTTAGGTATGTCAGGCTATGAAATTTATATATTCCTGGAGAAAAAATGACTAAACTATTTGCAAACAGTCGAGACCCTGAGCAGAAGCCGCGTTCTGCGGAGTCTGATCTGGGTCTGCTCTGTTTGCCAATTACCATTTTACTGGTATCCCGACTACAATGGGTAAACCGACAACAAAGGCTCTGATCAATATCCGTATATACCATTAGTCACCTGTTCTTACGACTAAACATTTTCATCCATATAGGCCTAATCCCAGCTAGCATTCTACGTAAATCTACATCGGGCCGTCATCGGCCCGTCAGCTACCCTGACGGGCCGATGACGGCCCGATATAGATTTACGTAGAATGCTGACTGGGAATGTAGTCCACAGCAACGGCTCAGATAAGCATGTGTATCCGCATAGTCAAATCAGAGCATTCGCTGTTCTGATGAATAATTTTACAACGTATACATATACATGGCGAAAGGCGAAGAATCTCAATTTTTTGGCGCTCGCAAATGCTGCACGTTTGTTTTGTACATTCTAAATAATTGGTTTTGTTACTGCCCGGTATATTTGTTCTGTCTTTTGTTTTCTTCTGTGTTTTTAAAAGATTCCTCTTTCCCATTGTTTTGTGATCACAACAGTTGTCGTGAAATGCTTGTATGGAGGCAATAAACCTTTGCTTTGAAATAGTGTTGCTGAGCAGGGATGTTACAGTTTCTCATTTACTATCCCTTATGATCAGACTAATAAAAAACGAGTCTCTCTTGCCTTGCTTTATACTTCCAAAGGACCTGCCCAGTAAACACAACGTCGTAACAACGTCGCTCCGATGTCGCCGCGACGTTATGAAAGGTGAAACCCAGCTAAAACACAACGTCGTCATAACGTCGCTCCGACGTCGCCGCATGTTGGTGTAACGACGTCGGATCGACGTTGTTACGACGTTGTGTGTTAGCTGGGCTTCCGCTTTCAGATTATAACCCCAATCTTTGTCATTTGATCTTGAAAAAAAAATTTCAGCTAGCATAACTTCGCAATGGGTTTGAATTTTTTATGCGGTTTTCGGCAAACCTATTCACATTGGCAACTCTTATCAGTTAATAACAATTTCATTGAAACAGTAAAAACTTTGTCATTTGATCTTGAAAACAATTATCAAAAATATGGTAAAAGATTAAGGTCTCTAAATACTTAGGGTACATACGGTACTTTAAGACATGATATACCCAACGAAGGCGCGGAGAGCGAAGACTACTATACAACAGACGTACAACGTTGAAACAACGTCGATTCAAAGTCTTTGAAACAACGTCTATTCAACGTTGATTCAAAGTTATGTTCCCGCTGGATACGGCCTTCGTAAATCT
This sequence comes from Anodontia alba, assembly GCA_964016985.1. Classification (NCBI taxonomy): domain Eukaryota; kingdom Metazoa; phylum Mollusca; class Bivalvia; order Lucinida; family Lucinidae; genus Anodontia; species Anodontia alba. Next base: position 9,872,228 of record OZ024825.1, on the reverse strand, counting down.
GCATAAGCGATAATAGCCGTAATAAGACGATTAGATATACATGTACATGTACCTTGGCTGCGTTAAGAAGTGCGTTTTTCAGATGAGCGGCAAAACAAGTTTGACAGAGTTGCGGCCCCTTCCCGCCAGTATATACTGCTGTCTATTACTCGCTGAATAAATTAAAATGCCACGCCTACTTTTAATTTCCAGCCAATCAGATTACTTGTTCCGGGTTTTTGATAGAAATTCACATATTTAATGACAAACAGTGCACATATTTAATGACAAACAGTGCAGATCCAGATCAGTTGGCTTCTGAAGAAGCCAAACTGATCTGGATCTACACTGTTTGCTAAGACAGAGCATGTCGTGTTTAGCAAGAGAAGGATTCATAAAACGTGTTTTTTCCATGATTTTTCAGTGACGTCACTTGGAGGGATTTCATCCTAGACCAGGCTTTATACATCATTAGCACAAGGCCAAATATGAAAGTTGGTTTACGTCATTTACGGTCTTTTAGTATTTGATGATAATCACACCGAAAGAGGACTCAGCTACAGCGCATATTTAGCTGTATATACAGATGGTTTTCCCATGGTCTAGGTTTTGGATGTATAACAAGAACTGTTCAAGATATAGATGGATACACCGCCAAGGGAGATTACTGTGACCAGAAAGAATTGGTTTCCCTTCTCAATGGTGTTCTCTTTAAGAAAAGAATATGCTCCCATTTGAGAGTGAACTCTTTCCTATACGAGTAGCAATTGTTCAGAATGGAAGATTACTGACCAAAGCATTTTCTTACAATTGAGTGAACAACAAAGTTATTATAATTGAACCAGCGCATGACAAAACCAACAAAATGGCAAGTGCGCTGAGCATAGACTCAGATCAGACTGGGCATCCGCACAGTCTGATTAGAGGTTTTGCTGTGCACTCAATGGAGAGGTATGGACTCAAGCTTCCTTCGTGCGACAGCGAGAACTGATAGGACGGGGCGATTGCTCAGACTGATCTGAGTCTTCGCTGGGTGCACATGCCATGCTGTTGGTTTTGTTATGCAATGGCTCAATTAATTATTCTTCCTTTGAAGAAATTTTTGTTCATAATAAGCAAAAGCATTTGCCTCTCATCTCAACGGTGCTTCTCTTAAAGGAAAGAATTCGCTCCCTTGTGGAAGCTTACGTTTTCCTATACGAGTACCCACAATTGAGTACGGGAGATCACTGACTAGGAACATTTGCCTTCCTTCTCGACTGTGCTTCTCTTACAAGAAAGAATTTATTCCCGTTTGGGAGCACATTCTTTCCTATATAAGAAGGGATTCGTGTACCAGTGAAGCACATTCTCTTCCACTGGATTTAGCCTCCCTTTTATCTGACAGACATAACCGTTCAGCTTAAAATGCTGTAGCCATTTGACTTAAAACACTGTATACTGTTTGTATGTTTTTCATCATTTTATTCAAGGGAGACAACTATTGTGACTTCCTGTTTACTATACTGTACAACGAAACCCTTCTGAAAAGGGGTCTACTCCAAAAGGAGATTGGTTCCTTTTGGAGTAGACTGCTTTTCAGAAGGGACCAAATACTTTTGACAGAGTTGCCTCCTCTGAATGTCGATTTATTCACCTTAACCCATTGTAGACTGAATAGACTCTCCCACACTATATATTGGCAGAGCCCAATTTCAATTTTAGGTACGTCCGGGTACGAGATTTAGATATTTCTATAGCAAAAATGGCTTAACCACTTGCAAACAGTGTAGACCCTGATCAGACACCGCGTTCTGCGGCGTCTGATCTGGGTCTGCATTGTTTGCCAGTTACCCTTTTAGGGGTCTTCAGACTACAAGGGGTCAAAGTGACAGGATTCACCTGAAAGATTTTCACGTCATTTTCCAAAGGCAACTCAAAAACTAAGACTGCTATTAAACATAAAAAAAAAAAAAACAACAAAAAAAACAAAACTTTTTTTTCCTGTTGGAGCAAACGTTTTCCATAGAATAAATCAAAGGCGAAGCAAATATGTCTCACGTCTGAGTTATTTCCCTTAGATTTGTATCTATTCCAATTACAAAGAGATGTCAATCTTTATTTTGTAATGAAATAAGCAAAATGTTTCAATCTCTGTATCTCTGGACTGGATATAACCTTTCACATGCTCTTGGACATTTCTGGAATGTGAGGTCGGTTTGCAAGTGGAACAATGTCGGTGCGGGTATATGGAACCCAGTGAGCACATGAAGTGTTGCATCGATGTTAATGCAGCATTGGTATCAGTCACTTGTGAAATGATATCGTATCATTTCATAAGTGACTGGTACGATTTATATATTCTCTCCTAGATTTGGATGATCTCAGATTTCAGTATTGTTTCAAAAGCAGATGCTACCTTTTCTTCAGATTTTTGAACTCCTCTAATTTCTTTGTTTCTGAATAAAACTACCAAGTCGGGTATTCATTTTCTTAGTTAGAAAGTAAGAAGCATTCTGGTATCAAAATTATTTTGATTTGCTTTTCTCTCTTTGTGATAAGTACTCAATGTCGACGTCATAATGTTTCTGTTTTGTGACATTTTTTTCCATAAATACCATAAATATTTTCATCTCGCGTAAAGAAACAAAATGATTCAAATTCTCTCTCGTGCTTCGCACTCGTGAAAATATTGATGTTTTTATTACACTCGATGGAAATATTTATTGTATTCACTTCACAAGAGCAAATATCCTCTATGTCTCAACGTTGCATACCGACTTGGAAGGATTTAGTTAGTAGTGTAACAGGTGAAAAATTTCTAATGACGCGATCGGTCCGCTCGACTCAAAGTCTCACACCGCGTCGCTATAAATGCCAGCTTGTACCGCAAGGCAGTACACGTGTATCATATACCTATCACTACTTCAGTAGGATTATTACTTTTATGAACGAGTTAATGGGGTTGGACACGAATTAAATATTTCTTGAGAAAAACGTATTAATCAACCATAAAAAATGTAAAAGAAAATTAATATCTCAAAGCAAAACGATCTAATAAACATAATATAGTAATAAACTATCTAATAAACATAATTCCTTATTTTTGTTCGTTTTTGCCAATAGGATATTGTAATATTTAATGGTATTCTCGTTTTTAGCCCTGCAGGACAGTATTGTTCCAGACAGTGCCAGTTTTATTGGGTCGATTGTTTACAAGCGAGCTATAGTATACAATCTCCAAAAATTTCTTAAGGTAGTTGTCCACGTGATTATTATTGACCAATGTAATCAAACCGCACGTTAGACGAATCCAAGTAATGGTTATTTATAGCCACACTATTCTCGTCGCTTTGACGTCAGAGTGCTGTTGATGAAGGGTTATCTGTAAAACCTGGACTAGGACATTTAGGACATAAGCGAATAGTGCAGGCCCAGATCATACGACGCAAAGCGCGGCGTATGATCAGGGTCTGTACTGTTTGATCAAGTTACAGGAAGTTAAAGGTTAAATGAAACATTCTGAAGTCCCCGTACAGGACCCTTTTCCAAGCTTGCACTCAGAGGCAATCGACCCACAAGTGTCATCAGTGATTTGATTTCAGCCATAATGAATTGATGTGTTACTTGTTCTCTCCACAAAGAAATACGGGTGCACATTAGAAATGCATGATAAAGTGTTTCTAAAGAACACCCACAATACATGTTTTCAATGAGATATAAGAACAATATATATCTGGGCCCAGTTGTTCAAAGCTAACGATGTCGTTAGTTAACGAGTCGTAAAAAATTACATCGAGTGATACGCAAATATGCTGAAATTTTTGCTGAAAAAATGTGAGTAGCTTTTGCACTGCAAAGGCTACTCACATTTTTTTCAGCAAAAAATATCAGAATATTATCTATTGAATCTGCTAAAACAGTTAACGAAATGACCCTTAACGAGCTCGTTAAGCTAACGATGCTTTGAACAACTGGGCCCTGGGCATTAATATTTATCTGGATTTATGTAAACTACCATATAATATGGTTAAAAGGAGAAATGCGCCTGTTAAGTACATTTCAAAAGACATATTAATTTAACATAGAATGCATAAAAGAACGAAACTCGTAGCGGTCAATGTACGGAAACAGCATGTAGATAGCAGTATAACAGAGAGAGCACCAATAAGATGCACTGTTAAGTATTCAGCCGTATCATTACGAAAACACGCCTATTCAAATATACTGAAACATTTACCACCAAAAACTGAAAATTTTCAGATAAAAAATTCTGATATTTTTCATATTTCTGCTCAAAACATAGATTGTGGGTACCCGTTAGAACCGCCTCGCCGAGGCGGTTCTAATGAGTACCGACAATCTATGTTTTAAGCAGAAATAAGAAAAATATTGTATACCCCTGTAAACCCCAGTTTTACTATATAAACGTGGGGTTTAAGGGGGTCAAAATTATATAGGCGTGTTTTCGTGATGTATGCTTCGACCTCAACTCTTTGGACTGATCCGATTTCAATAGAAGGGGTGTCTGGTTAGTTTTTATTTGGTAGCATGTTTTCTTAATATTCTTATATCTAATGCAAGCAATGTAAACCCTGATCAGACACTGCGTTCTGGGACGTCTGCTCTTGGTCTACAATGTCTGTTAATTCCCTTTTATGGGACGATAGCCAAGCCTTTTGTATCTGTTTCGGTGGCATTCGTTTTTCTGACGTTTAAGAATGTGGACATTTATCACTGATTTCTGGTCTAATATATGCATTACTTTAGGCATAAAGATCAGGAAATGACATCTCACTGACATTACTATAACATTTAGTGATAAGGTATGTTTTGTTGTCGTCTTTTTTTTTTAGCATTTTCAACCAAGCACCCTTTTTAATCTCCATGAAGTAAACTTCTGCTATGAAGTAAAATTGCATTGAAAATATTATTTTGGCTAATATCGATCGAAAATAGCTCATATGGGTCGCGATGTAAAAACGTGTCTTCGGGTATAGACGGACAGCGAAGGCCCTCTGATATTATTATTAGGGTGGCATTTTCAAACTTCCATACTTTTTATTCATTTTGGCGTAGAACAAATTTCAGACCAGACAAACCTCTTTCATAAGGAAACTGTTATATACTTAGCGAATCATTGACACCGCAGCTCGAGGACAGAACAGACATTCAGCGACTTTAAGGCTTAGCGTAACGCTTAGCGTTCTGGGTAAAATTTTCAGCAAAGGACATAATGAAATATTTTTCCCAGAAAACAGATTTTGACATTTCATGCAAATTGGAGACAATTTGCATGGAATATTTTTGACATTTCATGCAAATTGTCTCCAATGGGGACAATTTACATGGAATATCAAATCTTGTTTTCTGTGGAAAGTAAGAAAAATAACATCAGTTTGTTTTCTGCTGAATTATTCCAGAGAGTTGTAAGGGTTAAGCGGCAGTTATTTCCATGGACTAAATCAATACTCTGAGAGATTCAGTTTGTTGAAAATATACGTGTAAAATGCAATATAATAGTAAAACGACGAAAAAAAAAAGATGAGACATCTTCAAGTACTGTTAGAAGACCGTAAAGATATTTAATTGTACATGGTGCGTATATGAAAACGAAAGACAAAACAAAAACAGTATTCATTATTTCTTTTATTTGGAATAATACTGAAACGGACGAAGCCGCCATTAACAAATGAGCAATACATTTTACTCATAGTTGAAAACAAGTTAGCTTCTTCAAATCTTAATGACTTTTACTGCCGCAACATCCAAACTTCTTAGGCAGGGCTATCGTTTTTTTAAACTTCGTAAGGCGTTTTCGAACTTTTATCGCAGACACAGGATTTTTCTCTTACCTTTTTTTTTCTTGGTAGAAAAATATAGCGTCAGTCTCAAAACACTTCTGCAACAAGGTATATCGGAACCAGAATTTTACGGTGACTTAGTGTACAGATTTAGAAAAATTGTAAGAAAATAACTTTTCGGAGCAATTCAGAAAACATTAACCGTTACAAAAAAATTGGCTATAGCCTGGATGTTATGCGGCAGACTGCATACCTAGTTGTCAACCCAATCATTGTTGATGGCTATGCTTCACTCTTTAATTGCACGACGGCTGTTCGGGCCTCAGACTCAATGATAGCCTCTTCGTAAAAGTGGGTTGGGGCTTGACGATATGTCTTTGGCTTGGCCCGCCATGGTTCAATTTCTGATTTTCATTTACTCTGGCATACAGTAGAACTGGCCATAAGTACTCGTCTTTGTTTATTATAGTGATTAATTTGATTTTTATGTTTTCATTTTGATGCATTGACTGAGTTGGGAGCCTTTATGCGAACCGAATTTTTATGCATTTCTGTATTAAGAGTAGCATCGGGACCCAGGGTGAAGTTGGCTGGCTGTAAAAGTGCTTTAAACCCCCCGGTGGTTTACTCTGCTGACCGTTCTGGGGCAGTGGTCCCAGTGTTAGTTTTACTCTTTGTTGCTTTGTGGTTTATTCTACGAGGCGATTTGTTTTATGTCTTACCTTGTGTTATTTTGTTCTTGTGTTTTTCAGTCCTTTTAGCATTGCGATTACCTCGCTTAGTGAAGAGAGAGCTAATCTTAGTGCGTTACGTACGTTTGTTCGATTTGTGCTTGTTTGGTTTTGTCGGTTTCCTCTTCCTCTTAGAGTCTTGGAAGGGCTGCGGTTTGTTATTATGGCACTCCCTAGACTTTTCTCTTTCCTTTTCTATGGTATTAAATTCTGATTTGTGTGAAGTGAAGCAACGTGTCTTATTGTCTGAGAAAGTAACGTTTTAAATTTCTACCTTAAGCAGAGTAAAAAATCAGTAAAATCTACCATTAAAGGCTCCATATTCCCCAAAACAGTTAATTTTATCCAAGAAAGGTTTAATAAATTGATATATGGCATTAAAATGATCATAAAATATGGCATCTGACAACCTGTAAAATTTCAGTAAGTCTCTCGTTTTTGAAGTGGATCGAAAATGAAATGATTTTTACGGTATCTTTGAATTAATGTTAGCAACATTAATTCAGAGATACGATTAAACATCATTTCATTTTAGATCCAGTTTAAAAACGAGAGACTAACAAAAATTCAGAAATTAAACAGGTTGTCAGGTGCCACATTTAAAGATTGTATTAATACCATATATCAATTTGTCAAAATTTTCTTGGATAAAAATGTCTATTCATCACGAAAACATGCCTATATAATTTTGACCCCCTTAAACCCCACTTTTATATAGTAAAACTGGGGTTTACAGGGGTAGACATTATTTTTCTTATTTCTGCTCAAAATCATAGGTTGTGGGTACTTGTTAGAACCGCCTCGGTGAGGCGGTTCTAACGAGTACCCACAATCTATGTTTTGAGCAGAAATATAAAAAATATCAGAATTTTTATCTGAAAATTTTCATTTTTTGGGTGGTAAATTTTTCAGTATGTTTGAATAGGCATGTTTTCGTAATGTTTGAGGTATACGGAGCCTTTAAAATAACACCGCCATCGGTGTATCAGTCGGATGCGCATCCGACTGATGATCAGGAGGTCGCGCGTTCGATCGACGTCCGGTCCGACAGCGTTCTTTCGTAGAGATTGATCATGGATCTACGGTCAGTCTCTCCCGTCCGCTGATTCAAGAAGGGCAGTTGTCAGTTTCTGGCGAACAAATATTCGCAAGTACTAGTTTACCCTTTCATCCTTGAGTTTAAAAGTGGACTTGTTTTTCATTTTTGAATCTGGACTTGTCCATTGTTGCTACTAGGGATGTTAGTCAACATTGAATGCCAAACAGTGTAGATACAAATAAGATGGCCTGTAACGTCTCATCTGGATCTACACTGTTTTCAAAGATATTGGTTTTGGTCTGCAGAGCTGAAAATGTTAACCGCTTAGAGGATTTAACCTATCCAAGAAAAGAGTAGTTAGGTAAACTGGCTGGCTTTACATGACCTTAGTAGTGATGACTGACCGTTAAACTCCAACCCACCAGCCAGGGAAACACACCCAGCCCTTTCTGACAGAGTGTCTACACTGGGAGCAGACTCTTTCCTTCTGTAGTAGATCCCTTCTCAAAAGAGTGTGTGTACGTATTTATTATATTTTGAATAAAAAAGCTTTGCTGAACAAAATAACATATATTCAGACAATGAGAATACAAGTGAGACACGTGATTATACTAACAATTTACGCCCTTCTCAAATGTGTTTTAAGTGAGGCACCTGTAGACTATGACAGACTTCCGACCCTCGAAGATAATAAAAGAATGTATGAGGAAAACAAGTTTATTCCTTTGTCATTAAAGGAAGTCGAGGAATTGTTTAGATATAAAGAAACTATGGAATTTCTCAATAGTTTTGAGGACGCAATTCACAGAGACATAATAAGAAAACAATTAATGTATTGTCCATACAACGCTTTGTGTACGTTTTCATTTAATTTGTTTCTAATTGATTTCATTTCTACTTCTGTGTGTGAGCCTTGTTCGTGCGAATCAAACTGCACGCATAACTGCTGTCCAGATATATTGTCATACAAGGAATGGGTTGATTCGAACGAAAATATTGCTCCAACGACTGACGAATGCTTTAGGACCTATCTTAAACCGAAAGATTCAATAAACGATGATGGGTATCAATTGGTTTATAGATGTCAAGGCGTTGACTGGCAGCATCAGAATGTTTGCTTTCTTGATTACAGCACTGCGCGTGAAACGTTGGATGAAGTTATACCTGTAACCGACACAGAAAACCAAATATCCTACATAAACAGACAATGTGCATTGTGCAACAATATTAGCAATGAGTCTCTAATGGACTGGAATTTTGAACTTCGTTGCACTCAGACGGACGCTTTGTATAATGTGGGGACAAACATCGTGGATTTTGTTCGTAATATTGGACAATGTAACTTAAAATTCACGCCGAGCGGTCAACACTACAATACTTGTAGACCTGTTATCGGTAACTGTAATGTAACTGGACGATGGAAAACCTTTGATTATGCGTTACTGTCCGGCTGTTTATTTTATGAAATACAGTACCGTGTACCATCGAACATCGATCCCTCTAGACCTGGATTGTCTTTCAGGTATTTTAATATTTTATCATTTGAGCCGGGATAAAGCATTTACTACAAGATTTGATTTGTGCCCAGCGAAGACTCAGATCAGCCTGCGCACCAGCGTAGTCTGACCGGAATCCTCGCAGGACACTGTGGGTAGCCAAAGCTCTAAAGATTCTTCGTGCGGACACCTAAGTCTCTGATCAGATACCTCTGATGGGCAGGCTGATCTGAGCCTTCGATGGGCGCATATCCAAACTTGCATGAAATGCTGTGCCCCGGTTCAGCTGTCTGTGTTGGCAGCATTCAAATGACTATGATCACTTCTTTTTTTTCTGATACTAGTATAAGTTACGTGTTGGGATTGTTCCGTTTCCTCTTCAGATACATATTTAACCCTTGTCATGCTGAATAAATTAAGATGCCACGCCTACTTCTAATCTCCAGCCAATTAGATCTCTTGATCCGGGGTTTTGATTGAAATTCACATATTTAATGATAAACAATGCAGATCCAGATCAGTTGGCTTCTTTAGAAGCCAACTGATCTGTATCTACACTGTTTGATTAAACAGGGTATGTCGTGTTCAGCAAGAGGAGGTTAATTAGAGTGATTAAAATACTCTGCTAAGATAAGAAAGACGCCATTTTCAGGAAACACAATATGGAATCAATACCCACCATCCTGTAAATAAAAATATAACTTACGCTATAGTGAAGTGCGGGGAAACGCCATAAGACACTAACACGAGCTGCAGTGAAGATACATAGACTCTAAAGAATAAAGACTACCTCTGAATGTCCTTTTATGCTTTATACATGCTTGCAAATGTACTGCAGCCCATAGTCTTTAGTTTTATGATCATACGGTAAACCTCACTACTTGTCTAAAAGGTGTCCCTCTGAAATTTTCAAAAGAAGAAACAGAATCCGCCTCTTCGAAGATACAAACATAGTTCCAGTAGATTTCCTACTCACCGTTACAAGGCGGCTCCTCTGTAGAAGTTCTTCTTTCTTCGTTTGTGAGTCAATTGTTTCATATGTGGCGTCTTTGTTGTCCTTATTTGTTCCTCATCTCTCTTTACTTTGATGCCTCACGAGGGTTTCTATCTTTGGTCGGGCCCACCGGAGTCTATCTGTTGGTTTTCTATTGCTCCAGCATTTCAGTTGTTTCGTGCTGTCGAGTCCTCATCGTTGTTTCATCTCTGTAATTAGTTGATTTTTTGTGTTCTCGGAGATGTAGCACTGATCAGTTAGGAAGCCTTCATGCGGACTAAACAAATTATGCGTCTAAACCGCGGCAGAAGTAAGGGCGAGAATTGTGACCATGTAAAATCGATTAAAGCCCTCCAGTGAAATACTTTTCACTGACCGTTCCAAGGCGGTTCTTCTGTCATGGTTTACTTTTGTAATAGTTTGTCTTTAAATGTGTGTGTCGCTTACATCTTTTTGTTTTGGATAGACATTTGATGTAGGAAAGTAACTGTCCGTTTGGCTTTCTGCTAGTGATGTTTCCATTAGGGTCTAGTTATTTCGTGTTTGTGTTTCTTTCCCTTTGATGTCTCTGGTGGGAGGTGAGGGATAATTGTATCGTTTCCTGATCATTGCCTTCCCTTCTATTTTGCTTCGTGATCGTGGCATTTCCAGGGTGCCTTTACTTATATTTTCTGCAAGGGGTCAGGACAGGAGTAAGGGTGAAAAAAAAAGTAAGAGATAGGGCCAGGGAATGCCACATTCACAAACTGCATCGCTTCCCAGACACCAAGAGGAAGCGGAAACAGACAAAACCAAACAAGCGCCAATCGAATAAACGTACGAAAAGCACCAAGACTAGCTCTCTCTACACCAAGCGAGGTAATGCTAAAAGGACTGTAAAACACAAAAAAATATGACAAAGCAAGACATAAAACAAATCGCATCGAAGAATAAACCACAAAGCAACAAAGGGTAAGATCAACACCGGGATCACCGCCTTGGAACGGTCAGCAGAATAAACCACCTGGGGTTTAAAGCACCTTTACGGCCAGCCAACTTCACCCTGGGTCCCGATACCCTGATAATTTTCTACCTTCATATTCAAAGCAACCACACAATCGATATCTACTGCAGAATTGTCTGAATTTTACATTTTTACTAATTCTGGCATCGAACTAGGCAAAACATACTTCAGAAACAGCCAAAACTTGGAAAAATTTAATATAGAACTACATTTATATGGATCTCACCCGGTTTGTCTGTAAATTTAAGCAGTCTGTAACTAGCGAAAAGATCCCCGAGAGCAAGGACCACAAAACTAAAATCAGCTGAAGGTTTTTGGGCCAGACCCGCTAGTTTCAGCTAATTAGACCTCACCAGTGACCCTCAATTAAATTTTAAAAAATCCCTAAATGGGCTGATTGATTTATTTATTATGTCTAGTAACCTTTATACTGCCTAACTCTCTTTTAATATGCTTAGTTTCAAAATGTTCCCCATTTCCTCTACTGTATGTCGAAATTCCAAGGCTAATGTAACGCAACGTAACCTAATTAGGGACATTTCTCTTATTTCTTCCCAAAAGCATATTTGAGATATTCAAGTCTTTAAATTGTCACTTATCAGAAAACGATAAAGCAGACAATAATACTGTAATAATGAGGACATAAATAAAACGCACTTGTTAAACTTAAAAGTATTATTCAACAGATGATTAAAAGCATTTAAAGAATGCAATGCTGTGACACAGTTTGGGAAGTAGTTCCACAGTTTCGAAGCAAAACTATAAAACAAGTCCTCATAATGAACAGCCCTGAATCAAAGCACTGGGAGGGGCCGTTTTCATTTCATCGTTGTGTTCCATCACAAGTTTCTGCTGTCGATTTGAGTAGAGTGTTTACATTGAATCCTTGTTACAACGACAGCATTGTTCCCAAAGACGTTGCCATTAAAATGAATGTCTTCCTCTCATCTTGCGTCGAATTATTCCAGGAAAATTATATGATTTTAACAGTGAATTTACCCCTCAAGGAACATATTTCTTATTCAGTTTAGTCTTATTGGCCTGGCTTTATGCATTACTATTACGAGCAGTGGATGTACACCCAAAACCAGAACCCTCTTCTAATTTCTCTAGTACCTTGCATGATTTCTGTAATGACTCATCTTCTAACATACACTTTCTCAACTTAGCGAACCATTTATCCTTCGTTCATTATAATGTCTAAAGTCTTGCTCCTAAACTTGATATACTCGCTGCAGAACTAACTGACTTCTTCGACATCCTAGCTTTTTCAGAAACATAGCTAAGCAGAGGGACACAAAGCCATGATCTTACATTTGAATCATTCAATCAACCCGAGCGGAAGGACAGGGTAGGTGACAGTCTTGGAGGTGTTATTTAAGAAATAAATTATTCCGAACCGTGCTCAAATGCCCAAGATAAAGCACAGTTGAATTTGGGTTGTACCCATTTGAGCACGAGCGAGCGCAGCGAGCGAGTGTTCAAATGGGTACAACCCAAACTCAACTGTGCTTTATCTGCGGCATTTGAGCACGGTTCGGAATAATTAATTTCTTTTCTAACACCCCTCACTGAGCGAATGTTTTAAAAATGAGATTTTTATTGATTTTTGAGATTTTTGTTATTACCTGACTTCCCCATTTTGTAGTTGACAATACCTCTTAAGCATTACGTCACACGGTTACGTAGTTACAAGGTTCGATGACGAATATTCAAAATGGCGGATACTGATACGAATCAGCTGACGATGTAAATATTAAAATCATGTAAAACATAAAAAAAAAACAACTTGTACCCTGTGTTCATGAAAGAATTGCAAAACGGATGAATTTGGAGTGCCGGGATGGACCTGAGGAGGACAAATATAAAACAGCAAAATAATGATGTTAAACGACACTTTTGTTTTCGATAATGTCAACAAAAATACATGATGGAAATAATGAGTAAAACGAATGTGTTCGAATGGTATAACCTGTAGAGGAACTCATCAGGTAAAAAAGGTCAAATAACTGCAATGTTCTAAATAATTTTCTGTCTTACTGATGTAATTTATTATGCATATGAATGTTTCGTCCAGTATTGTAAGTTAGCGTCCATAGTTACCAGGGACGCAACTTTCTCAACAGTATTATGATTGGTTTCCCGTTGATAGCGCGCGACGAAATTTCTGTGCTCAAATGCCTTAGATAAAGCACGGCTAGAAATGTAAAGACAAATAAGGAACAACACGAGCAGGGGTGTTAGAAATTATATGTCAAAGATTACCTTTATTACAGACGTCGTGCTGACTTTGAATTGCGCGGTATTGAAAACATTTAGATTGAAATTGTCATTAATAATAAACACATTTTATTCGGGTTATTCTACTGGCCTCCGAGCTCTGACTCTGTGCACTGTTCTACAGTCGAAGACTCGATTCACTTGGATATTAATACAGGAATTGATGATGTTTTCTTCACTGGAGACTTTAATTACTGTACAATATGCTTAATACCCAATCATCCCTGAAAATAACTTTATGGTGTGAACAAGTTTCGCTAATCCAGGTAATAACTGAACCCACAAATTGTACAGAACATCTTCTTCTCTCATTGACTTGGTACTGTTAATTAATATAGCACATGTTATATCAAGCGGGGTTGGTGACCCATTCTTACATCAAGACATACGATATCACTGTCCTGTTTTTGAAATTTTTAACTTCTCAAAACCTAAGCGGAAGTCTTTACCCAGGCGTATATGACGAACAAGGTAACTATAATTCATTAAGAGAAAAGGTGTCAAATACTGACTGGGTTGCGATACAAAATGTTGATATAAACATATATGCTAAATATCTCTTTAAAAACTTTTAGAATTGGCTGGAACTTGTATACCTAATAAAGTCGTAACTATTTGCCCAACCGACTCACCTAGGACAACATTACACATAAAACAACTCATTCGAAAGCGTAAAAGAGCCTATCGTGAAGCTAGGAGACCAGGTAAACTCCTAGACTGGCATGAATTTAAGCAAATTCGCAACTCATGTATTTCAGCCATTCGAGAATCTAAGCAAGCTGTAAATAATCGGCTTGTAGAAAAGTTCAAATCTGGTATTTTTTCCTGAAAGCATTGGTGGTCTGTCCTCAAATCATTTATTTCATCCAAAAGTAATTCCGCTGTTCCCCCTCTGGAAAAGGACGGCTTAATATATGCTGATGATTCAGAAAAGGCTAACATATTGAACGATTTTTTCCGAGCTCAAACTTTTTTAGATGATTGAAGTGCTGAACTTCCTGAAATTGATCCCTACCCTGTTAATTAAACTCTTAGTTCTCTGAAAATATTTATGGTATTCACTTCACAAGAGCAAGTATTCTTTATGCCTCAACGTTGCATACCCACATGGAAGGATTTAGCTTGTAGTGTAGCAGGTGAAATAAATTCTGATGCCGCGACTGGTCCACTGGACTCAGAGTCTCACACCATGTCGCTATAAAAGCCGGCTTATATTTTTGTTTTGGATAGCCATTTGGCCACTTTGTGGGAAAGCAACTGTCCGTTTGGCTTCCGCTAGTGATGTTTCCATTAGGGTCTAGTTATTTCGTGTTTGTGTTTCTTTCCGGGAAATTATTATTCACCTCCCATCAGAGACATGAAAGGGAAATTCCCTTTCATGTCTTCGATGGGCGGTGTGGGATAAATGTATCGGTTCCTGATCACTGCCTTTCCTTCTATTTTGTACCGCAAGGCAGTGCAAGTGTATCATATAAATATCACGGTCCCAGCAGGATTATTACTTTTGTGAACGAATTAATAGGTTGGACACGAACTGACAATAAGTCTGGAGAAAAACGTATTAATAAGCCATAAAAATATTATAACAGAAAATTAATACCTCAAAGCAAAACTATTTAATAAACATAATATACGTTTCTTCCTTACTTTTGTTCGTTTTTGCCAATAGGCTGTTGTAATATTTAATGGTATTCTCGTTTTTTAGCCCTGCAGGACAATATTGTTTCAGACAAGGCTAATTTTATTGGGTCGATTGTTTACAATCGAGCTTCAGTATACAAACTCCAAAACTTTCTTAAAGTAGTTGTCCATGTTATTATCATTGACCAATGAAATCAAACCGCACGTTAGACGAAATCCAGGTAACGATTATTTATAGCCGCGCTATTCTTGTCGCTTTGACGTCAGAGGGCTGTTGATGGAGAGCTATCTGTGACTGGAATATTTAGGACATTAGCGAACGCGCTCTGATGAAGGTCTGTACTGTTTGTTTAAGATACAGGAACTTAAAGGTTAAATGAAACATTCTGTAGTCCCCGCTCAGGACCCTTTTCCTAGCCTGCACTCAGAGACAGTCGACCCACCAGTGCCGTCAGTGCTTTCATTTTAACCATAATGAATTGATTTTTTTTCTTGTTTTTCCACAAAAAAAATATGGTTACACATTAGAAATGCAAGGTTTAGCGTATTTAAGAATATCCACAATATATGTTTTTAATGAGATATATGAACAATAATTATCTTGACATTAATATTTATCTGGATTTATTTAAACCACCATATAATATGGATAAAAATGCGCCTGTTAAGTACATTTCAAAAGACAAATTCATTTCACATAGAATGCATAAAAGAACAAAATTCGGAGATGTTCGGAAATTGCATGTAAATAACATTATAACAGATAGAGCAGCGATAAGATGCACTGTTTAAACTCAGACGTGTATATACGTATTTTACTTTAACCCATTTATACTGAGTGGACTGCGACAGACTGCGACATCAATGATTTTGACTGGTCCATTTTTAATAGAAGGGGGTGTCTGGTTAGTTTTTGTTGTAAGCATGTTTTCTATATATTCTTATATCTAATGCAAATAAGGTAGACCCTGATCAGACACAGCGTTTTGTGGCTTCTGATCTTGGTCTACAATGTCTGTTAATCCCTTTTACTGGACGCTAGACATAAATGAGATGAAAAGTCAAGCCTTTGTATCTGTTTTGGTGGCATTCGTTTTTCTGACTGTTAAGAATATGGACATTTATCACTGATTTCAGCGCTAGTTTATGCATAAAAAGTCAGGAAATAGCATCTTATTTAGTGATTAGGTGTCTTTTGTTGTCGTTTTTACCATTTTCAACCAAGCACCCGTTTTCCCCCTTCATGAAGTAAACTTCTTCTATGAAGTAAAACTGCATTAAAATATTACTTTTGCTAACATCGATCGTAAATAGCTCATATGGGTCGCGATACAAAAACGTGTCTTCGGGTATAGACCGACAGCGAGGACCCTCTGTTATTATTATTAGGATGGCATTTTCACTCTTCAATACTTTTTTATTCGTTATGGCGTAGAAAACATTTCAAACAAGACAAACCTTTTTTCATAAGGAAACTGTATATGCTTAGTAAATCACTGACACCGCAGCACGAGGACAGAACGGATATTTACCACCTTGTAGGCTTAAGCGTAAAAAAATAGCTGTGTTTCCACTAACATGCTGAAAAAATTTTGGTCGGTAGGTAGGAAAAACTTTTCTTTTTTTTTTTTTTTTTTTTTTTTGTTGTTGTTGTTGTTGTTGTTGAAAAGAACAGGGTCAGGCCTGTAATTTTATGATAATACAGGTATTTTGTTGAGGGTCGGTGCTTAACTTTTTTTTTTACTTTGGATTTTTACTGATAAAAAAATAGCAGAGTCGGGTGTTTGAAATAAGATTGGTCGGGAGAGTGGAAACACAGCTATTTTTTACGCCTTAGCGTAATGTTTTCCCCTTTGGGTCAATTTTCAGCAAAGGACATATTGAACTATTTTTCTTATTTTTCGTACAAACAGGTTTTGACATTTCATGAAGGGAAAATAATATCAATTTATTTTCTGCTGAATTAGCCCAGAGAGTGGTAAAGGTTAAGTGGCTGTTGTTTCCCATGGACTAAATCAATACTCTGACAGATTCATTTTGTTGAAAATATACGTGTAAAATGCAATAATAGTAAAACGACGAAAACAAAAAACGAAACATTTTCAAGTACTGTTAGAAGACCTTCAAGATATTTAATTGTACATGGTGCATTTTTGAAAACAAAAGACAAAAAAAAAGTATTCTATTCGTTATTTCTTTTATATGGAGTAATACTTAAACGGACGAAGCCGCCATTAACAAATGAGCGATATATTTTACTCACACTTGACAACAGGTTTGGTATTAAGTTCTGATTTGTGTGAAGTGAAGGACCTTATTGTCTGAGAAAGTAATGTTTTAAATTTCCACCTATAGCAGAGTAAAAAATCAGTAAAAACTACAATTAAAGGATCCATATTCCTCAAAATCAGTTAATTTTATCCAAGAAAGTCTGATAATTGATATATGGTATTAAAATGATCATAAAATGTAGCATTTGACAGCCTGTAAAATTTCAATTACTCTCTCGTTTTTGAAGTGGATCAAAAATGAAATGATTTTTATCGTATCTTTGAATTAATTGTGGCAACATTTTAAGATTGTATTAATACCATACATCATTTTATTAAACCTTTCTTGGATGAAAAATGTATGTTATTTTTTTAAGGAATGTGAAGCCTTTAAAAATAACACCGCACCGCCATCCGTGGCTCAGTCGGATCCGCGTCAGACTGTGATCAGGAGGCCGCAGGTTCGATATCGCCTCGTCGGGTCCGACAGCATTCTTTCGTAGAGATTGATTATGAAATATTTTCTACGGCCAGTCTCTCCCGTCCGCTGATTCAAGAAGGGCAGTTGTCAGTTTCTGGCGAACGTATATGCACAAGTACTGGTTAATGCGAACCGATTTTTTCTGTATTTCTGTATTAAGAGTAGCATCGGGACCCAGGGTGAAGTTGGTTAACTGTAAAAGTGCTTTAACCCCCCCGCCCGCCCCCCGACACCCCCCACCCCCCCCCCCCCCGGTGGTTTACTCTACTGACCGTTCTAAGGCGGTGGTCCCGGTGTTAGTCTTACTCTTTGGTGCTTTGTTGTTTATTCTACGAGGCGATTTGTTGTATGTCTTACCGTATGTCATTTTGTTCTTCTGTTTTTCAGTCCTTTTAGCATTGCGATTACCTCGCTTGGGGAATAAAGAGCTAATCTTAGTGCTTTTCGTATGTTTGATCGATTTGTGCTTGTTTGGATTTGTCGGTTTCCTCTGCCTCTTGGTGTCTGGGAAGGGCTGCGGTTTGTGATTGTGACCCTCCCTGGACTTTTCTCTTACCTTTTTTCTTAGCTCACCTGAGCCAAAGGCTCATGGTGAGCTATTGTGATCACTCACCGTCCGTCGTCGTCGTCGTTGTCGTCGTCGTCGTCGTCGTCGTCGTCGTCCGGATGTCCGTCCGTCCATAATCTTTAAACAACATCTCCTCCTAAACCACTAGTGGGAATTTGACCATACTTCACAGGAATGATCCTTGGTTGATTCTTTTCCAAAGTTGTTCAAATGGTTCCAGTTCATTGCATATCTAGGTCACAGGAGCTAAAAATAGATTTTTTAATTAAAACTTAAAAAATCTTCTTGTCCGAAACCACTGGACCGATTTCAATATAATTTTGCAAAAATGTTCCTTTGGTGATCCTCTACCAAGATTGTTCAAGCCATTTGGAGTCGTCAAAAAACATGGTCGCCAGGGGGCGGGGCTTATTTTCCCTATATATCTATACAGAAAAATTTAAAAATCTTCTTTTCCGAAACCACTGGACCGATTTTAATATAATTTTGCAGAAATGTTCCTTTGGTGATCCTCTACAATGATTGTTCAAGCCATTTGGATTCGTCAAAAAACATGGCCGCCAGGAGGCGGGGCTTATTTTCCCTATATATCAATATAGAAAACTTTAAAAATCTTCTAGTCAGAAACCATTGGACCAATTTCCATATAATTTTGCAGAAATGGTTCTTTGGTGTTCCTGTACCAAGATTGTTCAAGCCATTTGGATTCGTCAAAAAACATGGCCGCCAGGGGGCGGGGCTTATTTTCACTATATATCTGTATAGAAAACTTAAAAAATCTTCTTGTCAGAAACCACTGGACCGATTTCCATATCAGTTTGCAGAGAGGTTTCTTTGGTGATGCTCTTGCAAGATTGTTCAAGCCATTTGTATTCGCCAAAAAACATGGCCGCCAGGGGGCGGGGCTTATTTTCCCTATAAATCCGTATAGAAATCTTTAAAAATCTTCTTGTCAGAAACCACTGGACCGATTTCTATATCATTTTGCAGAAATGTTCCTTTGGTGATCCTCTACCAAGATTGTTCAAGCCATTTGGATTCGTCAAAAAACATGGCTGCCAGGGGGGCGGGGCTTATTTTCCCTATATATCTATATAGAAAATTTAAAAAATCTTCTTATCAGAAACCACTGGAACGATTGCAATATAATGTGGCAGAAATGTTCCTTTGGTGATCCTGTACAACATTGTTCAAGCCATTTGGATTCGTCAAAAAACATGGCCGCCAGGGGGGGGGGGGGGGGGGGCGGGGCTTATTTTCCCTATATATCTATATAGAAAAACTTGAAAAAATCTTCTTGTCAGAAACCATTGGACCGATTTCATTATAACTTGGCAAAAATGTTTCCTTGGTGACCTTCTACCAAGATTGTTCAAGTAATCGTGATTTGTCAAAAAACATGGCCGCTAGGGGGTGGAGCTTATTTTCCCTATATATATATATATATAGAAAACTTGAAAAGATCTTCTTGTCAGAAACCACTGGATCGATTTCAATATAACTTGGCAGATATGTTTCCTTGGTGACCCTTTACCAAGATTGTTCAAGCTATCATGATTTGTCAAAAAACATGGCTGGTAAGGGGCGGGGCTTATTTTCCCCGTATATCTACATAGAAAACTTTAATGATCTTCTTGTCAGAAACCACTGGACTGATTTCAATTTAACATTGCAGAAATGTTTATTATATAACCCTCTATCAAGGTTATGCAAGCCGTCATGATTCATCAAGAAACAGGGTCGCCGGGGGGGGGGGGGGGGGAGGGGACGGGGCTTATTTTCCCTATATATCTATATAGAAAAACTTTAAAAGTCTTCTTTTCAGAAACCACAGGTCCAATTTCATTACAACTTGGCAAACATGTTTCCTTGGTGACCCTCTACCAAGATCGTTCATGTAATCATGATTTGTCAAAACACATGGCTGCTAGTGGGTGGGGCTTATTTTCCCTATTTATCTATATAGAAAACTAAAAAATCTTCTTGTCAGAAACCAATGGACCGATTTCAATATAACTTGGCAGGAATATTTCTTTGGTGACCCTCTACCAAGGTTGTTCAAGCTGTCATGATCGTCAAAAAACATGGCCGCTACGGGGCAGGGCTTACTTTTCCCTATATGACTATATAAAAAACTTTAAAAATCTTCTCGTAAGAAACCATTGGACCAAGCTCAATGTAGCTTGACAAGAATGTTGCTTTTGTGACCCTCTACCAGGATGGTTCAAGCCTTCATGATATGTCAAAAAACATGGCCTCCAGGGCGCGGGGCTTATTTTCGGTATATATCTGTATAGAAAACTTGAAAATGCTTCTTGTCAAATACCTCCTGACCAATTTCAATAATGCTTTGGTGACCCTCTACCAAGAATGTTCAAGCAATCCTGATTTGTCAAAAAACATGCCTGCTAGTATGTGGGGCTTATTTTACCCCTATATCTAAATAGAAAACTTTAAAAATCTTCTTGTCAGAAACCACTGCACCGATTTCAGTTTAACTTGGCAGGAATGTTCCTTTGGTTACCCTCTACCAAGTTTGTTCAAGCTGTCATGATTCGTCATGGTTATAAAATTTATACATAAAATTTTAGAGCAGTGAACTTGGCTGAAACTTCAACATTAAGTATGCAAATCTGTTTGCTCAGGTGAGCGATATAGGACCATCATGGTCCTCTTGTTTTACCTTTTCATCCTTGAGTTTCAAAGTTTACGTTTTCATTTTTGAATCTGGACTTGTCCATTGTTGCAAACAGGGATGTTAGTCAACACAGAATGCCAAACAGTATAGATACAAATAAGATGGCCCGTTACGTCTTATCTGGATCTACACTGTTTGCAAAGATATTGGTTTTGGTCTGCATGGTTGGATAGGTTAACCGCTTAGAGGATTAAGCCTGTCCAGGAAAAGAGTAGTTAGGTAAACTGACTGGCTTGACATGACCTAAATGAAGTTGTTGGGCCATTACACTCCTGCCTGCTAACCAGGGAGACACACCAAGCCCTTTCTGACGGGGTGTCTACACTAGGAGTAAACTTTTTCCTTCTATAGTAGATCCCCTCTCAAAAGAGTCTGTACGTATTTGTTATTTTTTTTAATAAAAAGCTTTGCCGAAAAAAAAACGTATATAATTCAGACAATGAGAATACAAGCGAGACACGTGTTTATACTAACGACTTATGCCCTTTTATCACATTACAAATGTGTTTTAAGTGAGGCGCCTAAAGACTATGACAGACTTCCGACCCTTGAAGATAATCAAAGGATGTATGAGGAAAACAAGTCTCTGCCTTTGTCATTAAATGACGTCGAGAAATTGTTTAGATATAAAGAAACTATGGAATTTCTCAACAGTTTTGAGGATCCAGTCCACAGAGACATAATAAGACAACAATTAATGTATTGTCCATACAACGCTTTGTGTACGTTTTCATTTAATTTGTTTCTGATTGATGTCATGTCTATTTCTGCGTGTTATCCTTGTTCGTGCGAATCAAACTGCACGTATAACTGCTGTCCAGATATATTGTCATACAAGGAATGGGTTGATTCGAATGAAAATATTGCTCCCAAGACTGACGATTGCTTTAGGACCTATCTTAAACCGAAAGACATAATAAAGGATGATGGGTATCAGTTGGTTTATAGATGTAAAGGCGTTGACTGGCAGCATCAGAATGTTTGCTTTCTTGGTTACAGCACTGCGCGTGAAACGTTGGATGAAGTTACACCTGTAACCGACACAGAAAACCAAATATCCTACATAAACAGACAATGTGCATTGTGTAACAATATCAGCAATGAGTCTCTAATGGACTGGAATTTTGAACTTCGTTGCACCCAGACGAACGTTTTGTACGATGTGGAGACAAACATCGTGGATTTTGTTCGTAATATTGGACAATGTAACTTAAAATTCACGCCGAGAGGTCAACACTACAATACTTGTAGACATGTTATCGGTAACTGTAATGTAACTGGACGATGGAAAACTTTTGATTATGCATTACTGTCCGGCTGTTTATTTTATGAAATGGAGTATATTGTACCGCCGAACATCAATCGCTCTAGACCCCTGTTGTCTTTCAGGTATTTCATTATTTTATCATCTGAGCCGGGGCAAAGCATTTCCTACAAGATTACATATGCGCCCAGCGAAGACTCAGATCAGCCTGCGCACCAGCGTAGTCTGTCCGGAGGCCTCGCATGACACTCTGTGGATAGCCAAAGCTCCGAAGCTTTTTCAGACGGACAGCGAAGTCTCTAATCAGACTACGTTGATGGGCAGGCTGATCTGTGCCTTCCTACTGACCGTTCCAAGGAGGCCCCTCTGTTGAAGTTATTCTCTCATCGTTTGTGAGTCAGTGGTTTCATATGTGGCGTCTTTGTTGTCTTTATTTGTCATAACGAAAACATGCCAATTCAAATATATATAAAATTTCATCTCCAAAAACTTAAAAAAAATCAGATAAAAAACTCTGATATTTTTCATATTTCTGCTCAAAACATAAATTGTGGGTACTCGTTAGAACCGCCTCGGCGAGGCGGTTCTAACGTGTACCCACAATCTATGTTTTTGAGCAGAAATAAGAAAATAATGTATACCCCTGTAAACCCCAGTTTTACTATATAAAAGTGGGGTTTAAGGGGGTCAATATTATATAGGCATGTTTTCGTGATGTCCTCATCGCTCTTACCTTTGATGCCTCGCGAGGGTTTTGCTTCGTAATCGTGGCATTTCCTGGGTACCTTCACATATCTTTTTGTAAGAGGTCAAGACAAGTGTAAGGGTAAATTATACCCCTGATGATTTTCTACTGTCATATTCAAAGCAGCCACACAAACGATGTTCTACTACAGAATTGCCTGAATTTTACATTTTGACCAATGCTGGCATCAAACTAGGCAAAAATACTTCAGAAATAGCCAAACATTTGGTACAATTTAATATAGAGCTATATTTGTATGGATCTAACCCGGTGTCCCTGTAAATTTAAGCAGTCTGTAACTAACGAAAAGATCCCCGAGAGCATGGACCACAAAGCTAAAAAGAGCTGAAGGTGTTTTGGCAAGACGAGCTAGTTTCAGCTACATCACGAAAACACGCCTATTCAAATGTACTGAAAATTTACCACTAAAAAATGAAAATTTTCAGATAAAAAATACTTTTTCATATTTCTGCTCAAAACATAGATTGTGAGTACCCGTTAGAACCGCCTTCGCGAGGCGGTTCTAACGAGTACCACAATCTATGTTTTTGAGCAGAAATAAGGAAATAATGTATACCCCTGTAAACCCCAGTTTTACTATTTAAAAGTGGGGTTTAAGGGGGTCAACATTTTAAAGGTGTATTTTCGTGATGAACTGTGTGTCCCTGTAAATCTATGTAGTCTGTGACTAACGGAAAGCTCCTCGAGAGCAAGGACCGCACTCATAAAACTAAAAACAGCTGAAGGGTTTTGGACCAGACCAGCTAGTTTTAGCTAGTTAGGCCTCATCAGTGACCCTCAATTAAACTTTCAAAAATCTCTAAATGGGCTAAATGATTTGTTGATTATGTTTAGCAACCCTCATACTGTCTAAATCTCTCTTAATATGCTTAATTTCAAAATTTTCCTCATTTTCTCTACTGTATGGTGAACTTCCATGGCTAACGTAACTCAAGATAGAACCATTTCTCTTATTTCTCCCCAAAAGCATATTTGAGATATTCAATTCTTAAAATTGTCACTTATCAGAAAACGATAAAACAGACAATAATACTGAATAAGACATAACTAAAAAGCACTTATTAAACCTGAAAGTATTATTCAACAGATGATAAAAAGCATTTAAAGACCACAATGCTCTGACACAGTTTGGGAAGTAATTTCGAAGCAAAACTATAAAGCAAGTCCTCATAAAGAGCAGTCTTGAATCAAATCACTGTTAGGGAGGGGCCTTTTTCATTTCATCGTTGTGTTATATTAAAAAACGTAATAAACGATACCATGGTAAGCACAAAATGGGAATTTTAAACGAAAACATAAAACTGTCTTATCTCTTTTTTATTTAAATATTCTCTTAAATTCTGGACGTCATCAAATGCTTTCTAAACTAGCTTAACTGTCTATTTCTTCATTACGTAGGCTAGATGATGAGGCGAATACATTTTATGATAGAAAACATGATCTGTATGAAGCAACTCTCCTTATGTATTGAATTCATAGATTTACCTAGCATATTTCGAGTTAATAATGTTGCATCAGCTGTACCTTTATATTTCGGAAAGACACGGAATCTCCTATTACCTGTTATAAATATAACAAACCTATCCGTAATACTATACTTAATTTGCATAAATTGCATAAATTAGTTTCTGATCTTGATATTGAAACTAGTTTCCCTGATTCTTGAGATTGTAAAGATTCTAAATTTTGTTATCAACCAGCGGGTCATATTGTCACTGGTAACTTGAAGATTATAACTGATTCACGAATCAATTCAGTTATTTCAGAAGGGCCTAAATTTAGATTCCCAGCCCACATTGATTTCAATACATGTCGGGAAACAATTGCAAGTGCTTTAAATGATTATTGTACGCGTTGGTGTAAACGAGAGCATGTTGGGTCTAATTCTTTAAATAATTGGAAATGAAAGATTTTTAAGATCATTGATGAACGTGTATTATTTTACTCTAATAACCTTGATCTTCTCCCTCCTAAGCCTAAATTATCTTTTCGATATTTGCAACAAGGTGTCCAAGAATTTCATAGGAAGTATGTTTTGGCTCCAGCTGATAAAGCTGCTAATAATGTTGTTGTTGTATGACGACTTCATTATATCAATACTCTAATACAAGAACTTGGTAGTATCAAAACATATGAACGGATTTCTACTGACGAAAAATCTATCGATATTATTGCTAAGTTTGCAGTGAGTATTAAAGAAAAAACAAGACAGACTTCCTACGTTATACTGGTTA
This sequence comes from Anodontia alba, assembly GCA_964016985.1. Classification (NCBI taxonomy): domain Eukaryota; kingdom Metazoa; phylum Mollusca; class Bivalvia; order Lucinida; family Lucinidae; genus Anodontia; species Anodontia alba. The sequence continues at coordinate 9,847,001 of OZ024825.1, read as the reverse complement.
CCTAAACTTCATGAACGACCTTATAGAGCACGTTTCATTGTTAATTCTAGTTCATGTACGACTACTGTTTTGTCCACACTGCTAACTTCATGCCTTACTGCGGTTAAAAAAACATTGGATTGGATACTATGACACATTTTTACGAAAGGGATGGAAGTAACTGTTTTTGGTCATTAAAAATTCCAATGAAGTGCTCAATAAATTTAAATCTAAAAACTTTAAGGCTTCTAAATTGTTTACATATGATTTTTCTACACTGTATACTACGTTACCTCATCATCTTATAAAAGATAAACTTATTGATTTAATTAAGCGAACGTTTATTCGGGAGAATACTCAATATTTGACTTTTTTTACTTGTGACGAATAATCATAATTTATGGTCTTGTCAAGAAGTCTGTGATGCCCTTGTTTATCTTTTTGATAATATTTTTATCATATTTGGATCTAAACTTTATAGGCAAACTATTGGTATTCCGATGGGAACTAACTGTGCTACTCTACACTGTATACTACGTTACCTCATCATCTTATAAAAGATAAACTTATTGATTTAATTAAGCGAACGTTTATTCGGGAGAATACTCAATATTTGACTTTTTTCACTTGTGACGAATAATCATAATTTATGGTCTTGTCAAGAAGTCTGTGATGCTCTTGTTTATCTTTTTGATAATATTTTTATCATATTTGGATCTAAACTTTATAGGCAAACTATTGGTATTCCGATGGGAACTAATTGTGCTACTCTTGTTGTAGATTTGTTTCTTTTTTGTTATGAGAGAGATTTCATGAAGTCTCTCTCACGTGAAAATCAGGCTGACATTATTGAGGCTTTCAATTCAATTTCAACATGCTTTGATGATTTATTAAATATTGACAATATTTACTTTGACCAAATGATGGACCGCATATACCCTGCAGAGCTCCAATTAAATAAAGCAAATTCTTCCGATACCGAGGCATCGTTTTTGGGTTAGAATCTATGTATATCTAATGGTACAGTTTCCACCCAAAATTTATGATAAACGGGGCAATTTTGATTTTGATATAGTCAATTTCCCTTTTCTGGAAAGCGATGTCCCCCGGCGTACCTCATATGGGGTATAAATATCTCAGCTTATTAGATTCGCCAGCGCTTCTTCAAATCTTAGTGACTTTAACTGCCTTAATAAAGCCCTTACTGCCAAACTTCTTAGGCAGTGATATCGTTATTTTAAACTTCGTAAGGCGTTTTCGAAATTTTATCGCAGACACAGTGCCTTGGTCGAAAAATATAACGTCAGTCTGAAAACACTTCTGCAACAAGGTATATCGGAACCAGAATTTTACGGTGACTTAGTGTACAGATTTAGAAAAATTGTAGGAAAATCTAACTTTTCGGAGCAATTCAGAAAACTAATTAACCGTTATAAAAGTATTGACTATAGCCTGGATATTATGCGGCAGACTGCATGCCTAGTTGTCAACCCAATCATTGTTGATGGCTATGCTTCACTCTTTAATTGCACGACGGCGGTTCGGGCCTCAGACTCAATAACGGCCTCTTTGTAAAACTTTAACCAGTGGGTTGGGGCTTGACGATATGTCTTTGGCTTGGCCCGCCGTGGTTCAACTAATGGTTTTCATTTGCTCTGGCATACAGTAGAATTAGCCATGAGTACTCGTCTTTGTTTATTATAGTGATTACTTTGACTTTTATGTTTTCGCTTTGATGTATTGACTGAGTTGGGAGCCTTTATGCGAACCGAATTTTTATATATTTCTGTATTAAGAGTAGCATCGGGACCCAGGGCCAAGTTGAATAGCTGTAAAAGTGGCCCCACCCCACCCCACCCCTCCCACACACACCCGGTGATTTACTCTACTGACCGTTCTAAGGCGGTGGTCCCGGTATTAGTCTTACTCTTTGGTGCTTTGTGGTTTATTCTACGAGACGATTTGTTTTATGTCTAACTTTGTTTTATTCTATTCTTGTGTTTTTCAGTCCTTTTAGCATTGCGATTACCTCGCTTGGGAAAGAGAGAGCTAATCTTAGTGCTTTTCAAACGTCTGTTCGATTTGCGCTAGTTTAGTTTTGTCTGTCTTCTCTTCCTCTTGGTGTCTGGGAAGGGCTGCGTTTTGTGATTCTGGCACTCCCTGGACTTTTCTCTTACTTTTTCCCATTACAAGTTTCTGCTGTCGATTTGAGTAAACATTGTATACATCAAACTCTCGTCACAAGGACAGCATTTGTTCCCAAAGACGTTGCCGTTAAAATGAATGTGCTGTTGTACAGAATACTTAATGAGCAGATTGATATGTGAGAAAGGTCGTCTTGTTTTCATTGCCTCATAGAACACATGTTTTGGATATTTGTTAGAGTTGCCTCAGTGGGGCGATTCTAATAAAGTCCAAAACATATGTTTCTTTAAAGTATTTAATCCAATATTTTTACAAATCGGTGAGATTTTTCTTATTTTTCCAAGAAAAAAAAAAACAAGATATGACATTTGATGCAAATTGCCTCTAACGGAGACAATTTGCATGAAAGGTCAAATCCTGTTTTCTGGGAAAAATAAGAAAAATATGCTGATATGCGGTCTGCTGAATGTTTTACACAGAGTGCTAAGCATTATTATATACGGCGTTACCGAGAAGAGACCACAATTACGAAGCACAACTGTGCTCCGTAATTGTGGTCCTTCTTCGGTAACGTCAGGCACCGAAAGAAGAATAGATAGGGAACAACTATGAAAAGACATCACGACACAATTATAGTAACCAACTTGCACTTGCAACTTAAAGAACTGCTAAGAAAGGAAATGCATTGAAATGGCAGCGAAGCAACTACTCGGTAGCTTCCCAGCAAACACACAACGTCTCAAGAACGTCGTTACAACGTCGCTACAACGTCACACAACGTCTCAATAACGTCATTTAAACGTCGCTGCAACGTCGTGACGTTGCAGCGACGTTGTAACGACGTTCTTGAGACGTTGTGTGTTTGCTGGGTTAAACCTGGCCCCGAGATTATAAAACGTTTTTCCTGCTCAACTCAGCTGAGCATAAAATTTGTCCTGATAATAAAACTTTTAATTTTGCATTGTTTAACAGAACTGAGCATGAAAAATTCTCTGGTAATGAATATGAAAATGCCAATTATTATTGGAATTGTCATATTTATTCGCAGAGAAAATTCCATTCTCAGCTGAGTTGAGCATGAAAACAGTGTTATCACCTCGGGGCCAGTTTTACTGAATCGAAACAGTCTCGGACATTAGCACGATAATACAAAACACATAAAAGTGGAAAGAGAAGAGAGAAGGACAGCATATGGGAAGTCGTTGAAGAAACTGATCGCAATTAAAGCGTGACAATACATTGTAAGGAATCATAACACATGAGAACAAAACAGAAAGCAAAGAAACCGTACAGCGTGTTACATGTACCACAATGCTAGATTTTAAGCAAATCATCAGGAAAACATACCTATATAATTTTGACCCCTTTAAACCCCACTTTTATATAGTAAAACTGGGGTTTTCAGGGGTATACATTATTTTTCCTATTTCTGCTCAAAAACATATATTGTGGGTACTCGTTAGAACTGCCTCGGCGAGGCGGTTCTAACGAGTACCCACAATCTATGTTTTGAGCAGAAATGTGAAAAATTTCAGAGTTTTTTATCTGAAAATTTTCAGTTTTTGGGGGTGAAATTTTCTATTTATTTGAATAAGTGTGTTTTCCTAATGTTGGATCCGCGTCAAGCTATCCACCTTGGAACGGACAGCAGTATAAACCACTGGGAGAGGGGGTGGGGGGGGGGGGGGGCTAACCTAATTAGCGAATTACATTGCTGCATATAAAGCATTTCAAATATATAGAAAATTTCACCTCCAAAAACTGAAAATTTTCCGATAAAAACTCTCATATTTTTTTCATATTTCTGCTCAAAACATAGATCACGGGTACTCATTAGAACCGCCTCGCCGAGACGAGATATAAGAAAAATAATGCAGAAATAAGAAAAATAATGTATACCCCTGTAAATTTCAGTTTCACTTTATAAAAGCGGGGTTTAAGGGGGTCAAAAATATATATATATATATATATAGGCATGTCTTCGTGATGGAGACTCAATAAAAAAAAACATCTCCGCTTTTCGCTCGTGTGTACTTTGTATCCAAAGGCAACCTCGATCGAAACCACGCATTAAATTCTGATAAAGCTCAAAATATGTGCTCGGTCTGCGTTGACTCCGCTAGCTCATCAGCCAAACATTACACACGAACAAATAATAATAATAATAATAATAATAATAATAATAATAACAAACTTCAATGGAACAAAGCAGAATACGAGTACAATGGCAATCTGAAACCAGAGCAAAAGAAAATCACAAGTAAGACCACGATGGACCCGACCACATGGGGATAGGATGTCTTTTCTGTCTTTTATAAAACAATGATATATTGAGTGTACTCATTATAATCCCCTCGATAAGGGATTCTTATAAATACGCACAACATATACTTTCATAGTATGTTTTCTCTAAAAGTTTTTATTTATCTAAAATATCCCCAAATATTTGTTTTCTTAAAGTATCGAAAGAATTTCCTAGGTACTCAAGAACGAGTTCGAATCAGCCACGGTAAACGAATCATCGGTATTCGAATCACTGAAATATTATTACTGAACGTTCCAATGAGGTAATTTCATTGTGGGGCTTTTTGTGAAATGTTCTGTTGTGTTTCACTTACAAATACAGTCAACCTCATTATCTCAAACTCGCTTATTTCGAATTACCGCTTATCTCGAAGTGAAAATCTGGTCCCTATTTTAACATGAAACTATGACAACTGATAACAAAATAATGTGAAAAAGAGGAGAAATTGCTCCTAAGGAGCTCTCTAACTTCAGGAGTCAAATTACATATTCATTTGTTAAATGTGGTTGTTCAATTTATTGTTTTCCTAACTCTCTCAACTCTGATATGTCGAGATACGGATATCTCGAAGTCCCTTGGAATTCGAGATAACGAGAGTCGACTGTACCTTCCTTTTAACATTCATGTGAATTAAAGATACATCACGAAAACACGCCTATATAATATTGACCCCCTTAAACCCCACTTTTATATAGTACAACTGGGGTTTACAGGGGTATACATTATTTTTCTAATTTCTGCTAAAAACATAGATTGTGGGTACTCGCTAGAACCGCCTCGCCGAGGCGGTTCTAACGAGTACCAACAATCTATGTTTTGAGCAGAAATATGAAAATATCAGAGTTTTTTTTATCTCAAAATTTTCAGTTTTTGGAGGTGAAATTTTCTTTATATTTGAATAGGCGTGTTTTCGTAATGCATTCAGTTAAGTGTTCCTTTTGTGTCTGTTCAATTGTATTTGTCTGTCTATCCCTTTGATATTGGGTACTTGATGTGGATTTGATTTTATCAGTTCCATAGTTCACTTACTTTACTGTAACATGCTTAGATACCGCTTATTCTCTAATATTCTGTTATGTTTTAGGAATGTGTTTTGTGCTTTGTGCAACGGATACACCCTAACAAGAGTAATACATTATGTAAGACAAGGAGCGGGTGACGGCTTCAAGTATCCGTTCTCAAGTCTTTTGGCATTCGAAAGAAAATTTTCTAAGATTGAGCCATCGGACAAGACGTGCGCTGATGGATTTGTTTTCGATACAAGACAGGTATCTGCTTTAAGAGCTCACACTTTTCTTTTGTCTTGTGATCTAATTGGTTGTTGTGATTGCAGTTGCCAGATGAAGGCAGCGAATAATTGTACAACAATACAGGTGAAGATACACAGGAAATGCCCATTACGAAAACATGCCTATTCAAATATACTGAAAATTTTACCACTAAACAATGAAATTTTAAGATAAAATATTCTGATATTTTTCATATTTCTGCTCAAAACATAGATTGTGGTACTCCTTAGAACCGCCTCAAATAAGAAAAATAATATATACCCCTGAAAACCCAAGTTTTACTGCATAAAAAAGTGGGGTTTAACGGAATCAAAATTATATAGGCGTGTTTTCGTGATATGTACAACAATAAAGGTAAAGATACACAGGAAATGCCACAATCACGTAGCACAGACTTTCCCGGGCACCAAAGGAGAAATAAATAATGACAAATACTGCTTTAGAACATAGATTGTGAGTACTCGTTAGAACCGCCTCGCCAAGGCGGTTCTAACGAGTACCCACAATCTATGTTTTGAGCAGAAATATGAAAACTACCAGAATTATTCATCTGAAAGTTTTCAGCTTTTGGTGGTAAAATTCTCAATATATTCGAATAGGCGTGTTTTCGTATGGCGTAAAAAAATAGCTGTGTTTCCACTAACCCGACCGACCCTGTTTCAAACACCCGACTCTGCTATTTTTTATCAGTAAAAATGTTTTGGAGACTTCATTAAATATAAAGATATCTTATTATAATATTGAGTCAGCGCACGACAAAATCTACAATAAGATTTGTGCGACCAGCGAAGACTCTGATCAGCCTACTCATCCGCGCGGAAGGCTCAGAGTCGTCATTGATCGCATTGGCAGCCTCCGGGCTATCCAACAGGAGATAAACAAGAATTCTTGCTATACTGGGTGGATGTGCAGGCTGATCAGAGGCCTTGCAGATCACACATGCCTTATTGTAGATTACGTCTTTAATAAGACGACCGAATAAACCTGGTAGATGTCCCGCCACATTTTGCAAGATAGACAACTTTTGTAATTGCCTGTTGGTGTTCCTGCACATGTAGACCCTTCGGAAAAGGGGTCTATCCTAAAAAAAAAAAAAAAAGAAGACATGAATTTTGAGAGAGTTGTCCCCCTTGAAGGTGTATCAATTCCCTTTAATTATAGAAATAATGCACCAGTCATTTGAAACCCTGGCCCGTAGGGGCCGGGGATAATGGGGCTTAAGTGTCGTGATTTAACCTCCGATGAGTCCTGGCAGTGCCGTAGATGTGTCAAGGTATTATTTTCCCGTCAAATGTTTTGCATACATAAATTAGATTCACATCAACCTCAAACTTTAGTTTTCTAACAACCTGGGCCCAGTTGTTCAAAGCTAACGACGTCGTTAGTTAACGATTCGTTAAAATTTACATCGAGTGATACGCAAATATTCTGAAATTTTTTGCTGAAAAAATGTGAGTAGCTTTTGCATTGCAAAAGCTACTCACATTTTTTCAGCAAAAAATATCAGAATATTGTATATTGAATCTGCTAAAACAGTTAACGAAATGACCCTTAAAGAGCTCGTTAAGCTAACGACGCTTTGAACAACTGGGCCCTGGAACCTGGCTTATACTGTCAAAGATACTTTAACTTTGAATTTAGCTGTATCGAGTAAACAAGACCTTTTACCATGAAAAAGATACAGGTTGATTTTTGTAACTGAGAGCAGGCTATTCTAGGAAACAAACAAAAATGGCCCCGGGGTGGAGGGGCTTTAATTAGGGATTTTACCATAAATTTATCCCGGCAGTGCAGGACGTTTAGCAGAAGCCCCTCTATTCCTCGGCCCCGTAGGGGCCGGGACTACAAATTATCGGTGCATAATTACCAACCAGCACTGTCAGCATTTCGGAAGCACACAATTAGAGTATAATATATCGGCGAACAGAGGAGAACGATTAAACCGCTGATGCATCGGTCAAACTGTAAACTTTCTCTTTACAAATGACGATACGACCGCTGTCCATCAACACCTACATTCAATGGAGCATCTATTTGTTAACCTTTAAAACATGACATGCGATGAGGACCAAGAACAAGCTGTATAAATGCACAAAATAACCATAAGGGCGAGGTTTGGCGCCACTAAAACCAAATTTAAGTCCTTCCCCACCCCTGTAGTGTGGGCCGTTCCGAGGCGGTATTTCTGTTGCAGTTTGTTTTTGTTTGTTCGTTCTATTTTCGATGAAGTGCTGTATTTGTTCAAATGCCACTATCACGACGCAAGTCCTCCCAAGGCACCAAAAGAAGGAGATGCATGGAACAAACAATGACAAGTGAAACGCCACATATCAAACTACCGACGCACAAATAAAGAAAACCCGTAAGTAACCGCCCTGGAAAGGTCAGCAGAAAAACTACTGCGGGATTGCGAGTGGGGGGGGGGGGGGGGGGGGAACAGGGGTGGGGTGGGGGGGGCAAACCAGTTTTATTCACCAGATCCCGTGATTTAGAAAGTTTGTGTTGCGTGCTTCTGACCTGTCCCGGGTATTTCCATATTTAGTTTACTAACCAAAACCTGCAATATTTTGCATGCCATAGAAAAATTGTGAAATAAATATGTTTAAACTAAAACTTGCAAAAGACCGAACAATGAAGAATCTACCAAAGTAAATAAGTGAACCCGGAAACTGATACAATCAGATCCACATCAAGTTCTCAACATCCATGGGAAAGACAAACAAATACAATAAATCAGACACAAAAAGAACAGAGGCAGCCCTTACCCAAGAGGTGGCAACTCAACTTAACTGAATAATATATATAATTGTAAGAAGAAAAAAATGCATGTGAAATCTCCAGAACATTTACAAAAAAAAATATATATATATATAAAACGGTACCGTCTTGGAACGGTCAGTAATCATTACGAAAACATGCCTATTCAAATATAATGAAAATTTTACCACCAAAAAATGAAAATTTTCAAAATAAAAAACTCTGATATTTTCATATTTCTGCTCAAAACATAGATTGTGGGTACTCGTTAGAACCGCATCGACGAGGCGGTTCTAATGTGTACCACAATCTTGTTTTTGAACAGAAATAAGAAAATTAATTTATACCCGCGTAAACCCCAGTTTCACTATATAAAAGCTGGGTTTAAGGGGGTCAAAATTATATAGACATTTTGCCTCATTAAATCACTATCTATTTTTACGGGATCCCAATCCTCGCTATCTGCTTCCATAGTGGTAAAAACATATATTGGTTCAGTCTGCGTGGAGGTCTTCTTACTCATCCATGAGTCCTTACAAATCTCAAATAGAGTGAACGAGTTTCGCTATTTATTCTGAACAAGTATTAGCTTTCACAAAAAGCTCGATCTACGCGTAGAACAAAATAAATGTTAAAACTTATTTTAATACGGAATAGTCATAAGTTCTTAACGTGCAAATCATTATTTAATCGGCTAAATACCATGATGCGAACGGTGAATTCCATAGGTCTACATAACGTTTTGTCTCATTGGCCTCTACAAGAATGACTCTCACATGAAAAAATACATGTAACAACAGCTAATTTCACTTCGCTTCTAGGCATACCTCATCGAAACTAAAATAAGATGTTAAGAATATCGAATTTGTCACGTTGTCCCGGGAATGCTATGATTTGCGCTTAGCAGTACCAGTGCAACCACCCGCTTTAAAAGTGAAATTGTCAAAATTAATGTATACCCCATAACATTTGATAAAGAGCTGCAATTTCAACTGTAGAATATCTACATAAGTGTGGTATGCCGAAACAGTGTATGTGAGTAGAGAATGCCTTCTGCATATGATGATTCTCAATAAATATCATTCTGTTCTATTCTATTCAGTGTTCCAGCCAGTCCCGGGTTCAAGTAGTAGACAACAAGCAAAGGTCAATGATGCATTGCGGATCAATAATGGATCACTTCCGTGTCTCTCCTCAGCAACGGGCGTAGACAGCAAGCCATTTTATGGGCTAAAGCAAAAAAAAAAAAAAAAAAAAAAAAAAAAAAAGAGGATATTTACTCTTTTGAAGGAAATAACATAAATATTTTCATCGAGTGCAATGAAATCATCAATATTTTCACAAGTGCGAAGCACGAGTGGAAATTTGAATGATTTTATTACACGAGATAAAAATATTTATGGCATTTACCTCAAAAGAGTAAATTTTCTTTTTATTTATTCTTACGTAACAACTGACGTCGCCAAACAAAACGTAAACGTTATAATGTCGACGTTCAGTAGCTACCACATTATGCACTAGACCGACAAAACCAAATTTTCGTCCAATCGAATAATTTTGGCACTGAACTTTTCCCCATTTTCTAATTAAACAAATGAAAACCAACCCTTGATAATTTTATTCAGAAACAGAGAATTTACAAATAATCGAAGTGGCCATTTGCATCTGGTCGGGTAACAATTTAGACTTCAGCCGTATTCCGAACCGATCAGTGAAAATAAGATCGACTTGTTATTTTTCACTTGTGAAAATATCATATTCTTTCACTTGTGAAATCAACACTTTTATTTATTTTAGATGTGCCCTGATTTCACTGCTAAATATAAAACTCGAATATGCAGTCGAAGGCACGCCAGCGCAAATCCTTTTGGTAAAATTCCACCCAGTGGTTTAAGAGGATATGGCGGGACGGACAGGTGGACGAAAGCCGGACAAATGGACAGACAATGCACGGAAAAATCTCGCACACCCTTACCATGAGGAGAAATGATATAATGATATAGCAAGTTTGGTTGAATTCCACCCAGTGGTTTAAGAGGAAACACATGACGGACAGATGGACGGATGACAGACGCATGGACGAACGGACGCACTGAAAAATAATGTTGCTCTCACACACTCTTACCATGAGCAGAAGCGACGTAGCAAGTTTGGTTGTGTTCCGCCCTGTCATTTAGGAGGTGATAGCGTGACGGATATATGGACGGACGAAGGACATTTTAATGAATAGGTACTTATGTGGTTATCCAGAGTAATTTTGATACTTATGTGACAATTTTATAGCCCCGCAAATCGATTTTAGCTACACAATTCAAGATTTTTATGTGTCTACGGAATAAATCCCATTTAAATACATTGAAGCTATCCGTCAGGTACCTAAGCACTTATTTGTGTGTTTGGACGCGCGGACGGACGAAAAGAAAAATAATATTTCTCTCACACACCCTTAACATAAGGGAAAGTGATACAGCAAGTTTGGTTGAATTCCGTGTATCCAAGCACATTTACAACCACTTTCGTGAAAACAGTATAATTATAACTTCATTTCAATCAGGTTTCACTCCCGGAGATTCAACAGTGAATCAGCTAATTTACCTGTATAATACATTCTGTCAAGCTCTAGACTCAGGAAAAGAAGTTTGCGTTGTATTCTGTGACATTAAAAGGGCATTTGATAGAGTATGACATGCTGGATTAATACACAAATTGAAAGTAGCTGGAATATCCGGTAGTGTCTTGAGGGTAGTCCCGGTGTTAGTCTTACTCTTTGTTGCTTTGTGGTTTATTCTACGAGGTGATTTGTTTTATGCCTTACCTTGTGTCATTTTGTTCTTGTGTTTTTCAGTCCTTTTAGCATTGCGATTACCTCGCTTGGGGAAGAGAGTGCTGTACGTTTGTTTGATTTGTGCTTGTTTGGATTTGTCGGTTTCCTCTTTCTCTTGGTGTCTGGGAAGGGCTGCGGTTTGTGATTGTGGCACTCCCTGGACTTTTCTCTTACATTTTAAGCAAGTTTGTTTGAATTCCGCCTAGTGGTTTAAGAGGCGATAGCGTGTCGGACAGATGGACGGACGCACGGACGGATGGTCGGACGCACGGAAAAATATTGTTGCTCTCGCACACCCTTTTCATGAGGGGAAGTGATGTCGTGTTTGGTTGAATTCTACCCAATGGCTTAGGAGGAGATAGCGTGACGGTCAGATGAATGGAGGACGGACGCACGGACGGACGGACGGACACACGGAAAATAATAATGTTCTCGCACACCCTTACCATAAGGGAAAATGATGTAGGAACTTTGGTGAATTCCGCCAATTGGTTTAGGAGGAGACGGACAAAATGGACGGACGCACGGAAAAATAATGTTGTTCTCGCACACCCTTGCCAGGAGGGGAAGTGACGTTGCAAGCTTGGAAGAATTCCACCCAGCGGTTTAGAAGGAGATAGCGTGATTGACAGACGACTGAACGGAGGTGCTCGCAATATCCTAATCGTTTTTTAGGCATAAGGACAATTAATACGTGTACGTAATATCCATGTAACCAAACGCTGTATTTTCCATATTTCTGTTATCCGAGTCTAGCTTTTCCGGATTTGGGCAGGAAATTGGATTATAATAAATATCTTATTTATATGTTTTCAGGACAGGTGCATAGAATTACATTGCTCTACTAGGATGATGCTTAGAGGCCACAGCTGCGAACTAGTTATTACGGATGCGCAGGATACTACATACATGTACACAGTTCGTCTTGACCCAGGGGAGAAGATTCAAATGAATGACGTGTTCATATCTTTGATACAGACACGCTTCATAAAATGGACCCATGATCAGCTTGGAACACTCAGTCTGTTTAAACCATATCCAAGAAATTATTCTGTGACGCTTTGCAATGTGTGGTTTTATAATGGTTTCAAAACCGATTGCACACAACCCTCCGATGACTGCGACGTCTCACAGAACCAAAGACAATATTTTGCCTTCAAAATTGATATTCGCGTTAGTGGATTGCATAACTTTGATAATTTTTATAAGTTCACATCAGTGCTCAAAACTCGTACATTTGACATGCTTATCATTATAAATGAATTAACATATAGGTACTATTCCTTTCGCATTAGTGAAATTAGTCATGGGTTTAGTTTAAAATGGGAAAGGGCGCAAGTGCTAAATTATATTACTGGGTACAACGACACATGCACAGAACATGTTGAATCATTGAATTTAGCGCAATATAAGTCCTGTCCCATGGTACCATTAAAAGCTTCAGAACACGAATTAAAGATAGATGAGTCTACATTAAATTTGCCTGCAATGAACCTGAAACTCACAACATCAGAATACCATTTTGATGATAAGGGTTCCATGGTTTACATCTGCGCTGATTCGTATATTAAACCAAACAATTTGATTTCACAGATTAGGAATTTATCGTCCGCTAACACTGAACATATAATTTCTTTAGTTTTTGTTTCCCTGTCGATAATCTGCCTTTTGTTTTCACTAACGATTTATATGACATTTCCCACCCTCAGAACAATACCAGGCAAAAACAACATGGCTCTCATCAGCAGTCTTATGATAGCTCAGGCGCTGTTTCTCATTAGTAGCTACGGTAGTTTTAAACAAAGATCAGTTATATGTAAAGCTGTCGGTTTGTTAACACACTTCTTTTGGCTAATGTCTGCCTTTTGGATGGGTGTCTGTACTGTTCATGTTTTCTGGAAGTTTTCCAACTTGGCGAGATTAGTGTCTGTGGATGGCTGGAAGATTTTCATGGTGTACATATGTTTTACTTTGGCCAGTTCTGTCGTGTTCGTGCTAGCAAACATCCTTGGGTCTTCTTATACCCAGGCTATAAATGACTTCGGCTACGGAAAATACTCTTGTTACATTACATCTGCTACAATGATTGGTTATACATTTGCTTTACCGCTTGGTTTTGTCATAGTGACAAATATTATCGTGTTCGTAATTTTTATTTGGAAAATGAAAAAGTTGCCTGACTTAAAGAAGGATGTTAGGCACGAGCGTAACGATATTCTAATCTTTGCTAAACTGTCTACTCTGACAGGCATTACGTGGGTATTTGGTTATATATATACCTGGACAAGAATAATGGTGTTCTCATATTTATTTATTGTTCTAAATGCATCGCAGGGAATATTTCTCTGCTTCTCCTTTGTTATTAATAGGCGAGTACTTTACCTGTTAAAGGATAAATTTGGTTCCTTTAAAACTTCCGAAAGTGAGCTTCAAGGATTTTCCCAAAAATGAGCTTTGTACCCCATATGGTGTATCGCTTTTGCCTTCAGTGTTTTGACACCTTTACTGCTTACCATATATGCCCTAATATTTGAGAAAGTATTTTTACTACATTTTGATACGTCCAAAACCTTGGGTTGTATGAGTGGCAAAGAGTATAGCATTTTTGTAGCTCACCAGAGCTAAAGGCTCCGGGGGAGCTTATGGGATAGGCATTGGTCCGTCGTCCGTCGTCATCGTCGTCGTCGGCGTCGGCGTCGCTCACACTTTCAAACGACATCTCCTTTTAAGCCGCTTGGCCAATCAAGAGCAAATTTCATCTGAAGAAACTATCCACTGCGGGATTTAAAGTTTGTGTTTTTTATGAAAATCAGCCATCAAGTTTGGTTGCCATGGCAACTTAAAATTGCCATAGACTGATAATGGGGAAAATAGAAAAAAATAGCATTTGTTATTAAGCTATTGCAGATATTTTGACAAAACTGCTTCAGAAATGTTTATTGAGTGGTGCTCTATTAGGCAGATGATAATTTGGCTCAGTGCTTGATTACCATGGCAACATAGAAGCAAACAATAGAAAAAATATCTATAAAAATCATCTTCTCAGAAACCATATGGAACACAAACATAGGGCTGAGACTTTGCAGAAATATTCTTTGTATTAGCCTCTACAAATGTTGCGTTTTTCATTGTTATTGCTTAAAAGCTCTGGTTTGTATGGTAACAAAGGTGCCATGGACTTATAATGGGAAAGTAGAAAATGGCATTTATTGTTAAGTCATCGCAAATATTTTGACAAAACTTTACAGAAATGCTCCTTGAATGGTCCTCTACCAGGCAGATGATTTTACTGCCCATTCCTGGTTTTGATTGTTGCCATGGCAACCAACATGCAAAAAAGGAGGAATATCTTTAAACATCATCTCCTCAGAAACCATATAGAACATAGGGCTGAGATTTTGCAGAAATATTATTTGTATTAGCCTGAATAAATTTTATGTTTTTCTTTGCTATTGCTTAAAAGCTCTGGTTTGTATGGTAACTTAAAGTTGTCATAGACTTACAATATGAAAATAGAAAAATGGCATTTATTGTTAAGCAATTGCAGATATTTTGACAGAAATGTTCCTTGAGTCGTCCTCTACCAGGCAAGATGATTCTTCTATCCAGTGTTAATTTTTTGAGCTATCTGCTTTTGGCAAAATTTCGTGTCCAGGTTATAACTGCTTTAATGGTTTGAAATATTTTCATGAAAATTCTCAAATATACTTAGCCTGATGACAGTGCGACAAAGAAGAATCATTCTTACTTTCGGTGTTATCTGCCTTTGTTATTGGTTGCCATGGAAACGAAAATGAAAAAAAAAAAATAGAAAAAAAAATACTTAAAAAAAAAAACATCTCCTTAGAAACCATCTGCTTTATGAGGCTGAGATTTTATGGAAATATTCACCTTTTTTTTTTTAACAGGTTTTTTTTTTTTTTTTTTTTTTGTTTGTTTGTTGTTTTTTTTATGAAATTCGGCTCTTCAGTTTGGTTGCTATAGCAACTTAGAGTTTCCATAGACTTAAAAAGTGACATTTACTGCAAAGCCTGTACAGATATTTTGACAAAACTTCATAGAAATGTTAGTGAAGCAATCCTCTATCAGCTATATGATTTTAGGCCTGCTGCTAATTTTTATTGGTTGCCATGGAAACCCAAATGCCAAAAAAAAAAAAAAAAAAAAAACTTAAACGATACGCTCTATGAGGCTGAGACTCTATGAAAATATTCACCATATTACACTTTACAGGTTTTGTGTTCTTTATGAAATTCAGCTCTTTAGTATGTTTGCTATGGCAGCAGAGAGTTTCCATAGACTTATAATGGGGAAAATTGAAAAGCGACATTTACTGCCAAGCCTTTCAAGATGGTTTACCCTACTGACCGTTCTAAGACGGTAGTCCCGGTGTTAGTCTTACTCTTTGGTGCTATGTGGTTTATTCTGAGAGGCGATTTGTTGTATAAAAAAGTTAAGAGAAAAGTCCAGGGAGTGCCACAATCACAAACTTCAGCCCTTCCCAGACCCCAAGAGGAAGAGGAAACCGACAAATCTAAACAAGTACAAACCGAACAAACGTACGAAAAGCACTAAGATTAGCTCTCTCTTCCCCAAGCGAGGTAATCGCAATACTAAAAGGACTGAAAAACACAAGAACAAAATGACACACGGAAAGACATACAACAAATCGCCTCGTAGAATAAACCACAAAGCAACAAGGAGTAAGACTAACACCGGGACCACCGCCTTAGAACGGTCGGTAGAGCAAACCACCGCGGGGTTTAAAGCACTTTTACAGCTAACTAACTTCACCCTGGGTCCCGATGCTACTTTTAATACATAAATACATAAAAATTCGGTTTGTATGTCTTACCTTGTGCCATTTTGTTCTTGTGTTTTTCAGTCCTTTTAGCATTGCGATTACCTCGCTTGGGGAAGAGAGAGCTAATCTTAGTGCTTTTCGTACGTTTGTTCGGTTTGTGCTTGTTTGGATTTGTCGGTTTCTTCTTCCTCTTGATGTCTGGGAAGGGCTGCGGTTTGTGATTGTGGCACTCCCTGGACTTTTCTCTTACCGCTTTTTTTTTTTTTTTTTTTTTTCACTGAAATGTTCCTTAAGCACTGTTCTTTCTATTATATGATTTTAGGCCTACTGCTCATTTTTATTGGTTGCGAAAGAAACCATATTGCAAAAAAAAAAAAAAAAAAAAAAAAAAAAAAAAAAAGAACTACTTAAAAATCATCTCCTCAGAAACAATATGCTGTATGTAGAAATATACTCAACAAAATAATTTAAGGGCCACATAGTCCAAATTTCCATATATACAAACTTTGGCCGGGTGCATGGGCAAAACCACAAGATATCGTAGAAAATTTCTTTAAAAGGAAGCCCTAAAGGAGTGTTTCCAACAAAAAAAATTCATTTTAAATTCGCAAAAAAAAAAAAACACTATTTTTACCCAAAAATTTAAAATTGACATTTTCGCGTCAAAAGTGATGTCTGGGCTCCCAATTGTGAAAACATCATAGAGAAAACCTTATTTTGTTATCAAGAAACGCACATTTTGCTAGAGGTACCCTCTACAGATTATTCGTTGTCTGTGGGGAACTTTCGAGGCATTTTAGCATCTCAAAGGGTCGGCCTCTTTTTCTGGCCATATCTGTGTACCTTTAACTCGAAGGACGGTTGAGTTTGCATGATTTTGTGTGTGACAGAGTATTGTTTTCATTATACAAAGAATTTTTCCGGTATTGTAAAAAAAACTTCATTTTGGGGTAAAAATCGTTATTTTGGAAATTCCCTTTTTCCTTAGAATCCTTTGGTCTGGCATTGTTGGTACCACTGACACTTTTGTAGCTTGCGAACATTTTGAGCTGATTGAAATATAGGGCTGAGACTTCCAGTTTTGCCCATGAAATAATCTTAAAACTCGAGGGTCGCATTTTAGTGATAATCAAAGGGAAAATAAAACTGGTGGCCCTTAAATTATTTTGTGGAGTATATTAACCATATTAGCCGTTACAGGTTTAAAATGTGTTTTTAGCACATCAGAGCCGAAGGCTCCGGCGGAGCCAATAGCAGTTGTCCGTTGTTGTCTGTCGTCCTGCGTCAACACATTCAAATAATATCTCCTCTGATTCCACTGGGCCGATTGCGTCCAAATTCCATCTGTAGCATCCTAGGGCTGGGGCTGCCATGGTTTATAAAAATACATGGCTGCAAGTGGGCAGTGCCTACCTGAGCTCTGGTGAGCATAGTGGCCCATGGGTCTCTTGATTAGAATATTTACTATCACTATATTGCCATGTGGCGGACGAAAACGTCTCTAAGCTTTTCCTCATAATACAGTTTATATTTTCTTGTCGTTTTGGATCATTGAACTTTTTGTTAAGAATAGAATATCGCTCAAGCCGGTGCTAGAGGGGTATGCAATTTTGCATATTACATTATTATATCGTGCTGGTTGTTCATGAACATGCGCAATGCAACTGTGTGTCCAGCAGGCATATAGCGTTGGAAAAAACCGGTCGTTTCAACGTTGAATCAACATCTAGGATATTGATTCAACGTTGTGTGCTTGTATGGAATATAATTGATGATGTAAAAACAGCCCCTTGACTTGTCTCGAATTGCATCGCTCAGGTTCCTAGATTTTATTTCTATTGTGATCCTGTTATGGAGTTTACTTTTTTTCTTTTTCTTTATCTTAATACGTTACGTCAGATGTTTGTTTTTCACGTGCGCATGGATATATGCGAATATCGATATAAGCTGTATTTAACTCTTTCGGTGCCAAATTTCAGACAACAGTTGTCATCAGCTTTTGTTTTTTCTTTATTAACAAACTATCGGTTGGAAAGAAGCATATATGCAACGTTGAAAGACTGAATATCAAACAGCGTAGATCCAGATAAGATGGCTCATTATGAGCTGTCTCATCTGGATCTATGCTGTTTGCAAAAGCCTATTATTATCGCTTGTGGCAGTGAAAGAGTTAAGGTGCAAACATTTATCGCTTGTGTTTACATATATATATACGAGTAACGAATCATTTCATACCAGTAAACATATATGCCACACTCTATACGTGGAATGTCTTTACCAAGTACAACTTCCTTTTGTAGTCAGGAAAGGAATCATAAATGCATATTGCTTGCATTCCAGTCCTTTAAGCTTTGTTCTTGTGTATAAGGAAAATCATAAGCTAGCAAACTATTCACATGAAATGCCAAGTTTTAGTTTCACTGAAAAATTCTAAAAGAAAGGTAGTATGTCTTCTGTTAAAAGTTTGATTAGCGCTTTTAGACACTTAGACAAAAACTGTCTTTCAATCAGATAAATCACTGATTCCTAAAAGAACAACCCATATACATATTTTGGGATAAAGAACTAGAACTATGGAATGGGATTGTCTTTTGTTTAATGAATTATACCTTGCTGCGAGCTATTAATATTCTCTCATAAAGGAGCTTTTTATGGCATATTATTGCCATATTATTAGTTTGATATTAATTCGTGTGCAAGATATCAATTCTTTCACACAAATATTAACTTTTATTTCTTTTTCTTCCGATCAAGTACAGGGCCCACTCTGGAGCATCATCACACTGTGAAATAAAAAAGTCTAATAGATTGTCTTCGGAAACAAAGAACACATTGCAGATAGAAAAATCTCGGTTTTATTGACTCTTCTGAAAAGCAGTAACATCACTTAAACACGCCTATGTAATTTTGACCTCCTTAAACCCCACTTTTATGCAGTAAAGCTGGGGTTTGCAGGGGTATACATTTTTTATTTCTGCTCAAAAACATAGATTGTGGGAGCACGTTAGACGCGCCTCGCGGATGCGGTTCTAACGAGTACCCACAATCTATGTTTTGCGCAGAAATATGAAAAATATCAATTTTTTTTATCAGAAAATTTTCATTTTTTTTTTTTTTTTTTTTTGGTAGTGAAATTTTCAATATGTTTGAATAGATGTGTTTTCGTTATGATGTAGTTTTCTACACTGCTTACGCCCTCTAGCGTATTCATGAGCAGAACTCTAAAGTTCCTCGTGAGGCACAGTATTTATGACTTATAGGAGGATACAGTCCAGTCAGGGGTTAAGTTAACCATTTTACCGGTCCACGGTCGTTCCAGTCCCGGTCCTCGGTCGTTCCGGTCCCGGTCCACGGTCGTTCCGGTTAATATAGCGGTATCGGTCGGTCCGTTCCAATCGCTCCATAATCATGACCGCCGTTCCGTTCCATTCCATTCATTCGTGTTAGCGTTATTGTGATAATAATTTACAATAAAAAAAATCATTCAAATTATTTACTTACAATTAATCTGAATTGCGTGTGAAACAAAACATTCCTAAAATCTGTCTAGCTATCATTTTGAACGATTTACTTATTGAATTATGAATTTCTTTTTTCGTTTAAACTTTAATTCCTAGTTTTTTACGCGACCGCTTAAAACAGGCGACTTTGTGTCGCTTTCGCTATTATTATTATCATTATTTTGTTTAATGCAACGGTTTTAAAAGTTTTTTTTTTTCATACAAACTCTTAATAGTCTCAACTACTGAATTCCAAGCCTGTTTTACCTATTAATCGCTGATGTTTGTTACGTTAACGACATCGCAAAAAAAATTCCATCAGGACGGTTCACCAGTGACCGATAATTCGGAACAAAAGATTGAAAATAATTTCATATTTTGTTGTAAAAAATGCACATCGAACCTATCATCATGCACACACCTCACCCGTATGGGAAAAAAATCAAGTATCGAAATGCATAGAATTTGCTGAGTTAAACTTACGAGAAAATACTTTAATTTTCTGTACTAAATCATTGATCAGATATTTACTGGTGATACGTCTAATGATATCCATTCAACAAAGTAAACATGTCTAATGACATTCATTGATCTTGATGTAAGAATATATATATAGACTCTTGATGTAAGAATATATATACACTAAAGGCAGTTCTAACGAGTACCCAGAATCTGTTTTGAGCAGAAATATGAAAAAAATATTAGAATGTATACCAGTAAAATATTCTGATTCTGTCAGTAGCTGACAACTGCCCTTCTTGAATCAGCGGAAGAGGGAGATTTGTTTGTGTTGAGGTTTTACGGCCCAGTCAACCCAATGGGGTCATGTCAAGCGCGGTCAGTTTACCTTACCACACGTTTACTGGGCAGGCTTAGTCCTCTAAGCGGTTAACCAGTATTGTGCACATTCTTTCGCCAGACACTGACAACTGCCCTTCTTGAATCAGCAGAAGGGAGAGAATGACCATAGAAAATATTTCATGATCAGTCTCCACAAAAGAATGTTGCTGACCTGGGCGGGGGTAGAACCCGCGACCTCCTGGTCTCCAGTCGGACGGCGCATCCAACTGAGCCACCGAGGCCAGTTATCGGAAGAGGGAGGACGTCCATAGAAATGATTTCATGGCGTTCCATTGCCAGTCCCCATGCTCTTAGCTAATGTTGCCGGCCTTGGTGGCTCAGTTGGATCGCCGTCCGACTGAAGACCAGAAGGTCGCGGGTTCAATCCCCGCTGAGGTCGGCAACATTCTTTCGTGGAGATAGATCATGAAATATTTTCTACGGTCATTCTCTCCCTTCAGTTGATTCAAGAAGGGTAGTTGTCAGTTTCTGGCGAAAGGATGTGCACAATACTGGTTAACCGCTTAGAGAACTAAGCATGCCCAGTAAATGTGTGGTAAAATAAACTGACCGGGCTCGACATGACCCCATTCGGTTGACTGGGCCATAAAACCTCAAAACAAACTAACTTTGCTAATGTTGCTAATAGCATGACGGAGAGACAGACTTGCTCTTCTACATCCTGACCATGAGGGGAGGTCATATAGCAAGCTTGGTTCGATTCTGCCCAATGATTTAGATGATAGCCTGTTGGACGGACACCAGACGGACAGAAAAAAATGTTGCTTGCGCACACCCTTACCATGAGAGTAAGTAATGTAGCAATATTGGTTGAATTCTGCCCTGTGGTTTAGGAGATAGAGTGAAGAATAGATGAACGGATGACCAACACATCAAAAAATAATGTTGCTCTAGCACATCTTTACAATGAGGGAAAGTGATGTAGCAAGTTTGGTTGAGTTCCGACCAGTGGTTTAGGAGCCCTGGAGGAGATAACATGACAGACAGATGAAAGGATGCAAAGCCATGGCGGCTATCTTGCATTTCCAAATGAAACTATTTTAGCTATTTTTTTTATCTACAAGTCACCCTGATGACTCCTACAAAGTTTAAAGTCAATTGGCCTTTAGGTTCAGGAGAAGAAGCAAAAAATTGATTTTCAAGATGGCCACTATGGCGGCCATCTTTGGTTTCTAATAGGATAAGTTTTAGTTATTTTTGATCTACGAGTCACCCTTATGCTTCCCACCAAATTTCAAAAAAAATTGGTCTTTCGGTTCAAAAGAAGCCAAAATAGATTTTGAAAATAGCTGCCATGGCGGCCATCTTGGATATACAATCGAAGGGATTTTAGCTACTTTTGATCTACAAGTCACCCCGATGCATCCTACCAAGTTTTGGATCAATTTGCTTTTAGGTTCAGGAGAAGTAAACTTTTTTGATCTATAAGTCACCCTGATGCTTCTTACCAAGTTTCGAGTCAGTTTGCCTTTCGATTCAGGAGAAGAAGTGAAAAATAGATCTTCAAGACTGCCGCCATGGCGGCCATCTTGGATTCCAATCGGAACTATTTTAGCTATTTTTGATCTACAAGTCACCCCATGCTTCCTACCAAGTTTCGAGTCAATTGGCCTTTAGGTTCAGGAGTATAAGCAAATAATAGATTTTCGAAATGGCAGCAATCTTGGATTTCTTATAGGAATAATTGCTATTTTTGATCTACAAGTCATCCCGATGCTTCCTACAAGTTTTCCAGTCACTTGGCCTTTTGGTTCAGGAGAAGAAGCGAAAATATTTTCAAAATGGCCGCCGTGGTGGCCATCTCGCATTTCCAAACAGAACGATTTTAGCTCTCTTTTATCTATAAGTCATCCCGATGCTTCCTACCAAGTTTCAAATCAATTGGCCTTTCGTTTCAGGGGAAGAAGAGAAAAATAGATTTTCAATATGGCGGCCATGGTGGCCATCTTGGATATCCTATTGGAATGACTTTAGCTATTTTTGCAAGTCACCCCGATGCTTCCTACCAAGTTTGGAGTCAATTGGCCTTTCAGTTCAGAAGAAGCGATTAAAAGATTTTCAAAATGGCCACCATGGCAGCCATCTTGGATTTCCGATCGGAACTATTTTAGCTATTTTTGATCTACAAGTCACCCCGATGCTTCCTACCAAGTTTTGAGTCTGTTGACCGTTAGGTTCATGAGAAGAAGCAAACAACAGATTTTCAAGATGGCCTCCATGGCGACGATCTTGGATTTTCTATCAGAATGATTTTAGCTATTTTTGATCTAGAAGTCACTCCAATGCTTCCTACCATTACCAAGTTTGGAGTCAGTTGGCCTTTCGGTTCATGAGAAGAAGCTAAAAATAGATTTTCAAGATGGCTGCCATGGCGGCTATCTTGGATTTCTGACTGGAATGATTTTAGCTATTTATCATCTACAAGTCATCCCCGATGCTTCCTACTAAGTTTCGAGTTAATTTTGGTTCAGGAGAAGATGGCTGCCATCTTGATGTCAGATCAGAATGATTTTTGCTATTTTTGATCTATAAGTCACCCCAATGCGTCCTACCAAGTTTCGAGTCCACTGGCCCAGGGGTGTAGGAGGACTAGGCTTTTGAAACAATTGTTGAAGGCGAATGACGAACGACAGACAAAGTACGACGGACATTGACTGATCACAACAGCTCACCTTGAGCACTTTGTGCTCAGGTGAGCTAAAAAAGGTGGCTACCTGTATTCAATTTATAGATAACTCCCAAATTCTTGATGTATATACATATCTCAGTCATTGATGGTTGGGAAATCTAACCTCGGTGGACATACATGCAGTCAGTATGTCAGTCAAGATACTGTTCATCTTATACATAGGTATGTCAACTGACACATATATCTTCACCAACACACTTGGCTTTAAGTCTATTGACATGTAAATGGCTATATGTGATAAAGATTTTGTATTCAGAGCAGCATTAAAGATACAAATAAGATATATAGGTCTATTGTGGGGTTCTTGCATGGAGAAAAGGTTGGCAAACTGCAGTCATATCTGGAATCTAAATCAGAAGATAAAAGTATTTTCAAACCCATTATTCTTGGCAAAGATCTGAATGGTTTTTGAATGGGGTGGGGCATACCACAGTCCACTGGGGACCGATTGTTGGTGTCTTATCATAAGGAGCAATAATATATATATGTTTAAGTGAGTGGGATCTCAACAGTGTCAGAGATATTAAGGTTTATGTGAACTGGATGGGGTGGGGCATACACCTGGGGACCCAGAGTCAGTGTCACTGAATGCATCTTATCATACTGAACAACAATATATGTTTGATATTTGTTTCTGAATGGTCTCTGAGATATTAAATCTTACATGGAGGAGATTTGTTTGTTTGTGTTGAGGTTTTACGGCCCAGTCAACCCAATGGGGTCATGTCAAGCGCGGTCAGTTTACCTAACCACACGTTTACTGGGCAGGCTCAGTCCTCTAAGCGGTTAACCAGTATTGTGCACATTCTTTTGCCAGAAACTGACAACTGCCCTTCTTGAATCAGCGGAAGGGAGAGAATGACCGTAGAAAATATTTCATGATCAATCTCCACGAAAGAATGTTGCCAACCTCGGCGGGGGTTGAACCCGCGACCTCCTGGTCCCCAATCGGACGGCGCATCCAAATGAGCCACCGAGGCCAGCATCAAACTGATTAAAAGTACAACACAATAACAATGAAACAAAATCTAAAACCAGAGAAATATTTATTCTTGGTAATTTTCTTTCAAAATGATGTCTGATAGCAAGTATTTGCTAACTTCAAATTCCTCTCTAATTTCAGTTCTTGATATCCATTCTCATTGTTCAGAATACTGTAGTCACTTTCTGTCAAAAGTTAATAGATAGCTCCAGATAAGAGGGGTATCCCCATATTTTTTTCTTATTTCTCCATGAAAACCTATGTTGTGGGTACTCATCAGAAGTGCCTTGGCGACAACCTTCTGATAAGTACCATAACATATGTTTTGTGGAGAAATAAGAAAAATATCAGTTCTTTTTAACAGAAAAAAATGCCTTATCTGGGGCTGTGTTAACAGTTCCTGTTTGTATGCTGTAAGAATTTAATTTAAAATCTGAAACATGCTATCAGGAAAAGCAAACATCCATAAACGTGGATCCTTTCAGTAGCATTCCAATATTCTTTGCATCTTTTTTAAAGTCAAGAATATTCTTTTTGGAGTTGGTTTCAAGAGGATGAATGTCTTCTGCTGTCTTTGAACTCTTTGTTTCCAAAATCAAATCAAATCCAAGGTAAGGCCTACATCATGTCCTGCTGCTATTTTAATGCCTGAAATAACAGAAAAAATGCACAAATTATTACAGTTGTTCATTACACCCCCCCCCCACCACCCCACCCCCCTGCGTACTATGAACAATCTAAATATTTGGAGTCATGCCTAGCTCACAGCTCTTATTTTCCTATCACATCTACATTGCATGAGGGACCATATACAGTACATTAATGTTATCAGAATCAGATTAAAGTCTATTAAGCAAAATACATATTGAATTGTAAGAAATACAAAGGGGCATAGTTCTAAGAAACTTGATCCCACAGTCCTTAATTTTTTGTCACATATGTCTTGAATGAGGGACCATGTGTGGTATAAATTTTATGAAACTCACACAAATGGTACAGAAATTGTTACGCAAAATACATATTTAACTGTAGTTACAAAGGGGCATAACTCTAATAAACCTGATTCACAAATCCAATTTTCCTATAACGCCTGCAAAGCCTGACGTCCAAGTGTGACAAATTATATCCAAATGAAATTATATCCATATGAGACTGAAGATACGGAAGTTATGAAGCAAAGTCTTACTTGTTGACAAAAGGATGGAAACGAGGACTGCAAAAACTATATCCCTTTAAATAAGCAAATAAATGCATAAATAAAGTGTACAAGTTTGTCATATATTATACCGCATTTATTCAAAACTAAACTAAGCGGTAATAAGCCCCAGGGCATTGCAATTCTTATTGCCAAAATGACAGTATTAATTAAATCCAAATTTGGGGCAAAAATAAGATATTTGGATGGCTTAAACTCAGTTTTGCATGTGTATAATAATGGATTTCACCTACCAAAGTAGGAGAGGTGTGACTAGATATAATGGGGCTTATTTTAGTACAAATATAGTATGTACATGTATTCAGTCTCATACGCATTTTAAACTTTAACACTTTGTACTAGTATAGATAAAATCATCATGAAACTTAATTATTAGTGATATTTTTCACAAAAAATAAAACTTTACCTTTCACTAAGATTGAAATTTCTGTTTGATTTGGAGTTTTGCAGCCCAGCAAAAACTGTCAACTTCATGTGCAGCCAGTCAATTAACCTACTTAAACTTTTCTGGGCAGACTTAGTCCTCTAGGCAGAAATCAGTACTTTGAGCACCAGTACTTTGTGTGCAGACTTTCGCCAGAAAGTGACAACCGCCATGGTTCTTGAAGCAGGAGAAGGGGGAGAAAGACCATAAAAGTCATTTCATGTCTAATCCATCCATCCCCACAAAAGTTATGGGACCTAGCTAGGATTTGAACATTTAATTCCTGGATCTGCAGGCAGTTGTGCTATTGACTGTCCTGTGGAGCTTGGTCCACACATAGAAGGAAGTGTGACAGAACCTTGGCCCTAGAATGGTCAGTATAAAACTACTTGGAGTGGGAGGGTGAGTTTGGGTAAATCAATTTTACTGGTACCAAATCTTCACTCCATGTTCAAATGATGTAAGTAATATACAAAATAATTATTCAGCTTGCAAAGAGGCTCCCTTATTAGGAGAAGTTTGGCAATTCATTATTTTTTTAATGCTTGTGTTTAGATTTTTTTCTTATGAGTTGACAATGCACAAATCTATTCTAAGGGATTGATTAATCTGTATTCCCTCACCTTTTCTATTTTTTATAGAATGGAAATGCCAAAGATTAGAAAAGAATATTTTACATCAGCATGAACATGGGTTTTAGAGAAGGCAGATATTATGGTGCTCTGGAAAAGACGGGAATAAAATCATGGAAAATAGTCTTACTGCTTCAGTGGTTTTGTTATTTAAAAAAAAAAAAAAAAATAAAATGGCCACTGGTCATAACACACAAACTAGAAAATCATCAAGATGATTATAATTCACATCACTCCACTTTTTATGGAGAAAATGTAATTTAACCACTTTCCTATTTTAAGTCTGTGGGCATTATATACTTTTAAAATATTCAGAAAAGCAGGTCTGTGCAAACAGTGATGACCTTCATCAAACTGCTCCTACAAGATCTGGGTCTACACTCTTTGCCATATTCTATCAGAAATATTTACATGCTGGATAAAATATCTGTAAATCATGGTGAATAATCCAAATATATTTAGTAATTATGGTATAATTGTACAAAAAATAATAATAAAACAAAATAAACAAAACAACAATCCCTGAAGTTCTACATACCTATTTTTTTTTTTTTTGAACATGCGACCTTAAAGTTAAAACACACCTATTTTTAATTGGCCATATCAGTATTTTAATTATTTTTCACTGAAATCTGAAACGAGTAAATAAACTTGTTACTGTTGGAATAAATAAAGCACCTTATTTGGAGCTCTGATCTTTTATATCTTAATCTGCATTTTTAGGGCCTCCACACCAGACCTGTTGTGCTCCAGAGAAGATAAATTTTATTTTAGTTTATTTCATTTTTTTCTCAAAAAAAAAAAAAAAATCAATTGATTTATTTTATTTAGAACTCCATTAAAAGCGTTTTTAATGGGGTCCACGTTAGACTTGCCTCAGTGGCATAAGTCTATTCATTCATTTGGACTTATCTGGACAATGCCAACTTATCTGGGGCTACAAATCACTTAGCTTCTGTCCATTTTTAACTCTAATCCCTTTGTCTATTTGGGTACCATAAAACTTACAATATCCTACCATTTTATAACCATATAACTTCCTGTATATACACAGATACACAGCCTATTATATTTAACAAAACCACACACAACAGTGAAATTGTTTTCTACACAAAATTTATATTTTCATTTATTTCATTTGTTCAACATTCAAATGTAAGAATACATGGCATTTCATTGAAAAGACATTTTGTCCAAATGACATTTCCTCTAATAGAAATTATAAATGGCATTTCACTGAACATGATATTTGTCTCAAATTTATCTCTAGTGTCCACATCACGAAAACATGCCTATATAATTTTGACCCCCTGAAACCCCACTTTTATATAGTAAAACTTAGGTTTACAGGGGTATAGATTATTTTTCTTATTTCTACTCAAAAACATAGATTGTGGGTACTCGTTAGAACCGCCTCGCCGAGATGGTTCTAACGAGTACCCATAATCTATGTTTTGAGCAGAAATATGAAAAAATATCAGAGTTTTTACCTGAAAATTTTCGGTTTTTGGAGGTGAACATTTCTATATATTTGAATAGGCATGTTTTCGTAATGAGGTGGGTAAATGTCTGTGTAGGTAAATGTCCAGGTGTAAAACTGTAAATATCCTCCAAGCCACAACCAACCCCCCCCCCCTGCCCCACACCCCACCCCTCCAACCCCATCACCACCCCAACATGTTCCCCTGATACCAGCATCCCATTTTTTTACTATATAAAGCATAAATTTCTTTTTAATCCTCAGAAACAGTTTTGGTACTCATCACGAAAACGTGCCTATATAATTTTGACCCCCTTAAACCCCACTTTTATATAGTAAAACTGGGGTTTATAGGGGTATACATTATTTTTCTTATTTCTGCTCATAGATTGTGGGTACTCGTTAGAACTGCCTCAGCGAGGCAGTTCTAACGAGTACCCACAATCTATGTTTTGAGCAGAAAAATGAAAAATATCCAAATTTTTTCTATGAAAATTTTCATTTTTTTTGTGGTAAAATTTTCAGTATATTTTGAATAGGCATGTTTTCGTAATGTGTAACATTTTAAGTAAGCAGTCTACTAAAAAAGAGGCAGACATAAACTTTGCATTTTTAGGTTTGAGGTTGTGTCTTTGATTTGCTGATAACTTAAACTTGAAATAAGAGCAGACAACATTTATAAAAGATTTCTCTTTTTCATCACAAAACAAATATGATGTTTCATACAAACTGTCTCTAAGAAGACAATTTGAATGAAATGTCAAGCCTTATTTTGTGGGAAAAATCACAGATACTTGGGGTCAGTACGGCAGTGCAGGCCCAAAAAAAATATCTTGTATATATTTTTTTCTCAAGTTATTGCTCGGCTGCAAATTCTAAGTCGAAAAAGGGGCATAACTTTTGCAAAATGCCTGGTAGGGGTAAAATAGTTTGGTAGATAAAGCATGCAAAACCAGATTTTAATGATGGTTATGAACTTTAAAATTGGATATGTAAGCCATGGCTATAATCTAGATAAAATGAGGTATCAAGGTAATATTTTTCTTATTTCTACATGAAAACAAAGATTGTACATACTCATTAGAAGCACCTTGATAAGGTGCCTGTAATGAGTACCTCAAGTGCTCAACATACCATATTTGGCCTAGTTACCACACTGTGCGCTTAGGTTTTTCAAAAATGCTAGAAAGGCTTGTGGAAAGTATGTACCTACTTATATTAAGGAAACACTTTAAATAAAACAGTAAAATGATAATACCTCACCATTATCATGTCAAGGGGAGATAACTGTCAAAAACTGAAGAAATGTACCCATTAGCAATCCCAAACCAGATTAAAATATCAATGGAAATACAAAGTGGGTGAAAATCCTTTGAGATTTACTCAAGCTATTGTCCTGAAAAGAATATGTGGCTGTGCAACGGGCAGAATACTCTGTCAAAAATTGGCGAAATTTGCCCATAAGCAATCCCGAATCAGATCTCCATAATAGATATGTACCACTTTGGTAAAAATCCGTTGACATTAACTGGTTATCAATATTGACTTGCTGCGGGCAGAAAACTGTCGAAAATTTATGAAATTTGCCCATTAGCAATCCCAAACCAGATCTCTACAATATCGATACAAACACTAAGTTTGGTGAAAATCCATTAATAAATTACTCAAGCTATCATCTGGCAAAGAAAAGTCAGGTTTGTCTCAGACATAGATAGCTCAGTCTGTCAGAAATTAGCAATCCCAAACCAGATCTCCACATTAAGATTGATTGACTGTGTTGGGGTTTAACGACACGTCAATCCTTGTGGGTCATTTATGTCGTCTCCCAGAGAAAGGGAGGAGATGAAAGAAAGGGACAGGGAAGAAAGAGGAACAGGAATGAAAGGAAAGAAGCAGAAGAAATGAAAATTTTCCCCCTCTTCCTTAACTGCTACAAGGACAGCAGGCCTTGCCCAACTGTAAGCCAATATTAGTTGCCCCAGTGACATAAGACACACGACACCTTCGCACCACCCAACCACCCCTTCCACATTATAAATGAACACACCAAGTTTGGTGAAAATCCATTGATATTCACTTAGGTTATCATCTGGAAACAAAAATAAGGACGGAGGGATGGAACTATGATAGATGGATTGATAGAGGGACACTCGTACAACCAATGTGAAACCATAATACCCCACCACTATCATGTGGCAGTGTATAAAAAGAAAAAGATCTGCTAAGGGCTCATCAAATGATGCTTGTATGATGTTTTTGTGTTGTTTTTTTGCTGATTTTTTTTTTTTTTATAAAAGCATATGTTGTGGGTACTCATTTGAACTGCATCAACAAATCATAGAAAGCAGACATAAAAAACTGGTAATTATCTTGAAACTATAGAATGGTAATTTTGGTAAAGGGCATTAGAGGAACATTTCTGTGAAATTATTTTGAAATCAGGCCATTAGCCTGGGAGATGTCCTTTAAAAGTTTTTTTTTTCCTTTTTAGCTCTGGCGGCCATTTTGTTCTGCTGAGCGAAACCATTTTAGCAATATTGGTATAATTCCTGTAAAATTATTTCAAAATCCATTAACCGTATAGGAGGAGAAGTCTCTTAAGTAGATTGTTGATAGATCAGGCCTCCTAGTGGCCCACTTTGAAAATATAGGTTTTTATGTAGGTTCTTCTTACTCAAAATATAGGTTATTTACAGGTTTTTCAATAAAAAATATAGGTTAAAAAAAGGTTCTTCCAAACTCACATAGAGATTTAAAACTGAAGAAGAAATATTTGATGAATTTTTGCACCACAATTATTCAGATAAAGTTGATCTGAATTTTACATAGTCTGAGCGAGCGAAGCGAGCAAGGAAAAAAAATACAATTTCTTGACAGTTTTCATCACTTTTTTGGGACTAAAAAGTAAAAATAGTAGGGCATTTTGAAGAAAAGTTAGGGTTGAGTCGCGAGAAGGTTCAAAAAGTGAAAAATATGTTTTTTCATGAAAATACAGGCTTTTTATAGGTTTTATGAACAAAATAAAGGTTCTATAGGTTTGACACAAAATTATAGGTTATTATAGGTTTTATAGGTTTCGCAAGGAGGCCTGATAGATGCATGACTGTCTTCTCCCTTTTCTTTTTTTTAGCTCTGGTGGCTATTTTGTTCAGCCAAACGGAACCATTTTAACAATTTTGGTAAAGGGTCATAAGAGGGACATTTCTGTGAAACTATTTTGAAATTCGGTCATAGGCCTGAGAGGAGATGTCGTTTAAAAGTTTTTCTATTTTTAGCTCTGACCGCAATTTTGTTTCAGAGTGGAACCAGTTTAGCAATTTTGGAAAAGGGGCATTAGAGGAACATTTCTGTGAAATTAAATTGAAATCGGGCCACTGGCATGGGATTTGTTGTTTAAAGGTTTTTTTTATTTTTAGCTCTGGTGGCCAGTTTGTTTTAGGAGCGGAACTATTTTAGAAATTTTGGTAGAGGGTCACTCAAGGAACATTTAAGTAAAATTATTTCAAAATCCATTTACCGGTTTAGGAGAAGATGTCTCTTAAGTAAATTGTTGACAGAGGCATGACAGTCTACACCCTTTTTCTATTTTTAGCTCTGGCTGCCATTTTGTTCAGCAGAGCTAAACCATTTTAGCAATTTTGGTAAAGGGGCATTAGAGGAACATTTCAGTAAAATTATTTTGAAATCGGGACCTTGGCCTAATAGAAGAAGTCGTTTAAAAGGGTTTTCCTATTTTTAGCTCTGGTGGCCATTTTGTTTAGTGGAGCGGAACCATTTTAGCAATTTTAGGTAAAGGGGCATGAGAGGAACATTTCTGTGAAATTATTTTGAATCGGCCACTGGCCTGGGAGGAGATGTCTTTTAAAGGTTTCTTCTATTTTTAGCTCTGGTGGCCATTTTGTTTAGCAGAGCAGATTTGGTAAAGGGGCATGAGAGGAAGATTTCTGTGACATTATTTTGAAATCAGGCTATAGGCCTGGGAGGAGATGTTGTTGAAAGGTTTTCTATTTATAGCCCTGGCAGCCATCTTGTTTAGCGGAGCAGAACCATCTAGGCAATTTTGGTAGAGGGTCATCTAAGGAACATTCCTGTGAAATTATTTCAAAATCCATTCAGTGGACTGGTCTAGGAGGAGATGTTGTTTTAAGATTTTCTATTTTTAGCTCTGGCTGCCATTTTGTTTAGCGGAGCAGAACCATTTAGGCAATTTTGGTAGAGGGTCACCCAAGGAACATTCCTTCCTGTAAAATTATTTCAAAATCCATTCACCTGTTTAGGAGGAGATGTCTTTAAGTAAAAAATTGACAGACGGACGACCGACAAAGACTGATCACAAAAGCTCACCTTGAGCCTTTGGCTCAGGTGAGCTAAACAATATACCTATTATAAAATAAAATTTGCACACTATTACCTCTAGACAATATGCTGACAAAAGTTTACGAAATTACGAAAAGGGACATAACTCTGCCAATATTTGGTGTACCGGTACTGTATCCTCAAAATAATATGCGCTGCTCCACATCATCCTGTAATTATTTAAGAAGTTTCAGCTTGATCGGATGTAAACTATAGGAGTTAGCCAGAAACGAAAAATTTTCAAAGGAGTATAACTGTGCTTATATTTGGTGTACTGTAACACTGAAACAATATACGCTGTTCCACATCATGGTAATTACAAATGAAGTTTCAGCTTGATCAGATGTAAACTGTAGGAGGAGTTAGCCGGAAACAAAAAGTTTACAGAAATTTTCAAAGGGGCATAGCTCTGCTAATATTTGGTGGACTGTAACCTAGAAACAATATGCCTTGCTCCACATAATGGTCTAACTATAAATTACATTTCAGCTTGAGCGGATGTAAAGTGTAAGAGAAGTTGACCTGAAACAAAAAGTTAACGGAAATTTTCAAAGGGGCATTACTCTGCTAATAGTTAGTAGACTGTAACCCCGAAATAATGTGCGCTGCTCCTCATCATGGTCTAACTATAAACCAAGTTTCAGCTTGATCGGATGTAAACTGTAAGAGGAGTTAGCCAGAAACGAAAAAGGTTATGGACAGACGCCATACCCCGTAACATAACAGTCCCGTTTTTCAAACAGGCATATAAAAATTGATGAAACTTGCCAATTAGCAATCCCAAAGCAGATCTCCACAATTTTCAACCTCCTGATCACCAGTCGGACACACATCCAACTAAGCTACCAACGCCAGCTCATATATTCATGAAATAAATATCAACCTCAAGAGGGATTTGAACCTGGAATCTCATGTTCCAAAGTCAGGAGTGTCCAACTGACAATCTCCCTTCTTGAATCAGCAGACCGGGAAGAATGATGGTAGAAATTATTTCACGATCAATCTCTTGATGAGGTAGGCTGCCAAGCTAGGATTCAAACTTGCAACCACTAGATCTGCCGTCTAATGCACTAGTTACTGACTGCACTGCTGAGCAGGTTCCAATCAGCTGATGATCATACATGCAATCTCTAGGTCAATTACTTCTAGCACAAGAGGCCAGCAGCATTACTAATCTGCTTCCAGGCAAGAGTATGTGCAAGTACATGTACTGTTTCAAAGTCTTCCTGACAATGGTAAGACAAATGATAAAAATGTATAGTAGAGCCAGGTATTACCAGGTAACATTCCGAGACCTTTAATATTGCATGCCAGTATCCACTCCCTGCCTCTTAGAAGATCTCAGTGTCAAATATTATCATTTCATCAATACATGCATTTCTTTTTACCCAACAGAGTTAAATTGCAAACGCACCTGCCAAAGGCAAATATCCAGTATTGTGGATATTTTGATGTTCCATGGAAAAAATCTGAAAACATGCAAATCCATGAATATCTGACTATTGTTTGTGCCATGTGAAGCAGTTTTTTTATCTAAATTGTTTCAAACATCCTTGAGCTACACAATATATAACAATAAAGCACAAATTCCATATAATCTGGTTATATTTTATGTCAAGGAAAAGAACACTAAAACAGTCCATAAGTGCACAATGTTGAGGCCACCCCAGGGATTTTGAGGAACAGGGGAACAAGGCCATGTATTACAGGGTAACGAGGGAAGATGAATCTAAAACAAGAGGTCCGCGGGTCACGACTCACTCGCCTGAGTGACATAGCTACTCCAGGTATACACCCGTTATGCAACATTTTCCAATCCTATCATTGCAACTAATGAAAGGATGATCAATTAAGCAGTTCTTAGTTTTGAAGAAGGACACATGGCCATGGCAGTCAATGAAGCGTGACCATTTGGACAAACTCTCAATCATATTTCACTAGTAGAATCAATGTAAAATGATGGAAATTGGCTAAGTGGTTTCTGAAGAGTTGTTTAACAGTACCATGATTTTATACACAAGTAAACAGCACAGGGGCAGGGAAATATAATAAATGTCCAAATGATTACCTTTGGAGACAAAGATCACACTACAGATTAGAAAACGTGAGTCTTGGTTTTATTGAGAATCTTCATAAGCAGTAAAGAAGTTTGCAACACTGCTTTAATTGTGGTTTTGGAGGAGCTGTCATTAAAAAAAATCATTTTCTAAAATTTTATTTTGCCATGGCAACCCAACAAATTGGTCACTGGTCATAAAAACACACAAACTGGGTAGACAATGATCATGACTGCAAAATATGGTTCACATTACTTCACTGGTTATGGAATAAATGAATTAACCATTTCTTCATTATAAGTCTATGGGAGTTTTCTGTTGCCATGGCAACAAAACCAAGAGGCAGACTGGCAGACTTTTTATCTGTTTTCAATTGCCCTTACCCATTTAACATTTGCACCAACTTAGAGTCCTACTACTTCAGTGGTTTTGGAGGACTGGTCATTGAAAAAATCTTCTTTTTTTTTTAAATTTAATATTGCCATGGAAACCAAACAAAATTCTCACTGATGAAAGGCACAAGCTGGGTAGACCATCATCAAATGTCATAACTGCCAAGTATGGTTCACATCACTTCACTGGTTATGAAGAAAATGCAATTTCACCATTTTCCCATTATATTAGTCTACAGGAGCTTTCTGTTGCCATGGCAACCAAAGCGAGAGGCAGATGACCATAATTTTAGCCATTTTGAATTGTCCTTACCCCAAAGCAGTTCATTTGTACAAAATTAGAATCATACTGCTTGATTGGTTTTGAAGATGTCATTTAAAAAATTCCTTTTTTTTTAAATCTAATATTGCCATGGCAACCAAACAAAATAGCCATTGGTCATAAAAAATATAAATTGGGCAAACACTCATCCAATGATCATAACTGCCAAACATGGTTCACATCACTTCACGTTTTTGGAGAAAATGCAATTAATTTAACCATTTTCCCAATATAAGTCTATGGGAGCTTTCTGTTGCCATGGCAATCAAACCAAGAGGCAGATCACCAAAAAATTTGGCTATTTTCAAAGGACCCTAACCAAGCAACATTCTTTTCAAGTAAGGTACAAATCGCTTCAATGGCTTTGGAGGAGTTGTCATTTTAAAGTGTTAACGGACAGACAACCGAACAGATGTTTCAACAATTTGGGTTTAGGGGCTATGTCCCATTATGAATTTCTATAGGGTTCAGACACCAAAGCGTGTTCAGACACCAAAAATTCCCTTGCTTAGCCTAGGATCAATCCTTGTACCGTTAGCTCTAGATGCCAGTGCACTCACCACTGAACTACCACACTATATTGTAGTCTGTACATGGAATTTTTATTTTTTTTATTATTAAGAATTTTTGCCAGACCAAATTTTTAACAGACATGTCTGCAGGCCCTACATTACATATACAGCTGGCCACTGCTAATTAAATTCATGCTACAGAATAACTGGTTCTGTACTTGTCCGATAACTGGCGCATGACGAGTAAGTGTGTAAGAAGGTGATTCTTTTCCGATTTTGTACAAACCGAATAATACCTTATTGTTATTAGAGATATCACTGTAATTTTACGGACAGTAAAGTTGTCAAACATAAAAGTAAAGCGTAAACACTTTAAAAAGAGGATAATAAGTAAACTTACATTTCGTGTGGTTCTTCTTTGTTCCAGCCAGCTTGATTGTGACGTTCTGACTATTCTTCCGAAAATGGAACACCTCTTCTTAGGGTACCGCACCGGGCCGGATATATTTAGGATTGTCTGTACAACAAGTTCAATTGCTTTTGTTGCAGTCTCTCTCTCTCTCTCTCTCTCTCTCTATCTCTCTCTCTCTCTCTCTCCTTAGCCAGCCAACATTAATTTGTTTTGTTTGAGTTATGGCTATACCACCGAGAAAACCCTTAGGGAAGTCCTCCCAGGGGTGTTCCTGGTCCCCTGAAATAAAGACAGCATTTTCCCTTGTTCCCCAAAATTAAAATCTTGACTTTCTATATTCCTTGTTCCCCCCAATGGCTCAGTTGTCAGAGCATCTGCTTGACAGAGAGGTTGTGGGTTCGATCCCCGACAAAGGATACAAAGACCTGTCAGCTACACTGTACCCCTGTGTCAATCAGTAATGCGGGGTATAGTGGTCTGTCACCTAATTGTATACCGGAATATCTGTCAGCGACAAAGTATACAAAGACCAGTGTCAGCTGCACTGTCGGTTACCCGGCATATCAGTCAGGAACCCAGGGTATAGTGGCCTGTTACATGAAGTGTACACCCGAATATCAATCAGCAACAAAGTATATGAAGTGCTGCCAGCTACATTGCACCCTGATGTATCAGTCAGTAACCTGGGATATACACTTAGAGTGTATAGATATACTGGAATATCGGTCAGCAACAATTAAAGTATACGAAGATCTGTCAGCTACACTGGTCCCTGGTGTATCAGTCAGTAACCCGGGATATAACAGCCTGTCACCCAGAATGTTTTGTAGTATAGGGTCCCGTAGTATACTTTGTCGCTGACTGATATTCACTGGTTTACACTTAAGGTGACAGGTCCCTATACACTGGCTTATTGACTGATATACCAGGGAGCAGTGTAGCTTACAGGTCTTCATATATACTTTGTTGCTGACTGATATTCCGGTATACATTCCATGTGACAGGCCACTATACTCCAGGTTACAGACTTATATACTGGGTAACAGTGTAGCTGACAGGTATTCGTATACTTTGTAGCTGACCGGTATTCGGGTATGTACTTCAGGTGACAAGCGGCTAAACCTGGGTACAGTGTAGCTCACAGACCTTGTTATACTTTGTCGCTGACTGACATTCTAGTCCAGGTGAGAGGCGGCTATACCCTAAGTTACAGACTGATACTTTGGGGTACAGTGTAGCTGATGGGTCTTTGTATACTTTGTCTCCGACTGATATTCCGGTATACACTTTAGGTGACAGGCTGCTATACCCTGGGTTACTGACTGATAAGCTGATATACAGTGTAGCTTGCAGGTCTTGGTTTACTCTGTCGCTGACCAATATTCTGGTATACTCTCCATGAGACAGGCCACTATACCCTGGGTTACTGACTGAGACACTGGGTAACAGTGCAGCTGACAGGTCTTTGTATACTTTGTTGCTTATTCAGATATATTTATAACTGTCAGCTATCAAAAAAAAAAAAATAAATAAATAAATAAATAAAAAATAAAACATTAACCTCGACCCTGTCACATTGAGTAGAACATAACATACTTTCTATGCTGCGCATCGTGTTTGCAAATCAGTCAATCAATCAGCGATATGAAGTTCTCTAATGCCATGTTAGATTGTGTTTATTTTTAAATTTCAATTGCTGTTTTGTCAAGGACAATGCCAGTCACTGGCTTATAGTGTAATTCTTTGCTTATTATATGAACGTCTGTTTATACAGGGTAAAGTTTACTGAAACTTATATCAGGGATTAACATATTTATTCTATTAACTCATAACCTAAACATTCAGAGAGAGAGAGAGAGAGAGAGAGAGAGAGAGAGAGAGAGAAGCCTTTTTTCATAGCTGACAAACCACAGTAAAATCTCCTTTGGCAGCATATAATAGACAGCATTGACTGCTTTAAGATTATTTAGATTGTCATTTTAAGAAAGTACTGTTTTAGAATATGTATTGGCGCGGGAAGAGTGGTCACTTTATATTGTTTTAAAGGTCAAATTGCGTTTCGTCTGATAACAACTCAATTTTAGTAAACACCGTTCCATTTTTTCACTGGAATGGACCGGAACGACCGGGAACGCTAAGAAAGCGAGAAATGGAACTGACCGTCGCTCCGTTCCAGTCGTTCCGGTACCGGTCCGGTCCCGGTTGCGTTCCAGTCGTTCTCCGTTCATCGGTCGTTCAGGTGGTAAAGCTAACCGCTGACGGGACTGTACAATGTTAAATATAGTCTGAATGTCTAGAAGGAAGCTTGCCTCTGTAGATCCTCCGTGAAGCCGTCCAAGAAGGGGGCAGTAACGAGGATGTCCGGCAGCTTGTTCCACAGACGGATGCCTGATTGGGAGAAGGAGTACATGTTAGCGTATGTTCTGTATGTTGGTGGTTCTTGGGCAACTTGTTTCTCCTAAGGAAAGTTAAGTTGTTGTTGGCTTTCTTGGTCACGGCATCGACATTCTTTACATGGCCTCTTTATTTTCTTTTAAGTCAGCCAGCCATTTTCATAAGCTAACTAATTTCAAGTGGGTTAAACATGTTTAACCCAATTTACTATCACTTTTGTTTTCAAAAAGTAACTCAGGACAATCCATTTGACACGAGCCAGGAAATTCGACAAAATAGAACATGCATACACCTTTGGTGCAGCCTAGCCGCATACTCGTGTAGTATAGATAGATTTATTTAGACAGATAGAAGTCTATTATTCGCAAACAATATTTGTGAAATCAATAACTGAAGTGGTTTCAGGCGCTCTGAGGATAGCTAAGGATCTAAAGCTTCTTGTGACACAGGGTGAAGACTGATCAGACTGCGAAGGCATATCTAAATCTTCGCTGGGTGCACATCACAGGATTTCACGTTGCGTTGCAGGTATTCTTAAGCTGGCTTTCTTATTTAATATTCTTTTGCGCCGAGTATATTATGGGGACTTGGTACGCATAGTAGATTTTTTCCGCCAAGTTTTATAACAGAGACAACTTTTGTGACTTCCTGTTTGCCTTCCTGCGACCCTAATACTTCTGAAAATGAGTCTACCCTAAAAGGAAACAAATTGCTC
This sequence comes from Anodontia alba, assembly GCA_964016985.1. Lineage (NCBI taxonomy): Eukaryota > Metazoa > Mollusca > Bivalvia > Lucinida > Lucinidae > Anodontia > Anodontia alba. Next base: position 9,807,954 of record OZ024825.1, on the reverse strand, counting down.
CTCTTGGGAGAAATTTGTTTCCTTTTAGAGTAGACCTCTTTTCAGATGGCGTCAAACATTTTAAAGAGGCCTTCCTTGAAAGTGAATTCATGCCCCTTAATGTCTGGTTTTCATAACGGTGACTACATTAGATGACTGATCAATAGTTTTGTTTGAATGCTGTTGATATCAGGCTGTCCAGTCAAGTTTCATTAAATCCGTTAGAACTGTACATTAAAGCTTCTGACACAATGGCAGCAGGCTTTTTTTTATCTTCCCGAGAAAATAAAGTTTGACGTTCCATGTGAAATGTTTGCCTAACTGTTTGCTGGTCAGTCAATTCTAATGAAACAAAATGGAATGAAATGTCAGCCTTAGTTTCTTTGCAAAATAAAAAAAAATATAGAATATCGTCGGCTTAAATCTGCATTTTACCGAAAGTACCATAATAACCCTAACTACTGGGACCGACGGGCCTGAGCAAACGGTGTTGACCCAGATCGGACACGACAATGCAATATTAACACTGTTTGCGACTCAACTAGCTGTCATTTGGACACAGCAACAGGTAGTCAAATTGACTTGTTCCAGTTTTATAACAAGTGTGGTATGTTATTGAAGTGCCCCAATTTTTAGGGTAAGTTTGGTACGTTCCATTACGACAACACGCCTATTCAAATATATTGAAAATTTTACAACCAAAAATGGAAATTTTTCAGATAAAAAAATTCTGATATTTTTCATATTTCTACTCAAAACATAGATTGTGGGATCCCGTTAGAACCGCCTCGGCGAGGCGGTTGTAACGAGTACCCCAAATCTATGTTCCTTGGCAACTAAGAAAAATAATATATATCCCTGTAAATCTCAGTTTTACTATATAAAAGTGGGCCTTAAGGAAGTCGAAATTATTTAGGCGTGTTTTCGTGATGTTTCTTTAATGAAGGTACAAACTAGGGTAAAAGACCTGGAACATAATTTAAATATACAGAGAATGACGGTCATGTTGCCTCACATTCTCACTCTGTTTGGCGCAGCTGGCTGCAGCTTGAATTCTTATCACAACTGTATTACCATTCATCACATAAACTTCCTCACAGCTTCTTACCCACTTGCCCCCATCGAACCCTTCGGTCTTATCAGTGAACAGGCGGAGAATGGGGATAATTTCTGAAACTGTTATGTTATCAAATCGCCCAATGAAAAGGGGTAGTCTATATGTGCGCAAGCATATAAGAGAGCTTCCTTTTCACAAGATAAATTGTCTCCGCAGGAGAAAAATAAGAAAAAATATCTATTATGTCACCTGGCCTACAAAGTGCTAAAGCTTAAATTGTATAACAAGATGGAATATGTAATAGCTGAAACAGCATTTTATTCAGCTGAAACAGATGGAATCTCAAGACGGTGCCTTACATCTCACAATTTATTTCCGTTTCAATATGAGAGACTCGGTAGATTTTCTTCTATTTCTCTACAAGGGAGGCAATTTTGTGACTACACTTATCAAATGGGATACTCATAAAAGAAATACTCAAGATTCTCTCCTTTTATCCTTTCATCTCTGGAGACCAAACCGTTTTGTTTATTTATTTTATTTTATTTTATTTTTTTATTTATTTTTTTTTTTGGAAACTGTAGATCCTGATGAGACCGCTTATCATGAGCCGTCTCATCAGGATATACACTGCCATTTTGTTTTGATTTTTGACTGGGACTTCTATTCGGAACAATGGTTCTGACTAGATTCAAGACGGACGAGTCCACTTCAGAAACTTGGAGATGAAATAGTTATGACCAGTCCTCACTGAAAAGAAAGGGAAATACTTTCTAATCAGAGTGACCTCCCCTGTATCCTGTCATCTAAGGGGACTGGACACACCTGGTCACTTTTCTCCCACTTTGTACAAGGGAGACAACATTTGACCTGTTTGCTTTCCTGTACAACTAATCCCTTCTGAAAATGGATCTATTCTAAAAGAAAAGAATTTGTTGGGAGCAAATTCTTTCCTTTTAGAGTAGACCCTTTTCAGAAGGGAGACTAAACCAAGTTGCTTCCCCTGAAAGTGTATCCATTCCCTTTTAAAACAAACTTGCAATGGACCCTCAAACAAGGGAGAAGTGGTGCTATTCAGTGTCAATAAGCAGTGCTTACTGGATACCACTGCAAGGACCAAAACGTACCGGACGAACATATAGACAGGTGGATGTGAAAACAGTATAGCCCCTCAACCCACACAAACAGTTTGTGAGGGGTATAAAGACAAAAACATGTGCAAAACAAATGAATAGTTTATTCATAAGTAGAAATTTCAAACATGGTAAATGACAATTTGAAATTTCAAGCATTGTAAATGACAATTAGAAATTTCAAACATGGTATATGACAATTAGAAATTTCAAACAGGTGTAAAACAAATGCAGAGTATATTCATAAGCAGAATTTTCAAACATGGTAAATGACAATTTGAAACTTCAAAGATGGTGAATGGCAATCACATATTTGTACAACAGAGAAGGTCCTCTCGACCAATTGCAACAAATATGTATACACTGAGCATCAAGAGAAAAGAGTAGCATTAATGCATTACGAAAACACGCCTATTCAAATATATTGAAAATTTTACAACCGAAAAAGGAAAATTTTATGATAAAAAATACATTCCTGCTCAAAACATAGATTGTGAGTACTCGTTGGCACTGCCTCACTGAGGTGGTTCTAATGAGTACCCACAATATATGTTCTTGAGCATAAATAAGAAAAACAATGTAAACCCCAGTTTTTACTATATATAAATGGGATTTAATGGAGTCAAAATTATATAGGTATGTTTTCATGATGGCTGAGTACCTGGTTTAATAAGGTTCATATATTTATGAACCATACATTTTCTAGCACATGTGCTGCCCCAAAACATGTGTACCCCATACCATGGTTTGCTCCAAAATATTTTCCTTCTGAATTTTATGTACTATTTATGAACAGTATTGGAAATAATCTAAAGCTATTGAAATCAAACCTTGTAAATGCTCCATTATTTTTCCATTTGTTTTTAATTCTTAAAAATGCAAAGTAACGTAATTGTATAATTTCAAATCAATCTGATAAAAATGCAGGACTATTTACAACACAATATCTATAAATCCAAGGGCCAAAACTCTGGCAAACATACATGTATCACATACCTGACTTAATCACAGGAAGATAACCTACAAAATTTCAAATGAATCCAATATAAGATGCAGGAATAGTGCGTGAACTACCACATCCAGCTCATTAAAGGTTAAAACAAGATCAAGGTCACCAAAAGAGGGCAATATAAAATCACTTTATACACCTTGGCTTGTGGAAAAAGTTAAATTCTTTCTTACCCCTGAAGGGCCAAGCAAAATTTGTTGCAGAGGACATTCTATTTTTTTTTTTTTTTTTTTCAGAGAAATCAGTCTTGAAATTTCATGTGAATCATCTGCTTGGCAAATTATTCACATGAAATGTCACCACTTATTTCTCTGAAAAAATATAAATTATTGTATTTCAAAATGTCATCTGAAACAGTTTTGACTGGCGCTAAAAGGGTTAACTGTCACACGATTTTAAACTTTACCATTCTATGGGCAAATTCAGCAAATGACAAGATGACAAATAGTTTCCTTATTTTCCCAGAAAATAGGATTTGACATCTCATGCAAATTGTCTCCTAATGTGTTTGCCAGTGATGCATTAGACATATTTTGACCTTCAGTCATATTTAAATAATTTACTGTATACATAATTATATGTGCAAAAACAATTATAAGAAGAATCTGATAAAATATTTAAATATGAGCAAACATAGATAGTCTTCAGTAATTTTGCAGCCCATTATCACAGTATCACTCTCTCATGTTGTTGTTTTACTTACAATCAATTTGGGGTCAAACAAATTCATTTTCCACATCACGAAAACATGCCTATATCATTTTGAACCCCTTAAACACCACTTTATATAGTAAAACTGGGGTTTACAGGGGTATACATTATTTTTCTTATTTCTGCTCAAAACACAGATTGTGAGTACTGGTTAGAACCGCCTCAAGGAGGCGGTTCTCGTGGCGGTTCTAACAAGTACCCACAATCTATGTTTTGAGCAGAAATATTAAAAGTATCAGAGATTTTCATCTGAAAACTTTCAGTTTTTTGGAGGTGAAATTTTCTATATATTTGAATAGGCGTGTTTTCGTAATGACATATTTACCCTAAAAGCACATCAGTAACAGACAACATTTTGAAATATTTTTTTTTAATTACTATACAGAGAAAATATTATTATTCAGAGAAAATAAGACCTAATAAGAAAATAAAACTTCATATTTCATGTGAATCACATGAAATGAGAAGTCTTATTTTCTCTAAAAATAGTCTTATTTTCTCTGAAAAATGATCAAATTAATTAGTTTGTTGTCTGCTACAATTTTGCTTGGACCTTTAAGGGTTTACCATATAGAACATTTTTTTTTTTCATCACATCTACAGCTATATACAAGTACATGTTAATTATCAAGTCACAATATATAGAAATACTGATTAATAAACTTTTAAAGTCACAATATACAGACATAATAATTTAGCACATAAATGTCAAATACTAAACATAATTCCAAACAAGACACTCTACAACCAAAAGTATGGATATTTTTCTTATTTCAGTGCAAAAACCTATGTTGTGGGTACTCATTAGAAGCATCTCAATGAGGTAGTACCCACAAAATATGTTTTTGTGCAGAAATAAGAAAAATATTTATTTGATATTGTGTCTTACTAAAGCTTTTATAAACGATAAACATGAAGCAAGTTTTGACAAACATGGAGCAAATTTTCGTGTCATACATATAATTCACTATACGTAGCTCCAGGTAAGGCAATTTCTTTCAACTGAAAAGTACCAATATTTTTCTTATTTCTCCATGAAAACAAGTGTTGTGGTACTCATTAGAAGGGCCTCAATGAGGCCCTTCTAATGAGTACCCAACACATGTTTTTCTTGGAGAAATAAGAAAAATATTATCTGGATAACCACTCTTATCTGGAGCTTTGACTATATATTTACTCTGTATATATGTGTGTGCATGTGCATCTATTTTAAAATAAATGTCACATTTAATAATCCAGCAGTCATATCATGACTGCATCTGAATGTGTTGCTTTTACTTTCTTCTTAGCACTTACAGCCCAGAGTTTCTGAAATGGACTCTTCCATCTTTAAATCTGGACAAACCTATTGTTGCGAAGTGGGTTGTCAGTCATAGATCAAAATTAGAATGCATAACAGTATGGATATCCAATAACACTTTCAAAAGGTCAAAGGTCAATCTAGGATTATCATTTTAACCAAACTTGGTAGAGCTCACATCCCTGAAGCTATATACCAAGATTCAGTCTCAAAGATTTTTTAAGAGTTCTTTACCATTGACAGAATAGGCATGCCGCCATCTTGGTCAGTGTCATGAGATAAATATTTGAATGTTTTTATTTTACGAAAGAAGGCTCCATAAGAAATTTGAAAAAAAAAAAAAATAATAATAATAATAACCAGTGGCTTCAACGGAGAAATAATTTGGATGGCAAACGATGGACCCCAAATTAATCAGACTTTTCAATTTCCTACTATTTCCCTATTTTAAAGATTCTAGAGAAGCCCAAAAAATTAGGAGTGTCAAAGAGTGCTAGAAAGCCTGTGTAAAAGGACTGCAAAAGACATGGGCCCAGTTGTTCAAGCATTGTTAGCTTACAAGCACATAATGACAACTTGTTAACTGTTGTAGCTAAGGTATTTTAAATACACTGATATTTTTGCTGCAAAAATGTGAGTAGATGCAAACAGTACACACATTTTTTCAGCAAAAAATATCAATGTCTTTGCCATATTTCAAGATAGAAATTTTAATATCACATTAGCTTACAACTTCATTAAGTTTTGAACAAGTGGACCCTGATCAGACTGCAAGTATGCACAGGGTGATCTGGTCCTTTGCTGTCTGCACCTCTCTCAAAAACACTTTTTTGCCTGGTACAGTTGAAATGATGTTTCAGTTTTTATAGGCCTGACATTTTATTCAATCAGTTCCAGATGCTGGAATGCAAAAGCAATTTTTTAAGGAAAAATAAGATGGTTTGAAAATAAACCACAACCGCTTCATAACCCTATTGCTGGTATCCAAATCTAAAACCATGTCAGCTAAATGACCATGTTGTATCAGAGCAAAATGTATCGATAACACAGAAAAATAAAGTCGACTCTCGTTATCTCGAATTCCAAGGGACTCTCTGAAATACTTCGAGATATCTGTACCTTGACATATCAGATTTGCAGAGTTCAGGAAAAAATAATTTGATTAACCACATTTAACAAATATATATGAATTGTACTCTTGAAGTTAGAGATATATTGAAACTATTGTGGAAAAGAGGAGAAATTGCTCCTTAGGAGCAATTTCTCCTCTTTTCCACAATATTTTTTACCTGTTGCTAGATTTTCATGTTTAGGTAGGGACCAGACTTTCACTTCGCAATAAGCGAATATTTGAGATAAGAGAGTTCGAGATAACGAGAGTCAACTGTAATCTATACATTTATTTTTGGACACAACACTCTTGGGGTCTACCTAACAACTGTCTTATACATGTATCTGAAACCAGCTTATAATGAACTATTTTATAAAGAGGTTTGAGTGTTGTAACTCCTGACACTCAAATTCAGCATGGTGAAGCAAAGCTCTCACTAGAACCAAGGGCTTCTCTTTCAGAAACTAGGTGTCCAAGCATTTAATGGGACTTTAAACTGCTAGCTTTCCTCGCATTTGTTTTTAAAAGTGAGTCAGTTTTGAAGTACCATATTTACTGTATGTATTCAGACAGACAGGCCTGAGCAAACAGTGTAGACCCAGATGAGATGCCGCATAATGCGGCATCTCATCAGGGTCTACACTGTTTGCCACTCATCCAGCAATTTTTAGACACAACATTGGGTAGTAAATTGTACTTGTTCAAATTTTAGAACAAGTATGGTGAAAAGTTAATGTTTCAGAATATTTAGGGTAATTATGGTACCCCCCTTTTCAGAAGGGAGGCAAAAGCATTTTGAAAACGTTACCTCCTCTGAAAGTGTATCCATTATCGCCTTAAATTATTCAAGATTTTTTTTTTTTTTTTTTTTGATTTGGGTTTTACGGCCCTTTCAAGAATATTTCAATTATATTGAGCCGATCGTTCATCAAAGGTGGGCGAAAACTGAAGAACCCAGGGAAAAATCATCTGACCATCCATAAGCAGAACTTGGCTTTCCCACATGTGACCCGAGCGAGGCTCGAACCACAGCAGTAAAAAACCTAATGGATTAAGAGTCAGCTCTCTTATCCACTAGGATATGGGGGCCCGCAGCAGTCTCCAAAATAGGAGTCTCAATAGGTCTAGATAAAAGTGGGTATCAGGTAAATATTTTTCTCATTTCTCCAAGAAAATGTATGTTGTGGGTACTCATTAGACGCCCCTCAAGGGGCTTCTAATGAGTAACCACAATATACATTTTTGTGGAGAAATAAGTAATATAGTTATAATTCTGGATTGAAAAAAAAAAAAACATCTTATGAAGAGTGAGTCTAAAACTACAAATAAGGAGTTATCTTATGTATCCTGATTATTTGGACAACTAAACTGATCTTATTACCACACTTCTAAAACTTAAACAAGTCCATTTGACTATCTAATGTGGTGTCTGAAAAAAAAGCTGGATAAATGGCAAACAGTGTGGACTCTGTTCGGATGCTGCATTATGCTGTATTTGATCAGGTCCTACACTGTTTGTTTGGGTCTTCTGTCAGAATACTTAAGAGTAAATATGGTGGTGAGATCTCAGATAAATGTCAATGTCCAAAAATATTCAGCTTAAAACTTTGCACTCTGGGTATAATTTTCAGCAGATGACATATTGAGATTCAGAATAAGTCATAAATTTCAGTTTACTTGTCCTGGGAGGACCACTCAGACAATATTTTACTTCTCCATAAAAAACATATGTTGTGGGTACTCATTAAAAATGTCTCAGCAAGACACTTCTAATGAGTATAATACAACACATATTTTGTGGACAAATAAGACATGTATCATTTTCTGGAAAAAGAAGTTTGTTTGGACATAAAACTTTTGACCATTTACTTGTTCATGTACAAGTACCGTAATAACCTGAAGTATTGGGATAGACAGGCCTGAGCAAACTGTGTAGACCCAGATCAGATGCCACAGAATGCGGTGTCTGATCAGGGTCTGCATTGTTTGCCACTCATCCAGCAGCTTTTGTTTGTTTGTATTGAGGTTTTACAGCCCAGTCAACCCATTGGGGTCATATCGAGTGTGGTCAGTTTACCTAACCACACTTTTACTGGGCAGGCTTAGTCCTCTAAGCGGTGAACCAGTATTGTGCACATTCTTTTGCCAGAAACTGACAACAACCCTTCTTGAATCAGCAGAAGGGAGAGACTGACCATAGAAAATATTTCATGATCAATCTCTATGAAAGAATGTTGCCAACCTGACATGGGTCGAACCCACAACCTCCTGATCACCAGTCGGACGGGCATCCAACTGAGCTGCAGAGGCGCTCCAGCGGTTTTTACACACATCAATAGATTGCAAAATGGACTAATTCAAATTTAAGGACAATAATGGTAAGGACATAAGGTGTCCCAATACTTAGGGTAAATACGGTAATAAATGTTTTGATATTTTCACGACCCTAATACCATATTTACCATATTACGTGCTCAGTGTGCTCTTAGAAGTTAACTTTTCACCATAAAAATCTGTACCAGAGAATTGTTCTATTTAGGACACTGTCAGCTACTAATGATATCCAAAAACCCAATATATTTATTTGTTTTGAGGTTTTACAGTCCAGTCAACCCATTTGGGTCATGTACATGTAGAGCATGGGCAGTTTCCCTAACCACACTTTTCCTGGCAGGCTTAGTCCTCTAAGTGGTTAATCAGTACTCGAGCACATTTTTTTGCAAGAAACTGACAGCTGCCCTTCTTGAATCTGCTAAAGGAGGAGAATGACTGTAGAAAATATTTCATAATCAACATGATCAATCTCCATGAAAGAATATTGCCAGACCCAGCGGGGTCGAATCCGCAACCTCATGATCACAAGTGAGACACACATCCAACTGAGCCACCGAGGCCGGCTGGCAACCAATTATAACCAAAGCTTGGTACACAGGATAAATCACACAGTTCTAGATCATAGGGGTATCAAGTAAATATTTTCTTCTTCTTTTTTTATGAAAAAAATGTTCTGGGTACTCATTAGGAGCATTTCACTAAGGCGCTTCTAATGAGTACACAAATTTTCATGGAGAAATTAGAAAAATACCAATACTTTTTGTCTGAAATGTTTACCTTATCTGAAACTAAGCTAAATGAGCGGTCTTTTCATTGAACGGCATTGTACTAGTTATAGTCAATATTTCAAAGTTGATTTTCAAGGAAGATAAATCATACAAAATGCAATTGTGTTGGTAAAAAGGTTTTTCCATTACGAAAACACACCTATTTAAATATATTGAAAATTTTACAATGAAAAAAGGAAAATTTTCAGATAAAACATTCTGATATTTTTCATATTTCTGCTCAAAACATAGATTGTGGGTACTCGCCGAGGCAGTTCTAAGGAGTACCCACAATCTATGCTTTTGTAGCAAAATAAGAAAAATAATGTACATCCCTGTAAACCCCAATTTTACTATATAAAAGTGGGGTTTACTGGGGTCAAAATTATATAGGCATGTTTTCAGGCATGTTGATGATAGGGCCACAAATCATAGCTCCAGATAAGGTGCTTTTTTCAACAAAAAACTGTTGATATGCTTTATTTCTCCACAAAATATGTTTTCATGGAGAAATAAGAAAATTATTTTCCTGATACCCCCTTTTGAGCAATGACTGCTGTCAAGGGATGCATCAAAATGCTTGCTGAGAAAAAAAATCTCATTTCAACATAATCATGTTGTTTATGCACTTCTGGAAAATTTGTAACAGTTTCAAAATTAGAGACACAAACCAGTGTACTGAAAACTAATGCACCAGTAATTTGTAGTCCCGGCCCCTGGGGCTGCAAAAGGGGAATAGCTGGGCTTTTAACTTTTCAATTTTTTAAACTCCCTGCACTGTAGGGACAAATTTATAGTATAATCCCTGCTAAAATCCCCTCCATCCCGGGGCCAGTTTTTGTTTCCTTGAACAGTCTACTCTCTGTTGCAAAAATCAACCTTTATCGTTTTCATGGTAAAAGGTTTGGTTTACTCGATACAGCTAAAATCAAAGGTAAAGTATCACTGACAGGATGAGCCAGGTTAGAAAACTAGTTTGAGGTTGATGTGGCTCTAATTTATGTATGCAAATGATTTTGGTGGGGAATTAATACCCTTACACATCTACGTCACTGCCAGGACTCATCGGAGGTTAAATCATGGCACTTAAGCCCCGCTATCCCCAGGCCCCATAGGGGCTGGAATTTAAAATGACTGGTGTGGTCCGAGTCTTCACTATTTACTACTATTATAAAAACTCTTAAGTATTTGGACAGACAGCAAGACAGGCGCAAGCAAATAGTGTAGATGCACATCAGACACTATAGAGTGTGGCATCTTACAGGGTCTACACTGTTTTCTACTCACCCAGCAGTTTTTATGCACATCTAGAGACAGTAAAATGGACTTGTTCAAATTTTGCAAGTACGTATGGTAAAGAGACAAGCTGTCCCAATATTTAAACTAAATATAGTAAACCATACTTGCCCTAATTTCCACACTGGTACTTAGGTTTTTCAAAATCAATGGAAAAACTTGTAAAATATTCTCCTAAATTAATACCGACACACATTGGAGAAAGATCAGCAGAGGGCTTAATGAGGGGCCTATTTAATGATGCTTATGCAATATTTTTTTTATTATTTTCTTTATAAAAGCATATGTTGTGGGTACTCATTTGAACTGATTCAAATGAGTGTCCACAACATATGCTTTTATAAAGAAGTAAAGAAGTAGATACACAGGCTGTAATCTGAAGACTACGAAACTGCCCGACTGTGCACTTATAGGGGTATTTGTGGTAATAAGGTCAAAAATGGTATATCTGACAAGGAGATTTGTAAATAAATCTGGGATAAATTTTCTTATTTCTCAATAAAAACATGTTGAAGGTACTCATTAGAAGCACCTCCATGAGGCACTTTCAATTACCCATATGTTTATATGGAGAATTAGAGAAAGCTATCCCAGAACTGTCACTAAATACTTCTACTTTACAAGTCCTCTGATATATGGCCGATATTACAATTGTACTCTACCAGTCCCTATTATTCATGTGTTTTTACAGTTTACGGCTGCTGCCCTTAAACCCCTGCAACACTGAAATGGTTGTATATTTCATTCATACCTAGTTCAATAAGAAAAAATTTAAATGCAAATCTACACATAAAACATAGTGAAAATTAGAAGAGATAGGTGAAGTGCATTCTAGCCCTAGCACATCTTCGATTGTCAATGGTTTTGATTTGCATGTAATGGATGTCTTTCAATTGGCTCTAGATAACGATAAGTGTTTTCACTGTTTTTTAGTTTGTTTGTTTTTTTCAAATAAAAAAGTGTTGGTACTTTTTTATTATTTCTCCATTAAAATATATGTGGGTACTAATCAAAAGTGCCTCACCAATGCACTTCTAATGAGTACACACGACTTAAATTTTAATTTTTATGGAGAATAAAACTGATGGTTTCAGTGTTTGGTTTGGTGTTTTACATCTCTTTCAACATTATTTAACCCATTTTATTCTGAATAGACTCTCCAACACTATATATTTGAAGAGTCGGACTGTCCAATTTCAATTTTAGGTATGCCAGACTATGTAATGTATATATTTCAAGAGAAAAAGGCCAAACTATTTGCAAACAGTGGAGACCCTGATCAGAAACCGTGTTCAGCGACGTCTGATCTGGGTCTGTACTGTTTGCCAATTACCTTTTAGCGGTATCCAGTATACAATGGGTTAAGTCATATCGAAATGATGAAGGAATGATTATGAAAGGCTATGTGCAATGAAGCGCCATAAGCTGAATGTTTTTTGTGTTTTAGTACATACAGAAAGAAACGAATAAAAAAATCTCTGCCCCTCGCCCAACACACATAAAATACAAAACACATCAACACATATTAGAATGGACTTTGTCAACTTTTAGGACAAGTGTGATTACGAGTGAAGGTGTCCCAATATTTAGACTAAATAGGGTATTTAGAGCACTAGCTCCAGATAAGACATTTTTTTCAACCGAAAAGTATTTATATTTTTTCTTATTTCTCCATGAAAACATGTTTTGGGCACTTCTTAGAAGCTGATTTTATTCCTGCTGCTCGGTATCAGAGTCATTAGGAGTAGAATTTTCTGTGCTTATCTGACCATTAGCACTCCTTGGTGGACTAGTATCATGAAGCTGCAGATTCTGTAAATGAATACTTAAATCTTGCTCGGAATTAGGCACACTACCCGGGGGACTATCCGCAGGTGTCTGTGGCGTCTGGGGGGTGTTGTTAGGGGCTGGGGGCGCTAAATATGTATCATCTCCAAGGGATGAGATTTGGTCTGAATTTGGTGATGTGATCATTATAGGCTGTGGTACTGAAGTCTGGGGATTTGTGTTTACAGCAGCGTTTATATTTGAAGACCGTGTATCATCCTCACCCCCATCTCCGCTCGGCCTCATACTCTGACTCTCATCAAACTTCAATCCTGCAATACCTTTAATACCTGGAATGCTTCTCAGATCACGTCTAATCCTTCTCCTTCTTGTTTGGTCATTTCTTCTATACTGTCTCATGTTTTCTAAATCAATCGCATAGAGAAATCCGGCAATGAGTAATTCAAAAATTTTATCACCTTGTTTGTATCGTGTTTCCAGTTCGACACTAGTCCTTTCATCATACTGCCACCAACCATTCCTGCCTTCGTAAAACCACTGGTATCCCTCATCAAAGATGGTGGATGATTTGTCTTTTAGCTCATCTAGACGTACCAACTTTGGGGCATTGAAAAACTCTGCCGGAATGACTTGTCGACACAATGCGCATCTCTTGCTGCGATTGGCCACTCCCTTTACACACAAGAAACAGAATATGTGTTTGCATGGTAACTGTACTGGAAAGCTGGCATTCTGTAGACAAACGGGGCACTCAAAGGCTAAACTTGTACCAGCACTCTCATCTTCTGTAAAGAAACAACATGTAAATGTATAGCTCTTGGTAATTCACTTTTTTATGGATACTTTTCTTATTTCTTCAAGAAAACATGTTGTAAGTGCAGCCCATAGCTCCAGGTAAAGGCATAAGGCATGGCTTTTCAGCCGAAAGTATTGGTATTTTGGATTTTCTTATTTCTCCAAGAAAACCAATATATTGTGGGCACTCATCAGAAGCATCTCAGTGATGCATATCTACATCATGTTTTCATGGATAATTAAGAAAAATATTTATCTGGGCTCAGTTGTTCAAGGCTAACGATGTCGTTAGTTAACGATTCGTTAAAATTTACGTCGCGTGATACGCAAATATGCTGAAATTTTTTGCTGAAAAAATGTGAGTAGCTTTTGCAGTGCAAAAGCTACTCACATTTTTTCAGCAAAAGATATCAGAATATTGTATATTAAATCTGCTAAAACAGTTAACATAATGACCCTTAACGAGCTCATTAAGCTAACAACGCTTTGAACAACTGGGCCCTGATCCCCAACTTATCTGGAGCTATGGACACTCATAAGAAGTACCTTCATGACGAAAACACGCCTATTCAAATATATGAGGATTTTACCACCGAAAATTGAAAACTTTCAGATGGGAAATTTTTGTACTTTTCATAATTCTGCTCAAAACATAGATTGTAGGTACTTGTTAGCACCGCCTTGATGAAGCAGTTATGACGAGTACCCACAATCTATGTTTTAGAGCAGAAATAAGAAAAATGATGTATACCACTGTAAACCCCAATTTTACTATATACATGTAACAAGAGGCATACAGGCCATGGCTCGCTCACCTGAGTGAAATAGTCACAGCAGATATGCAGATGTTATGCAACATTTTTCCAATCCTGTCATTGCAACTAACGAAAGCATCATCATTTGAGCAGAAGAAGAATGTGGCTTTTTTTATTATAATTACTTCACCATATATGGTCATGACAGTGACCATTTGAACAATCAATCCCTTTTCAACAGTAGGATCAACATGAAACTTGGTAGAAATTGGCCAACTGATTTCTGAAGAGAAAGAATTTAACAATACCATTATTTACACATGTATACAGCATAGGGGCAAGGGAAGATAAACCTCACAGAATAAATGTTGATTGTAACATAAAGCTTTTGCTACTTTAATCATATATTGTAAGCTTTAGATGCTTTAGCTATTTTTGTTTTTGTGTGTGTGTTAAACTTCTATCAAAAGTCATTCTTTTTATAATACAGCTATTTTTTTTGATCTGCAGGTCATCCTGTTGCTACAGTGTGTTTCAACTCAAATCACCCAATGGTTTGGGTGGAGAAGTGGCATTTTGGATTTCCAATCGGCATGATTTTAGCTATTTTTATCTACACGTCTAATCTAACCTGTTATTACATTGTAAGTTTCCACTTAATTCACCTTGTGGTTTGCGAGATGTCCAAAACAGATTTTCAAGATGGTGGCTGTGGCAGCCACCTGGATTTCGGATCAGCACGATTTTAGCTCATTTCGATCCAGAAGTTGTCATGTTGCTACAGAGCAAGTTTCAGCTATTTCGCCCCAGTCACCCTGTAGCCTGACCCCTGAGCTATGAATGCTCATTAGAAGTACCTTCATTATGAAAACACGCCTATTCAAATATATGAGAATTTGGCCACCAAAAATTGAAAACTTTCAGATGAAAAATTTTGGTAGTTTTCATATTTTTGCTCAATACATAGATTGTGGGTACTTGTTAGAACCCATTACGAAAACACGCCTATTCCACTATATATAGAAAATTTCACTTCCAAAAACCTGAAAATTTTTCAGATAAAAAAACTCATATTTTTCATATTTCTGCTCAAAAACATAGATTGTGGGTACTCGTAAGAACCGCCTCGGCGAGGCGGTTCTAACGAGTACCCACATTCTATGTTTTGAGCAGAAATAAGAAAAATAATATATACCCCTGTAAACCCCAGTTTTACTATATAAAAGTGGGGTTTAAGGGGGTCAAAATTATATAGGCAGGTTTTCGTGATGCGCCTCGGCAACTACATAGGTGTGTTTTCGTGATGTTAATGAGAACCCGCAAGGACACACTTAAGAATTCTAAGAATTTCCATATATTAGGATGTGCTTGTCCAAGAATTGACTGAATGCGCCTGTGCCAGTCTCATATACTGACCACATGACAGGTGGAAATGAAGGTTCTTTCCATGTTAGAGCAACTGCAGCTGTACCAGTATCCCTATTTGAATAGGTTCCAATGTATGTGCATTCAAAGTATGCAACAAAGTCTTCTGCCTCATCAGGAAGTATTAAAGGGAATGTACTTATCTACTGCCTCCTGTATGAAAGAAGTTATCAAATTGAAGTTTTCCTGAACAGAACGAGAACCAGAATGACCATTGAAATATTTATCCTTTGCAAAGTTTGAAAAATCTCGCCTCATAGATTCAAAGTCACCCTTCTGATACAAATAAACCTTATGCCGTGGTTTCTTCCTTGGAGGAATAAAGACCTTTAACATGCCTGCAACAATGTCATGATCACTCAGTTTATAAGGGAGTGTACCTCTTGAAACTGCCCAGGTAATGAGGTTAAAATCAAATCTACTGTCCTTTCGACATCTCTCGGAAAGATGTTTTTCGCTTGGCGTTTTATCTTAAATGAAAATATTTTCTTCTGATTGACTATATCTTATCAGAAACCATTTGTCTTTTCTGTTTCTGTGTTTTGTTCTCAAATGTGTACCCTAAAATTAAACTTATTGCCAAAAATTGAACTGACCTATGCAATTTCTATAGTAAAGGGATTTTTTGGAATTTTTGTCTTAGTAAATATTTTTTAAGTTTCTTTGCTGAATTTGAATTATTGATGTTTCACAACAATATTGTGAAAATTTCAGAAAAATTGAACAAGTAAAACTTGTTGAAAATCTGCCTCCAAGTTACCTACCCTACAAATTTCTTTATAATTTTCATTCATTTTTACTATGGGAAAAAGTGAAAATATTGGATTTTTAAAAAAACACTGACTAGAATAAAACTTTTTGCACATAGGGAGTTATGACAAATGGTTTTGCATTAAATCATGACAAAAGTTTGCAAATTTACTTCTTCTGTTTAAAGCGCCAAGCAAAAAATGAATTTCTGAAAGATGTCAAAAGCTCGGTAGTGCATTTTTCTTCTCCAGGGAAATTCACCAGCTGTTCCAACCCATGATCAGGAAATCTCACGCTGAGCGGAGATTCAACCCAGGACTCTAGCACCAGAGGCCAGTGCATTAATCAATGTGCTACTAAGCCCAAGTTTGTTATTTGTCATGATCTAAAATTGAGTCATTACCATTATTTATGGATTCGGTCTCGGATAAGGAAGCCGTTTTGTCCACATTTGGACCACTTGTATTGCTATTGCTTCCTGAGGCTTCACTCAGGGCGCTTTTATCCGGGGGGTCATGTACATTATTTCCATCTCTTGTATTTGGGGCACTTGTTCCATCTTTGCTGTTTGAATTCATTATCCTTATTTATTTAGCAGAAAATAATCGTGGTTTGAAAGGTTGTACTTTTTCCTAGGCCATTGTTTACATGACATGAAGGAATCCGAGGTGTTTCGAAAATGTTTTTCGTACTTATGGCTTTCCTCCCCTAAAGAATTCGTCTTACATAGATTCGTATAGACTTTTCCATTGTGTCAATATTTTTTCTGACATGCGCGGTAGAAGAGTCAACATTGAGCTACACAATTCGACTATGTCTATACAGTCCAGTGCTTCAGGACCTAAACTGGCACCCCACAGACCAACGGCAAGTAGACAGCCGGCTGGTCATGACCATGATGTACAAAAATTAAAATTCAAAACTTATTCTGCAATTAATCCAAAAAACCATTAGGATCGTAAAAGATACATATTACATATTACAAGTAGTACAACATAGCTGACAATTCTTAAACTATTATTATATTGCCATCATATGTTTTATCTTATGTAATCAACGTATAGTAAACAGATATTAATGCTTTTCTAAAGATACTGTATCAAAGTTGACAATAAACTTTAGCAATCTCATCAGCAATTTTCTAAGATCATCATATTTATCACAAACACATAGAAAATGAAATCCATCTGCAATTTCTAATGAATTACAAATATTAAGTCCTTATACATAAATGGGTGTCTTAGGATACCGCCCTAGTTCAATATTCAATCTATGATTCGAAATTCTTAATTCTGTATACTTGATAATAGATACTTTAATTATCCATTTTTTTACTGCCAGATGTGCAAGATCACATATGACCTGATGACAATCCCAGCTTCGGACTACATTACCTGCAGTCTCAGACACTCCATGGCAGAGTTTTCAACAGGAAACATGATACTCCTTGGATATCAGAGGAAGTCTCAGAGCAATAAAGAAAAAAGATTACCAAATGATAAAGATACCAGTCTTGCAAATCGTTAAATAGCAAGTTATTGTATGAAACGGCGAAAAAACATGGAGTTAAAGGCTGCCAAAAGAGTATGAGAAATGTCTTTGAGAGAATATTAAAATTAACAATAAAGCATTTTGGAACTATGTCCAGTCAAAAACCAAAACTAGAGAATCAGTTGGGAGCCTAATAGATGAAAATGGGAAAATTGTGAATGATGGATTGCAGATAGCTAAAATGTTAAACATTTTAAGCGTATTCACTAGAGAAAATACAACTGTTATACTTCCTTTTAACAACAGATGTGACGGGACCACTTCAGATAAGTTTAACATCACGGTAGAATTAGTGGACAAACCCTAAACTTTTATTGGAAACTACTAAAAGTAATAAAGGGACCCCTGGCAGATTAAAAAAACAACAAAAAAAAAACAAAAAAAAAAACAAAAAAAAAACTTTTTACAAGAAAGGAAAATTCCAGAAGCATATTCTATATGGGGGCAAACCATTGCCTCATAGAGATTTAGAAAAAAAAAAAAAAAAAAAAAAGGTAAGAGAAAACTCCAGGGAATGCCACAATCACAAATCGCAGCCCTTCCCAGACCCCAAGAGGAAGAGGAAACCGACAAATCTAAACAAGCACCAACCGAACACAGTTTTATCCAAATAACTGAATGTTCTTTTGATGATCCTTAAGTTTCTATTTGTCTTATTTACCATAGCTTGGATATGTGTTACAAACTTTAGAATTAGCCATGAGTACTCGTGTCTTTGTACATTATAGTGATTAATTTGATTTTTATGTTTTCGCTTTGATGCATTGACTGAGTTGGGAGCCTTTATGCAAACCGAATTTTTTTTATGTATTTCTACATTAAGAATAGCATCGGGACCCAGGGTGAAGTTGGCTAGCTATAAAAGTGCGACCAAAATCTCGCGAATTGAAAACCGGTGAGAAACAGGATGATTCACCTGGCGCTTTCATTTCAGTTCGTCAGAAGCATATCAGATACTATAACTTAAAGCGTCTGATGATAATCCTAACGCTATAGAACCAGTCGTATTTTGACACTGTATTACGGAAATAATTTTTTCTACACATTTTTTTTCTACACTCGTTTATAACTTCTATTTCATTAAGTGAAGCAACTGCAGAAATTTCAAAGCTACATAAAGCGAAAATATAATTATCTATTCTTGACTACTTCAATAATGTTGTTTAACGTAAAAGAGACGCACATTGGAAACGAATAGTTAATCATGGTGACATTTAGCCTCGTTCGCCAGGCGACTACTAAAAATAGACGCCTGGTTGTGAAATTTACTAAGCAGTCTATTGTTAGTATAGAAATTCCCACGGCTGACGTAAAGTGTTTTATATTTAACTCAGATGCATGCTGACAGATATTTATACAAATAAAACGCAGCAGAACATTGCTATCAGATTAACAGAATCTACAAAAAATATTTAGATCTACTCTCTATTTCGGTGTTGCTTAACATGCATAAAAATGCTAATGTAGTTACTTATTCGAACTCATATTTGTTCCAGATTTTCTTGACTATTTAAGAGGTCACAGAAAAAAGCTGTATCATTGTCCTAAAGATTCATATTCCCTTATATAGTTCACAATTTATTTATCAATTAATGCAGTATGTATGTATTTGCAGTACTACTTCTAAATATTTCTGTAAAACATGACTTGAAGGGCAACATACTTAAACAAACGTCAATTATATCTGTTTGTTTATTTTATATGTTACTGATCTCACTCGAGTCCTGTCTGCAGTGCAGAATATTTATAGATGAGGTATTTTCTCTGTAGTGTTTACCCTCCTGTATTGTAAGGATACTGATATACCGGTAACCAGTCTACCAGACAGAAAAGTGTCTGATAAATCCGGAAACTAACGCTTGACGCTGCTATTGGTATCAGGTCAAAACGGCCCCAAATTGGTCAAAACGGCCCCAACTGCAGTTGCAGATTGGTCAAAACGGCCCAAAAAACGGCCCCAAAAAATGGCCCCAAATTCGACTTAGGATTTAAGTAAAAAATAATGTATGTAAATGCATTTTTCAGCGCTAATTAATTTCAACTGAATATATCTTGTCTATAATAACTTTTTTTGTAGGGAAAATAGTCGAAAATGGGGTCATTTTTGGGCGCTGATCCTTTCTGACGCGGATTGATTCATAATAGCTGTTAAGGCAAATAAAAAAAATGCACAATTCACATTTTATTATTCACTATTCAGATTGCAGTAACATAAATAATATAAGTAATATAGATAACAAGATTCCGTTTTTGTTTAACACAATAGAGTTGCAGTATGCGAGTATTCCAGTATCCAGACTTGATTATGATATATGATGGCCAAGCAAATGTCACTAATTAAAAATATAGATATTGGTTATTTCGCGTAAAAAAGAAAAGAAAACTTAGTAATAACAAGGGAGTTTGAAAATTTGGTCTTGTTTCACACTTCTGTGATTATTGTTATAGTATAGTCCTGGGTAAGACGTAAATCTGTATCCAGCTGTGACATTCAACATGAGAGTGGGAATGTGAAGCTGCCCTCTATCACAGTTCCCTCCCCACCTTCAGGGTTACGAGGCTGCCACAACCTGGGTGGCAGAGCTAGGCTGCAATCATTTACAGACCGATGGCTTGGTGTTCTAGCTATTGTGGTTTGGTGGATGATCCTTTCTTTATAAGGACAACGGCAAAGCACACTGCCCGAGTGTGGGAACGGCGTGCATGCTCAGATGCCGTAAAAGAACTGAATTGGGATGTCAGCTAGGACAGGCGATCCATTAAAAACAGTTGTTCCAAAATCTTATATGGAAAGCAGAAGAATAGGTACACAGATAGGCGGTGCCAACAGACAGCAAAGTTCTGTTGGTTTTGTTTGTGTCGAGGTTTTACGGCCCAGTCAACCCAATCGGGTTATGCCGAGCGCGGTCAGTTTACCTAACCACACATTTACTGGACAAACTTAGTCCTCTAAGCGGTTCACCAGTATTGTGCACATTCTTTCGCCAGAAACTGACAACTGCCCTTCTTGAATCAGCGGAAGGGAGAGAATGGCCGTAGAAAATATTTCATGATCAATCTCCACGAAAGAATGTTGCCGACCTCGGCGGGGGTTGAACCCGCGACCTCCTGGTCTCCAGTCAGACGGCGCATCCAACTGAGCCACCAAGTAACGCCTCCGGCTAGGCCTCCTGTCAGGTGTGGGAGGCAGGGTCGGGCCATTGTGGCGAATCAAGCAAGCACTCAGTGTGAACACCCTGAGAGGAAGAGTTTGCGAGGTAGTGGAAACACTATCCCGCAGGAAAGTGGATGTCTGTTGCATTCAGGAGACCAGATGCCGTGGTGGCAACTGTCGCACAATCAAGGGAAAGGACACCAGGTACAAGCTCTACTGGTCAGGAAATGACAAAGGCGCTTGGAAAAAGACCCTGACAACAGATGTACACGGTGCTAGGGAACTGCATGCCCCTTGGATGGCAGACCACAGAAGACCAGCTTGAGGTGGTAGCTTCCTTTTGCTACCTAGGAGACATGCTCTCAGCAGCAGGTGGCTGTGAACTTTCAACCACAACACGTGTGAAAACCGCCTGGAAGAAGTTCAAGGATCTGCTACCAGTTCTCTCTTCACACCACCTCTCTTTCAAAACACGTGGCCGTGTGTACAGCTCTTGTGTGCGGAGCGCTATGCTCCATGCCAGCGAGACTTAGACAATGACAAAGCCAAACCCCCAGCGTCTGCAGCGAAATGACAGGGCAATGACCAGACAGATCTGCAACGTCAGGCCGCAAGAAATTGTCACCACCAGATCCAATGAGCTACTTGTGCGACTTGGCATTGAGGATCTGGACCTCATTCTGAAGGAGAGAAGACTCTGATGGTATGGACATGTGGAACGCTCCAGTGGTGCAGTCAAGAAAGCCTTTGACATACAGGTTGATGGAAAGCGTGGGCCTGGGAGGCCCAAGATGACATGGAAGCAGCTGACAGAGAGGGATTGCAGAGAGTGGAAGCTCTCGGCTATCAACCCTCATGATAGACGTATCTGGAGATCTGGTGAAAGATCTGCCATGCGTGCAGCAAGCCAGCCATCTGGAAGGGGGCCCACTGATGTGGATGTTGCCCCTGTATGTCAATCAAAAATCCGATTATGATATGATATGATATGAGTATATAATAATAATCAAATGGTAATTATTTGCAATTAACTTTTTTTTATAACAAAAGAAAACAAAACACAAACTCTATTTTCAGTATCATTTATTTTGTTACATTTCATTGCTTATATAACATAATACTCACCTGTTTCATTGTTGTTTACAAGTATATACATAATTTTGCCATTACAAGTATTTCCTACTCCTAAACACTAAGTTGTCCGTCTGTTTGTCTATGCATTTACAAAAAAAAAAAAAAAAAAAAAAAAAAAAAAAAAAAATGGGACCGTTTTTACTTGGGGCCGTTTTGACCTTCATTTTTGGGATGTAGGGCCGTTTTGACCAATTTACGCGGCTGTTTTGACCAAATGGGGGCCGTTCTGACTTGGGGTCGTTTTGACTGTAATTCGAGCTGCGCAAGGAACTGGACTAGGTGACACTCGGCGGGAATCGATAACAATAACACTTCGGCTAACTGAAAATTAAGCAATTGCCATGCCCGTTTCTAGGCAGTGCTTAAATTCATATTAAGAAAGATGAATTAAAGATGAAAAAAAATGTTCGTGTGTAATTTCCTGATCGTTTCAAAGAAATAAATGTTTCTGGTTGTGTATACTGGAGGCAAAAGTGGTGAAATTGCAAAGTTTCGATTTTTTGATACCTGTCTATTGAGGGGTTGCTACATTCAGCCTCCCAAAAGTCCCAGAAAGTGCTGATGCCAGTGGTGTTTTTCCTCATTGATTTTGCTGCGCTAAATAGAAGGGAAGGCAATGATCAGGAACCGATACAATTATCCCACACCTCCAGTCAGAGACATTAAAGGGAAAGAAACACACATATGAAATAACTAGACCCTAATGGAAACATCACTAGCCCGGTCTTTGAATTGAAACAAAATTTGGAAGCCCAGCCATACCCTGAAATGAACTCTTAACCACCAAAAAGGGTGAAATTTCTATGGAGCTCTATGGGGAAAATAATTTGTTCACGTACCCTAAAGGCTATACCGTTTATACCGGACAAAAAAAAAAAAAAAAAAAAAAAAAAAAAAACACGAATAGACTGGTGGCGAACAATACTGGGGCCGACATTTTGAAGCGAACGAAATGTTTATTTTTAAATTCCAGATTTGATATTATAACTGATTTTAATGTTTCTGCAAAAAATATTTAAAGTAATAAAAATATAATTATTATAGAGTGTTGTTTCATTTTCTATTGAAACTGTTTATTATCTATAAGCGTTTCGTCAGAAAATGTAATACAATCCCAAAATGGCGGAGTTCGACTTGACCACGCGGATGGGCCAGTATTTAGACCGGCATTTGGTGTTTCCTCTATTAGAATTTTTGTCCGTAAAAGAGGTGCGTGAATAGCTTAATAATCACTTTCTTAAAAAGCGAAACCTCGGAGTTAATATTTGCACAATTATTCGTTATACATCCCACATATTTTCGACCACTGTAATGTAATTTCGGACAGTTCGTAAGCCCGTATTTTTACTGAACGAAATCAGAATTATGAATATATCAGAATTTTCCTTGTCCCACATAAACGCCAGACTTGGCCCTTTTTGACTCTGATGTCCCCAAAAGCTTCACCTTAGAGAGACATTGGTGTACCTTAAAATTCGCAATATTTTCTGTAAAATTCGAACAATTAACCCCTGAAATTATTCCATATGTCCCCGAAAATATGAGTCAATAGAGACATATGTCCCCTTAAATAAATTTCTGAGGGAAAACCCTGATATATACCCTAGCTAGCAGGATAAAGATTACTTTTTAAATTGAAATTAACACTGAGCTACTATGACACTTAAGTGGTAGTTACTAAAACCTGGAATAGAGAGAACACACACTATTTGGCAGAACAATTGCTAAAATGCGGAACACCAATATTATATTATAAACGAGTTAGTACTCAAGCAGCAAAAATGTATGTATAGATCTAGCTTAAGTCTTATTCAATCATCAGGAGCCCTCAATCTGTCCTGCACTAGTCTCTATTCTGCTCAGTTCTTTGTCTCTCAATTGCCAATGTCCACTGGGAGAACTAAAGTCCAAGACAATAGGATATTATTACATGTTATACAATCCATCTGGAACAATATGAAAATAAAAAAATCAGTGTCAGCCTTACCACCCTCCTCGATTTCTACCACTCCTCCGCCCCCACCCCCTTGATTTTTTTTATTGACGTTTTTTTTCGTAAGTACGGGTACTGCATTGTGTTCCGGTTTTTATCAGAAATCTTAGGGTTTGCCCATGGGCAAGTTCTGTTCCACTTAAATCTACATCAAACATGTCAAATATTTAAATTGCGCATGTAAGAACAAATTACACACTTCCGGTGTAATTACCAATACAAAATAGTTCGTTTAACTACGATCAATATCCATTATTGTTCGAGGTGTACTGGATCCCTGTTGCTAATGCGCTTCGTTTTAAATTGCTTCCGGTCAGACAAGAAGTTGATTTCTACTTTCATTTTCAAATCCAGATAAAAAACACATTAAAAATAGCATTTGTGATCGTGAAAATCATTGCAAATTAAATTGTAATAAAAGACTGGTATGGATTTAAAGCCAGTGATGCCCAAATCTTCTCAGCCTCCACAATGTATTTAATTCAGGGGTGACTGATAAAGCGGTGCTATTTCCCCGTTGCAGGGTGGTTGGGTGAGGCAAAGGTGTTGTGTATCTTACATCACTGGGGCGTCCAACTGATACTGACTTGCAGTTGGGCAAGGCCTTGCAGCAGGTAAGGGTAGAGGGGGAATGTTTTTATTTCTTCTGTTTCTTCACTGTCATTCATTTTCCTTTCTCCTCTATCCCTTTCTTTCATCTCCTTTACTATCTCTCTTCTCCCTTTCTCTGGGAGACGACACAAAATGACCCACAAGGGTTGACATGTCGTTAAACCCAAACACAAGAATCAAGGCAATTGCTGGGTGATCAAAAAATATATGCTGTTATGAACTGTGTCTGACAGGTAAAAACTGTTTATACAATAGAGGGAGCGTTTGACAGGAAAGGAAAAATCACACAGAACAGAATATATTGATGACTTTTATTTTGTCTTTAGAACAGTGTTCTCAGAGAAACTGACAAAAGTGGGTATTTGATTATATATATATATATATATATATATATATATATATATATATATATATATATATATATATATATATATATATATATTAGAATTAGCCTTGAAAGAGCAATTTTAATGAATACACATTGCATATGCTATATAGAGCTGAAGAAAGTATAGCATATGCAATGTGTATTCATTAAAATTG